>SJYW01021127.1:615398-681835 GCA_006410735.1 Raphicerus campestris | reverse complement strand
TTATAAGATATTGAACATTGCTGTAGAGTAGGACCGTGTTTAACTATTTCACGCATAGGAGTTTGTATCTGCTAATCCCAAACTCTTAGTTTATCTCTCCCCATTCCCTTTCCCCTTTGGTAACTGTAAGTTTTCTGTGTCTATGAGTCTGTTTCTGTTTCACAAATAAATGTGTGTCATGTTTTAGATTCCACATAAGTGATCCCATATAGTATTTCTTACTTCACTTGGTATGGTCATCTTGCAGTCCATCCATGTCACTGCCAATGGCTTATGTTTCAGTGGCTCAGTGTTATTTTCAGTGTTTTTCTACAAACTGCTTGAAATCTTTTTTTGAAAGGAGTAAAGGTATAGGTGCATACATAGAAGACTGAATGGTGATAGGACCTGGATGAGGATAGGGAAGAGTAGGTTAAAAAAAAACAAAAACAGAATTCCCAAAGAAAGAAAAAGGACGAGAGGGTCAGTGGTGAGGGACTATACAGGGAAGAGTCAGAGAAAAGAAGAAAAAGTCTTAGAGCATTTATAGATGCTAGGAGAGGAGGGGAAGGGGGATTTGGATCTGGGCCAGGGCCTTGTCTGGATAGACTAAACAGGAAAGGAAATGTTCTTGAGTGCCATTTTCTCTCTCTGCTCCTGGTCCCACAGGTTTGGGCCCTACTACACGGAGCCGGTCATTGCCGGATTGGACCCGAAGACCTTTAAGCCTTTCATTTGCTCTCTAGACCTTATTGGCTGCCCCATGGTGACCGATGACTTTGTAGTCAGTGGTACCTGCACTGAACAAATGTATGGGATGTGCGAGTCCCTCTGGGAGCCCAACATGGTGAGTTGTTGGTGTGGACTGGGGCTGAGTTCTGAGGTGCCCACTCCTTGACCATCAGGGGAAAGTGTGTTTACTTGACTGGTAATGAGGAGAATCCCTGGAGAAGGAAATGGTAACCAACCCCAGTATTCTTGCCTTTGAAATCCCGTGGACAGATCAGCCTGACAGGCTACAGTCCATGGGATCATAGAAGAGTAACAACAACAATGGGGAGAATGTGCGGGGGAGAGAAAGCCACAGCCGTGAGCCTTAGAAGGGTGTCCAGAAACTTCATCTGCCAGAGCCTTGGCTCCTAGAGAGCACCTTCGATGAGGAGACCTCAGTCAGATATTTGCTACGGTGATAAATAATTCCTCATGTGGGGTTTATGGGGTTCTCACATCCATTCATTGAATAAGCATTTAACAGGGTATAGGATTATTCAGAGGCAGCTCAGCAGAATGGGCTGTGGAGCCAGGTTGACTGGGTTGGCAACCCAGATCAACCTACCATCTAAATTAGTTATGTTCTTGGGTAAGTCACTTTACACTTCCTCAGCTGTAAAGCAGGGATAATAGTAGAACCTGTCTTACGAGTGGTGGTGTGAGGAAATGGCCTGNATCGATCCCTGGGTTGAGAAAATCCCCTGGAGAAGGGAAAGACTACCCATTCCAGTATTCTGGCCTGGAGAATTCCATGGACTGTGTAGTCCATGGGGTCACAAAGAGTCATACATGACTGAGCAGCTTTCACTTCACGTGTTTTTTTACAGGATATTGAGTAACCATTATATTTATAAGATATTGAACATTGCTGTAGAGTAGGACCGTGTTTAACTATTTCACGCATAGGAGTTTGTATCTGCTAATCCCAAACTCTTAGTTTATCTCTCCCCATTCCCTTTCCCCTTTGGTAACTGTAAGTTTTCTGTGTCTATGAGTCTGTTTCTGTTTCACAAATAAATGTGTGTCATGTTTTAGATTCCACATAAGTGATCCCATATAGTATTTCTTACTTCACTTGGTATGGTCATCTTGCAGTCCATCCATGTCACTGCCAATGGCTTATGTTTCAGTGGCTCAGTGTTATTTTCAGTGTTTTTCTACAAACTGCTTGAAATCTTTTTTTGAAAGGAGTAAAGGTATAGGTGCATACATAGAAGACTGAATGGTGATAGGACCTGGATGAGGATAGGGAAGAGTAGGTTAAAAAAAAACAAAAACAGAATTCCCAAAGAAAGAAAAAGGACGAGAGGGTCAGTGGTGAGGGACTATACAGGGAAGAGTCAGAGAAAAGAAGAAAAAGTCTTAGAGCATTTATAGATGCTAGGAGAGGAGGGGAAGGGGGATTTGGATCTGGGCCAGGGCCTTGTCTGGATAGACTAAACAGGAAAGGAAATGTTCTTGAGTGCCATTTTCTCTCTCTGCTCCTGGTCCCACAGGTTTGGGCCCTACTACACGGAGCCGGTCATTGCCGGATTGGACCCGAAGACCTTTAAGCCTTTCATTTGCTCTCTAGACCTTATTGGCTGCCCCATGGTGACCGATGACTTTGTAGTCAGTGGTACCTGCACTGAACAAATGTATGGGATGTGCGAGTCCCTCTGGGAGCCCAACATGGTGAGTTGTTGGTGTGGACTGGGGCTGAGTTCTGAGGTGCCCACTCCTTGACCATCAGGGGAAAGTGTGTTTACTTGACTGGTAATGAGGAGAATCCCTGGAGAAGGAAATGGTAACCAACCCCAGTATTCTTGCCTTTGAAATCCCGTGGACAGATCAGCCTGACAGGCTACAGTCCATGGGATCATAGAAGAGTAACAACAACAATGGGGAGAATGTGCGGGGGAGAGAAAGCCACAGCCGTGAGCCTTAGAAGGGTGTCCAGAAACTTCATCTGCCAGAGCCTTGGCTCCTAGAGAGCACCTTCGATGAGGAGACCTCAGTCAGATATTTGCTACGGTGATAAATAATTCCTCATGTGGGGTTTATGGGGTTCTCACATCCATTCATTGAATAAGCATTTAACAGGGTATAGGATTATTCAGAGGCAGCTCAGCAGAATGGGCTGTGGAGCCAGGTTGACTGGGTTGGCAACCCAGATCAACCTACCATCTAAATTAGTTATGTTCTTGGGTAAGTCACTTTACACTTCCTCAGCTGTAAAGCAGGGATAATAGTAGAACCTGTCTTACGAGTGGTGGTGTGAGGAAATGGCCTGGAAGGATGGGAACAGTGCCTGACAGGGAGGGTTATCTGGTGTGCCAGTTCTGTTGGGCTCCAGGGAAACCAGGAAGTCCATCCTCAAGGGCCCACTGCAGCCAGTGAAGCCAGACAGACACCCAGTTATCTGTTAAAATGAAGTTGACTGGGAAGAGGAGGAAATAAAGGACCTGGTTGCCAGAAGGAATAGCCTGTGCAAAGGTCAGAGGTTCAGGAGGGGCCTGGGGAGTTGAGTGACTGGAGAGAGCTTGCTCTGGTTGCTGGAGTGTGGGCAGAATGTGGGCTTGAGAAAGGCAGAGCCTGAGGTCAGAATGAGACTTGCAGATGCCTTGGACGGCATGCCAAGGAATTGGCACTTTTTTCTTCTGACATGGTGTCTAAGGTAGTAAAAGACCCCAGGAGCTGGAGGCCTGCATGTTGGTGTGGTGGGCTGTTGGCACCTGTAGGAGGTGCTGAGGTCCTGAGCAAAGAAGGTGGCACTGGGGGCGCAGGGCAGCCAGAGTCTAGAGGACTTGGTCCCTTAAAACAGAAGTGAGAATGGTGGAGGTGCTGAGGACACTTGAGTTTTCTACCTAAGCCAACCAAGATAGAGGATGTAGAGGACAGGAGAGGTTTGGCGGGAAATGGTTCCATGGTTGGACAGGCTAGGTTCTGCGGCACTTCTGAGCCACATGGGAGGAGAGATCATCAGACAGCTGCTGAGGCACAGAGGAGCAGTGGGGACTGTTCTCCCCATTTTACAGAAGAGGGATTGAGGCTTTGTGGAGAGACACTGACTTGCTCAAGGTCACATTGCTGGTTAATGGAGGAGGAGGAGGTTCAGGGCCTCAACTTTATCTTCTGTAACCCTGCTTCCTTCTGAGAAGGGCCTGAGGGGGTTTCTCGCACCCAGGGAACTATCCCTCCAGACACAGGAGGTGCTAGAGCTGGGCACCTTGAGCCTAGAGAAAAGAGAATTAAGGAGCCAGACCAAGTGAAGGTCTGAGGTTCTGGGGATTGAAAGGCTGCTACTCTGTTGGCAGGATCCAGAACACCTGTTTGAAACCATCTCACAAGCCATGCTGAATGCTGTGGACAGGGATGCAGTATCAGGCATGGGAGTCATTGTCCACATCATGTGAGTATGCATTGGGAGAAGTCTGGGAGCTTTGCAGACACGTGCCTCTCCCCTCCTGCACAAATAGCCCATCTTCCCAGCCCCCGAGTCAGGTGTGAAATAAGAAAGGTTCTTGCAGCAGGCACCAGATAGCAGAAATCCGTGCTTCCTAAGGGTGGCAGCTGGGAGCCTACCTGGATTCCCCCATCCTCTGTCCAGTGAGGCTCCCTGGCCCCAAGTCGCCGCATCTTGCTCAAGCAGACATTTCTTTCCTTCTTGAACAATGTTGCCAAAATCTCAGGGACCTGTGCAGAGCTCCTGCAGATTGATCAGAAATTAAATCCTGGGTCCCTCCTCTCCTCTCCCAGGTCACACCACCATGGGAAGCCACACCTGTGTGGTATACCAAACTCAGTGACCACCTTTCAACCCCCTAGCCAGAGTCCTAACTGGCACCCTTTCCCTCTTGTTTGGGGCTTTCACCAGGAATCTGACTAGCTGAAGTCAAAGGTACCCTCCCAACAGATTTCCTTGGAAACTGTCCCAGAGTAAGGGTCCCCTTTTTGTTATGGGATGACCTGCTTAATTACCGTGAAAAACAGATTAGGGCTGATACTGAGAATTTATATTCACTGAAGTGAAACACCTCATACCTCCTTCCTCAATTCCTTGTTCTCTAGGCCTGGGAAGCTCTTGCCCTGCTCTGGAGTGCTTCACACTCCAGCCTTGAGTCATCCCAGCTCTTGATGGCTTCACCTACAGAAATGTCTCCATTTTCCCCTTCCTCACGACAGGCCAGGGAAACAAGCTGATGTTAGTGTGTAGCATGGGCAAAACAGTTAACCCGAGTTAGGACGGCTGCTTCTTGTAGTTTGTTCTGCAGTCTCATGGATTTAGATGTTCTCTGACTTTCTCCCCCTGCAGCGAGAAGGACAAAATCACCACGAGGACACTGAAGGCCCGCATGGACTAACTGTTTTCAGAGCCCACCTTTTTTTTTTTTTTTAATAAAAGATTTTCTTTCACTCCTGCTTCTTTGAGTGTTTTACCACAAATCTCTGTCCCCAGCTGCTGCTGCTTCTAAGTAGCTTCAGTCGTGTCCGACTCTGTGCGACCCCATAGACGACAGCCCACCAGGCTCCCCCGTCCCTGGGATTCTCCAGGCAAGAACACTGGAGTGGGTTGCCATTTCCTTCTCCAATGCATGAAAATGAAAAGTGAAAGTGAAGTCGCTCAGTTGTATCTGACTCTTAGCGACCCCGTGGATTGCAGCCTACCAGGCTCCTCCGTCCATAGGATTTTCCAGGCAGGAGTACTGGAGTGGGGTGCCATCTGTCCCCAGCTGGGCAATTACAAATAGCTACTTGGGGTGCAGCTTAGCCCTCGGGTTTTCTTGACTTGCAGCGTGCTCTCTGGTCCACCAGTGAGAATGGTCTCTACAGATCACTGTGAGGCACCTGCTGTCTTGGAACCTGCACAAAGTGCTTTGTATGTTCTAGAATTTAATCATCAAATTGATTCAAGGTAATACACATTTTTTTCCTTGTTTAATGACAGTTAAGTAATTTGTCCAAGGCCACTTTGTGGTAGAGCAAAGGTATAAGCCCATGCTCCATTTGACTCCAAAGCCTAGAATCCTTTATACTCAACTCTTGGGAAACCCTTAAATATTGTTTCAGGTAGAAATTTGGCCATGTATCCATAAGTAATATCCTTACACAGTAGTGTTTCTTAATCTTGGCTACACGTTAGTTACCTAGGGTGCTTCCAAAACACAGGTATTTTGATCCCTGATTTATTTGGCCTTTTAAAGGGGCCTGGACACCTGTTTTTCCCAAAAGTTTCCCAAATGATTCCAGCTTGCAACCTGTTGGAGATCCCCTAATAAGCAAATAGTTCCTAAACTCTAGCCTCCAAAATAATCATCAGGAGGGCTTGATAAAGCAGTTTCTACTCCCGAGCTGCAGAAGACCCTGAGGATTTGGAAGTTCCTAGGTGTGGTCCTGGACCACACTCTTGGGAACCACTAGATTTTAAGCTAAAAGTCGAGGTGGAGAACTGGAGGCATGTAGAAGTGACCTGTTAAAAGTCAACAACACAGCTAGTCAAGGGAGAGCTGGGACAGACGTGTGGCTTCCACCAAGTGCTGGCTCTACACACTGGGGAAGTGCGGGCAGTTTGTCCATTCCTCTGAGAGGGCAAGGGTGAGGGTAAAGGTGGTTGACAGGGGGACCCTCCAGGGTCTGTGCCCCTGCGGGTGTACATGCTAAGTCGCTTCAGTCATGTCTGACTCTGTGACTCTATGGACTGTAGCCCGCCTGGAAGCTCTGTCCATTCTCCAGGCAAGGATACTGAAGTGGTTGCCATTGCCACTTCTGGGGATCTTCCAAACCCACCGACTGAACCCATGTCTCTTAAGCACCACCTTAGTCACTGCTTATTAACGGCATGAAAATGAGTGACCAAAGGTCCTGACTCTTACTCAAAACTCAAGCCCAGATTTAGCCCAAACAGCCCCTGAAACTGACCAAAACCTGCTAATTAGGAAAAAAGATAAAAGGATTATTTCCAAAGGACTCACATATAACAGGTGTGTACACAAAGCTTTTTTGAGTTTTATTTTTTTCCTCGGGTTGGAGATTCATCTTCTAACATGCATGCATCTTAAAACAGTAACAGGGTCTCGAATTGTTCCGAGCAGACATTAGACAAGCACAGGGGTTTGGAAATTCCTATTTTAAAAAATGGAAATTGCAATGGGAAATTGAGAAGTCACACACATGTGGTAGGGTGGTAGTTTATCCTGCTCCCCCAAAAGCTGAATCTAAACTTCACATTTTTTTAACTACAATGACCTGACCTGATGCTTGGGTGTGCTGAGTGGCACCAGGCCTTGCCCCCAAAGGCTGTTGGTTCCTACTTCCTCCCAAGATGGCTCTGAGCAAGGAGAAGGGACTCTGGAAGTTTCCTCCCCCAGCCTCCAAAGGACTGCCAGGGACAGCCAAGTCTCCTCTTCCCTTTGGAGACACTTTTCCTAAGTGTCACATTTCAGAAGGCCAGGGCTGTGTCACAGAGCCCCTGCAGATGGCTGGTAGATTTGGGGGCAGTTTGAATGTGTTTTCCCTTTTGATTCCTGTGCTCAGGTTGGAGCCCCCTCCGCACATTTCTACCAGAAAGAAGTGGGGTCCCTGGAACTGGGGGAGCCACAGGTCTAAGGTCAGAGCCTTTTAAGGGTGGTTTTAAACACACCATCCCTTCTGGCCCCTAACATTTGAGTAGCTCAAATGCTGGGGATTGCTGAAATTTTCCTCTTCAACTTGATAAAAAGACAATTAGAGGAGGGTGGGATTGGCTACTGAGAAAAGTCGGGTCTTTGATCCACCTCTGTGGGCAGACCCTGGCAGACTGTGAAGGGGAGAAAGCAGGGCAGAAGCATGTAGTCCCAAGCCCTGAACACTACCAGGAACCTGTGCGAGGCCTAAACACAGGCCAAGAGGAACACAAGGAGGAAGAGGGGGCAGGGAGGATAAGCTGCCTGTAGTGGGGACCGAGGGAGTGCCACTCAGCCACAGGGGGGACTTGTAGCACGTGCCACAGACCAGTAACCCCTGAGCTAAATAAGGAGACATCGAGCGCTGCCTCGGGCTGTGCCCCTGGAACTGCTGGCTTCCTAGCCTGCCCCGTAGCCCCCACGCTGGAAGGCACAGGGAAGGAGCTCGTACTGGGGGATGAAGACTCAGTGGTTCATTAACAGGAACAAGGGCCAGAGGCTGCCTTCTAGTGGTTGAGGTGGAGATTTAAGGGGAACTCTTCGCTTTGGTGGGGAGACCTGGGAGATGAGAGTTTTCTCAGCACAGACTTTCAGAAGAGGGGCAGGATGGGAAGAGCTGTGACTGNCACGCTGGAAGGCACAGGGAAGGAGCTCGTACTGGGGGATGAAGACTCAGTGGTTCATTAACAGGAACAAGGGCCAGAGGCCGCCTTCTAGTGGTTGAGGTGGAGATTTAAGGGGAACTCTTCGCTTTGGTGGGGAGACCTGGGAGATGAGAATTTTCTCAGCACAGACTTTCAGAAGAAGAGGGGCAGGATGGGAAGAGCTGTGACTGGTTAAGTGGTAGAGGAAAAGAATGGAGAATAATCCTCCCTTATCCCCAACCAGGCCCCATCCAGGCAGCTGTGTCCTATTCTTAAGCCTTTGTTCTTAGGAGACCCCAAATTATTCTGGGATGCCATAAAACCATTCAGCTTTTCTTCTTGGCTCCAGAGTGATGGTGAGGGTAGTCACTTGCCCCTGGATGCCTTCTGCTGCCCAGACAAGGCATGGGAGGACTGGGAAAAAAGCAGGGACAGACAAAAATTTGGGGATCACTTCACTTTCTCTACATTCAAACTGCAAACCAAATTTAACATCTTCATCTTTACAAAAAGAAGAGAAAAACCTTGTATAAACCAAGATAAATAGCTTTCAAATATTTGAATGCCAAAGGAATTAAAGGACCAAACCCAAGGTTTTGAAGATAGCACAGAGAATGACCTTTAAAAAAAATTAAAATCCACCAAACCACAGCTTAAATGTTTTGACCCAGTCAACAATACTGTCAGAAAAACAAAAAGAGCATTTAAAACAGAATGCTACCTCTCAAAATGTAAACAATATACAAAAAAAAAAAACCAAAAACCAACACACCCCACAAAAACTCAATGTTAAAGAAGTTAGATATCTGGTAGCTCACCTTTAACTGGGAACAACTGGTTACACTTTTCATACACATCATGAGGGACATGATCAGCAGACCCAATGGCAGGAAGCTGGAGAGAGCCCAGGGCTGTGGAGGCCGAGAGAACAGCCTGCCAAGATCGGGAGTTGCTGGGCCCGACCAGGAGCAGATTCAAATTTTCATTCTTGATTAGAAGATGGGGAAATCAAGTCCAAACATTATTCCTACTAACCCGTCCCTAAGTGAAATCTGTTTTCTCCATGAGCCATTTGGTACAAGTTCTTCCCCAAGACACCTCGCGGTCTTGCTGCTGACATCCAGAGAGGTTACCTACAGCCCCTTTCGGGGGCCAGGGCAGTTGTCCAGCCCGTTTGCCTCTCCGGAAGGGTTCCGACAGCCTAGCAGAGTCCACGAACATGGTTTCCATTACTCCCTGACCTAAANGAGGCCAGGCCACAGCTGGCGAGCGGCCCTCGCCCTCCTGCCAGCACTTGGCTCAAGGGGCCGGTCCAAGGGTGAGGATGTCCCAGACCCCCAGTCTTGAGGAGCACACTGGAGGAACGGGCTTCCAGGCCCTGGGTGAAACAGGGGCCAGGCCCGGGCTGCGGCCTGACTTAAAGCCTTTTAAATATTTAGGCATATGGTATATACCTTTTAAATATTTAAATATCTCTGATGAATATTTCATTATGCCTTTTAAATATTTAGCTGTCTGGGCTCCATTTGCGGTCTCTGCCTCAGGCCCTGCAACATTAAGGGCAGGCCTGCGGGGTATTATTATTATTACTATTCCTGTTTCAAGTATGGGACAGAGAAAGCTGTCAAGGACAAGACGGCAAAACAAGGGTCAAGGGCAGATGACAACCCCGACCTTCTGCCTTCATGGCCCAGGCTCACAATCCCTACCAGAACAGACAACCAGAAGGTAATTTCTAAAATGAAGAACTCCAAATTTAGCAGCACAAGTGTATTATTCGGCGATGAGACAGTTAACAACAGAAGAGCACATCAAAGAGTTGAGACCAACTGCCTACAGGGGTGAGGACTGGAAAGTACTGTTTCTTTTTTCATCTGTGTGTACATGCATCACTTCGACAAAAAACCTAAATTGTTAAGAATCATTAACCATCTTAACTTCGCGTCCCTCCTCAACGTAAACAACTCGAAAACCCTCTGCTCCCCGAGGCTCATGCCTCCAAAAATGCATCACACGTGCTCCAGGTTTTGCCTAAACGGGAAGGCCAATCTGTCACAATACGAAAATAGTTCATTGACTGTAACCCTTAGGGTGTTACTGCACTCAGTGTGGTCTCAAAATTATTTACAGTGAAATACAGCAAATCCGATTATTTGCTCCAGAATGTCTCATAGCTGAAAACCCCAAAATAGTCATCTCCTGTTTTCCCTGTCGTTTTTGGTCACACCACTCGGCATGTGAGATCTCAGTTCCCTGACCAGGGACCGAACTTGCGCCCGGCATTGAAAGCACGGAGTCTTAACCATTGGACTGACGACGAAGTCCCCAGAGAGTCATTTCTGATTACAAAATTAGGTGCCATGAATATTCAGAAAGAATTTTTAATGTATTTTTCTCTCCCAACCTCAATTTAGAGGGACTTTACTCAGTGAGAGCTGAAAATAAAGGGAAGGAAAAAAAAAAGGGAGAGAAGAAAAGCTTTCAGCATTCAACTGCTTATAGATGATCTATATGCTGAAAAAAATACCTATTTACAAAACTGGTTAATTCAGAAATGGCTGAAGTGTTCCATCCAACTTACCAATCTAGGGGCACACATAACGAAATGTGAGCGGCGACTCCCCCTTAGACCAGGACCAGTTATCAGAGAGAGTGTCCAACCCAGAGCATTTTTTGTTTCCGTCCAAGTCCCGGGGTGGGGGTGGGGGAGAGATGACAGAAAGAGAAAAGAAAAGGCTTACAACCTAAGACTTGACCCTGGAGCAAAACCATGGCCCTTTGAAGAATGCAGTCTGTGTAGCCTTTCATGTCTCCAGCTAACCAGGCTGCCCGTTTTAAAGTGGAAGGTCACACAGGGCTGAGACCTTGCCTCCCAGCTTGTTCTTTTGCTGGTTCACCTTCGCATGCTCCATTCCTCAGCTGACTCTAGTTTCTTCCTGTTCAAAGCCTCCTGAAGACACCTCTGACTGACTGACCCCAGCCTACTCCCATCTGTCCAGTTTATCGGTCTCTTCAACATTTACACACATCATGGCTGTTTTACTTGAGACGGTTGGATGGTATCACCAACTCAACTGTTCAAACATGAGTTTGAGCAAGCTCCGGGAGATGAAGGACAGGGAAGCTTGGTACGCTGCAGCCCATGGGGTCACAAAGAGTCGGACACAGACTTGGCGACAGAACAACGACGACAAAAAAACAGATTTAAGGTGTTTTAGAGCAAGAGATTCGTATGTAAGACCAACAACTGTGCAGGGGGGAGGAACATCAGGATGCATATGGCCCAGGGTGTCCCAGGCATGAGCCGCAGCTCCGCTTCCCATCCAGACGCCAGGAGTGGGTCCCCTGGGTCACTGCAGACGCTCCAGGAAAAAAAAAAAACCCGTATCCTTTCTTTCCACCGACCTAAGAGGCCTAGAATAGGTAGCCTCAGAGACAGAAGACAGAACAGAGATCAACCCAGGCTGGAGAAAGAGGGAAAGGAGGGTCACTGTTTAGTTGATTCAGAGTTTTTGTGGGGGTGATGCGCTCTCATGTTATATATACAGGCTTCCCTGGTGGTTCAGACGGTAAAGAATATGCCTGCAATGTGGGAGACCCAGGTTCGATCTCTGGGTCGGGAAGATCCCCTGGAGAAGGGAATGGCAACCCACTCCAGTATTCTTGTCTGGGGAATTCAACAGAGGAGCCTGGCGGGCTACAGTCCACTGGGTCACAAAGAGTCAGACACAACTGAGCGACTAACACTTTCACTTCTTTTCACGTTCTGTATATTTCACCACATTTTAAAAAACAAAAAAAAACACCCTGCTGCCCCGAACAGGGAGGACAAGTTACAATAAATATTCTAATGTCTGGTTCTCTTTTGCAGCATCTTTGGGGAAACTGGCCATCAGCAGAGCCCTTGTAACCTCTCACAACCAGCAGTCTGAGACGTGCGGAGTCCTCATTGTTAGCGTTGATCCGTCTCTGTGATATAAACGCTCCCACCATGGTACACTTCCAGGTACGGACATGACGTCACTGGCAGGGGGGAGGGGGAGGGTGTTGAGAAGAGGTGCCCCCGACCAGCTGTTGAGCAGGTCAGAGGCAGCCCCAACATCACTGATGCCCAAAACGTGTTCTCCTTACAGACACTAGGAGGGAAGGAAGAGTCTAGAGTCCAATGGTTAAATGAAGCTTAAAATGGTTTCTTTACCACAAAACATCCCTGAATCTTCATTCCCACCTCCTTTCAGATCTTTTAACAGGGTGACGTGCATTCTCAATACCAAGAAGGGTTGACGTGTGACATGTTTACCTGACCCACCTGACCTCCGGACACTTTTCTCCCTGAAGAACATCTTGGCGGTGCTCCTGGCCTTCTGGGACGAAATTAAAGCCGTTCAGTTGTCTGATGCTTTGCACCTCCATGGGCTGCAGCCTGCCAGGTTCCTCTGCCCATGGAATTCTCCAGGCAAGCATACTGGGGTGGGTTGTCATTCCCTTCTCCAAGGGACCTTCCCTATCCAGGGATGCAACCCAGGAATCCTGCATTGCAGGCGGATTCTTTACCATCTGAGCCACCAGGGAAGCCCCGCCTTCTGGGAAATACCAGGTTAAAGAAATGAGTCTATTCGCCTGCAGGCAACAAGCAGAACCCCGCCCCCGCCACACACACACAAAGCAGAGACGGCCAGGCATCCAGAAGACACCTACTCTGAGCAGACTCTGTGCCAGCGATGACGGGCACACCCTGTCTGACAATCCAAGAGCAACAAGCCAACCGGGTCAGAATCTCATGACAATTGACGCAGAAGAGCCCAGTTAGAGTCTCTGCTCATTGGGTCCCGACCGAGCCACTGGGATGTTAGACAAGGAGGAAGTCCGAGTACCATTTCTCTTGGCCTTTCTCGTGGGACACTGTCTTCTCAAAATCCCATAACGCACCTCTTCTGACTCCAAAACTTCCCCCAACCAAACTTTAATATACGTTAACGTCTAAAATATTCCAGGTGGGGCCACAACATTAACCTATATAAAACTGCCAAAATATCTAGGAAAATATTGATAGGCTAGTTCTGATCACGATGTGTCAAGAAGTCCCTGACAAAGCAGTAAGTGAAGGGCGGATCCAAACTACAGGAAAGGAAAATGAGTAATTAACTCCTTTGGGAAGAGTAAGGAGGTCAACAGTCTTAAAGCCTCACAAATTAATACCCAGCACAAGCCATGGTTTATCGGATTTGATTAATGAGAATATTATTTTCATTTATCTTATTGTTTAAGCACTTCCTAAACAGAAGGCTTTCAACAATGAAAAAGATCACATATTTATGCTTCTTTGCAAGAAGTGCTGACAGAGAGAAGACAAATGCTGGAGAGAGAGCAAGAAGAGGACGGGGACCCATTACAAGGTACAGGCAAGGCAGCGGAGGGCCCTGACCACCTCTTCCTCCTCCTCCTCCTCCTCCAAGCAGCCCGAATCTGGAGCCAGAGGAAATGGATCTCCGATCGTGCCACTGTGGCCCGTGGCACAGGACAAGGGCAGAGCCCCGACAAATCCTGTCAGCGCCCTGACGGCTCTCCCGAAGGATGAGGGCCTGCTGCAGGCCACGGTCTCTCGCAGCCGACCCACGATTGGGCTGAGACAGTGTCCCCGTCCTGCCCCACACAACCACCGCCCTCTCTGCCTTCCCTCCACGCAGGAGATGCACAGGCCAAGCCCTCTCAACATAAACGAAAGACTGACGCCAACACTTCACAGGTCAGCTAGGTCTGCAAGCAGTTCTAATACATGAAGTCATACGTGCTTCCGTCCATGTATACAATGTATACGTGTATACACATGTTAAAATGTATGTATGTGTAAACGTATAAAAATGTATACAGCTTCCTAATTACTTCGTTTCTGAAAGCTGTTAGCTTACTCCACAGTGCGAAAAGCAGCACTGATCTCTACGAGTAATGAGAAATTTCTAATTATTCTTTTTTTTTCCTTTGAAGTACAGAATTAGAAATTGCTGATTCAATAGCCGGGAATAACCCATTTGCTCTCAGTTTACTGACAAGCATTCCTTAAGACTTTCTATATAACGAACACTACAGAAACGATAAGACAAGAACCCCATCATTTCATCCAGCAGCAGCTGAACCTGGAGTCCCTCTGCGTGATTTCTGGTGCAGTAACAGCATCTGAGGGCTTCCCTGGGGGCTCAGACAGTAAAGAATCCGCCTGCAATGCAGGAGACCTGGGTTCAACCCCTGGGTCAGGAAGATCCCCTGGAGGAGGGCGTGGCAACCCACTCCAGTACTCTTGCCTGGAGAAGCCCATGGACAGGGGATCCTAGCGGGCTACAGTCCACAGGGTCACAGAGTCAGACACGACTGAGCAACTGACACACACGAACAGCACCCTGCTACCTGCCTCTCTCCCCCCAACTCAGAGCCCCTCCGGCCAACACAGCCTCGTAGGTTCAGTCTCCATGTGAACATCCCTACGGCTTCGTCAGAATCGCTCTCAACTCGAATGCTCAGGAAGCATCTTTGAAAGAGCTTTATTCATCCAACAGGCTGCCATTTACTTAAAATGCCTCTCTTTCTTTCCTGGGATCTTAAAACATTTTTCTTATCAGAGTAGTATATGCTAATACTCATTAAAAAAAAAAAGTATAAGCAAGTGAAAGTAAAAGTCTCCAGGAGATCCACTGGATCACTAATAACATTTGAGATAAAGACTTCTAAATGCATACATAACCATAAATGTATAAACACACACATACAATTTTAACAAAATAGGCTTTTTTTTTTAACATTCGACAATGTATCAGACATCTTCCCGTGTCTATACATGTTTCCATCATGTCACAGACATACGTCCATGCTAATTCTATGCATACATCTGTTCAGGGGGACCCTGTTATATATAGACTTTGATCTATTCCAAGAAGATTTTGCCAAAGCAAGGAACTGCAAAAGAAACCTTTCTTCAAGAATTCTTGCCAAAATAAGAACACTTCAAAAAATAACCTTTAAGATATACAGAGCTGAGTTTCACCCATTTGCTTTAAAATTCTAAAGATAGTATTTTTAACTCATGTGAGAAAGTAAAAGATAAGGGAGATGGAGCCATTAATCTACTCATGCTCTTAAACCATCATCCTCACGCTCACCGCGTCTCAAAGAACAGTTTCTGTAGCTCCACCCAGCAGGAGGCTACCCCGACTTCACGGTAACCTAGGTGTGCCTACAGATAGTTTCGTTTAGTCTAATGATAAGCTCAGTCGTGTCCCACTCTTTGCAGCCCCGTGGACTGTAGCCGCCAGGCTCCTCTGTCCATGGGACTCTCCAGGCAGGAATACTGGAGTGGGCTGCCATGCCCTTCTCCAGGGGGTCTTCCCGAACCGGGGATAAGCACCCATACTTAGGCGTGTGCCTGACATTTTAGTAATCTTTTACTTTCACTTTCCTAAAGGATCTTAGCCTGAAGGAAATCTCCAAGCACTCAACTCCTTTCCCAAGACCAGGAAAGTAGGAACCGAGGAGTTCACCAAGCCTCAGGAGAGAGGGCAAGCTGGTACAGGCTGGCGCTTAAAATCCTATCATGCGCCATGAGACAGAAGATGGTATGGTGAACAATAAAAAGGGCTGGTCACAAAGAATGAGGCAGCTGGTCAACTTCCTAAGGTACCTTTAGTCAGACTTGGTATAGACAAACATATTTTAAGTAAAAAGCCTTAAAGACGTATGCAAAACATAGACCAAAATCAAATTGTAAGAGAACTCTGCAACCCCCACTTATAAAGCATAATCCCGTTTTATCTGGTGATTTTTAAAATATCCGTTA
Source organism: Raphicerus campestris (assembly GCA_006410735.1). NCBI lineage: Eukaryota > Metazoa > Chordata > Mammalia > Artiodactyla > Bovidae > Raphicerus > Raphicerus campestris. Next base: position 665,975 of record SJYW01021127.1, on the reverse strand, counting down.
AGTACACAGGCCCCAGGTCCCTCTAAAAAGGAAAGAAGGAGCTGTTTACCCATGAGGAGGGAGAGGTCCCAGGGAAAAGGAGGAAAGAGGAGGAGGAGAAAAAAAGGGCTGAACCAAGAAACAGACGTCAGCAAGGAACAGGACACGTGCGCGAGCACAGTCGGGACGGGCCAGCAGGAACATCACACTCTGAAGTACAGAGGACATGTTAAAGTTCTCAAAACAGACACGGAGAGGGAGAGAAGAAATTCCTTTGCGTTAATTCAGAGTCCTGGAGATTTTAGCAAGCAGATTACCAGGAACGGTTAAAGGTCAAAAATAAATAAATAACCAGAAGTCATTAAGAAGAAGTAATAAGCACTCTTGTGGTGAAAAATCGCAGGGAAGAATGTGGAAGCCTGAGGCACCGGACTGTCCGGATGAGCTCGGCCGCAGGCTGCGCAGCACCGAGGAGGTGGAGGCGCGCCGCTCCACCTGGAGGGGATCCCCGCAGCGCCCGGCCCTGTCTGCGGAAAGGCCCTTTCAGGGTAAGCGTGCAAGTTCATGAGACGTTGCTCTCAATCACTGCATTTTATAGAGAAACATTAAAAATAGGTATGAAAATAAAAGCAACAGCTTGCTGGATGGAAGGTCCACCCTGACAGGCACCCTTCTTCCTACAAGCCACCAGCCTAGACACAGGGAGCCCAGGAGCTGATTCACCTCCGCCTCCGCTCACAGCTTTCAGCTCCAAGTGCTGTCTAAGTGCTTGGGAAGAAGGAAGCAAACAGCAAGGAAAGCAAACACAGTCCACAACAGACTAAAGACAAGAGGGAAGGGAGAAGTCTGAATCAGATAACCATCGAAAAGGAAAAAACTCAAGATGAAGATATTCTATTTCATGTACACAGAATTAGAAAGTGATATTAAGCCCTGACAGGATACATTACAAGTGGTTCTTTCCTTTCACAAGGAGTCAACTGATTTAATATTTGACTTCATTTGCAGTTTGCTAAAATGGTCCAAAAGGCCCCTATTTTCCACATTTTCCTTTATTAATGAGTCCCCAGGAATTTTATCCTGGGTCTGCCTGCAGAAAATTAAATAGCCTATGAAGACTGTGATTTTATTATTGAAGTGACTATATTCCTTTAAAATGCATCTGCGTTCTCATCACTCAGAGCCTCAGCCCTGGAAACCCTCTGTGGAAGCCAGGGTCCAGCTCCTTCTGTGCTCTGTTTAGCCAGGGACAGGACATCCGCAGAAAGGCAGCCAGAAGGGCAGGGCAGTTAGGAGATATTTCTGAAAGCGAAGCGTGAGAAGATCAAAGGAAATGGACAAAAAGGTCGACCACGGAGGCCTCCTTTCAAAGCCCCTGCTCCCTCAGAGGACAGTCAATTCGCATGTCCTGTCCCTTCTCCCGGGGTGGGGGACTCCTGGAGAAAGCAGCCTTCACCAGGGCCCTTGGTCATTTCCTCAGGAAGTGGGAGGAACCACCGCTCACCCCAGCTCCGCGTGGTCCTGGGATCTGGGAACGGACAGTTTCCCCACGACCGGCACGTCCCGGGGCCGAGGCTGCTGCGAGCTCAGGCCTGGGGCCCTGCAGAGCCTCCTGGGCTTGGCTGAGCGCCTGGGGGGAGGGGACGGGGGGACCGGTACGTGTCCCTCTTTGGCACCAGCTCAACTCCTGAACACACAGCGAGGGAGTCTTTGTGTCAGGGAGGGTGCTGGGTCTCCCGTGACTGAACCTGCCTCAGACTGTACCCAAATTAAGCAACTCCCATCAATCCACATGACCGATGTTTTCTTTCCCTTGCTTGAGAGTCAAAAATAGAACTGTGCTGACTTGCCGTGAGTGCTAATAAGGTTCTCGAAGGGTGGGAATATCTACTTACTGAATATACAAAGCTTCCAAAAATACCTGCCCCCGTGTTTTTCTTTAGAAAGCAGAATGCAAATTTAAAGGGTAGGGCTGCTTCGGGTTAGCATTTCAGAATGATGGCTCTCCCGGGAAAAACCTGAAAGCAGAAGTCAGGGCTGACCAGATACCAAAAGCTGGTTCAGAAAGGCTGGCTCAGGTCCGCCCAGACCACGGTGTGCAGGAGCAGGCCACCTTCCAGCTGACCAAACCTGCTTATCAGAAGTCGGTCATCTGGTCTTTCTGAGGCCTGGCCTTCATTTCTCCTCCAGGAATGCCTCTGGGCACCAGGTCATCTCCCAGGCTGACCATCTCTGCAGTTATCTGGTGCAAAGTAAACAGGCGCTCAGGGCAAGTGCTTGCCTGGACACCCCCAAAATTGAATGAAAGAAAACCTTCTGCTAAGAATATTACACACCATGAGATTCTCTCCAACAGCACTCTCACAAACCAAGAAATTTTTTAAAGTCCAGAGGAAAAACCTGCTCTTTCCTTAGATACTCCCAGGGGAAAAACGGGCAGGAATCCTAGTTGCTATACCTGGAAGACAAGTCACTGATTTCAAGGCACAGGCACAAGGTTTTAAACCAAAGGAATAAATCTTCCCAAGTGAGGAGCATCTGCATGAAAATGTCTGGGACAGAGTTATTTGTCAATATAGCAAAACACTGGAAAACATGGAAATGTTCATCAGCAGGAAAATGATCTTAGCAGCTGTGGTACCTCTTTTTTTTAAATTGCGGGGTGAAAATCCCATGGACAGAGAAGCCTGGTGGGCTGCAGTCCATGGGGTCGCTAAGAGTCGGACACGACTGAGCAACTTCACTTTCACTTTTCACTTTCATGCATTGGAGAAGGAAATGGCAACCCACTCCAGTGTTCTTGCCTGGAGAATCCCAGGGACGGGGGAGCCTGGTGGGCTGCCGTCTCTGGGGTTGCACAGAGTTGGACACGACTGAAGCGACTTAGCAGCAGCAGCAGCAGCAGCGCACATGATGTGAAGTCTACTATCTTAGACATTTTGAAATGTACAGCTGAACAGTGTTAAGAAGGGCTCTCTGGGGGTCCAGTGGTTAAGAATCCGTCTTGCAATGCAGGAGACACTGGTTCAATACGTGGTCTAGGAAGATCCCAAATGTCACAGGGCTACTAAGTCTGCGAGCCACAGTCACTAAGCCCTTAACTCACCGCAGAGCCCAGACTCTGCAACAAAAGCCAGCAAAACCAGAAGTGCACTCTCCACAACCAGAGAGAGACCACGCGCAGGAATAAAGACCCAGCGCGGCCACAAATAAATCAAACTTTCTTAAAAACAGTGTGAAGTATATTCACATTGTTGACAGCACACTCTTTTTAATGGAGGGGGAAATCGGGTCCTAAAACAATACATAGACTACATTAAAACTAAAAAGGAAAAAATAAGCGTACTGCATTTTACATGATATATGAAACAAGCATACTGCATGTTATACATTTATACATATATATGTAACATTTAGATACAGAAAATTCACAGAAAGGCTTAGGATTCGCACTAAACATCTTGACACTTGAATCCACAAAGGGCAGGGGATAGAAGGTAGGGACACAATGTTTTTCAAAGTTCATCCACCCAAGCACTTTCGAGATCACCTATCTGCGGGGAAGTAGATGAAAGTTTAAATTTCCTATGAACTCAAGGGCAGTCACCATCACCAACCTTGGCAATTCTGTCAAAGGTCCTTTTGCAAGAGCTCTGATTCCCACTGGATGTACCACATTCTTTTAACTAAAAGGCCCCTGTGCCAGCAGGTCACTAATATGTCAATGAGTTTATAAAAATACTGAAAGGGTCTGGGCTAAATCTGTCACCCTTAATAAACTTCAGGAAAACTCATTACAGCCTCTGCTCGGAGTGAGTTATTCAAAGAGTTTCAATGATGAGAAAACAAGGGGAAGAAAAGCCTAAATTTCTTTGCTATTAGTTGGACATGAAATATTCAAGTTTGGTGGATTTCAGTATTTAAACTAAGAAATCACGTACATACCCATGTCTAAAAACAAAGGATCCCCGTTTAAGAGAAAAACTCACAAATGCTTTTGAAGCTTTCACTTGGCATTTTATAAACACCACACTTTTCAGTAATTCCAGCTTGAAGCAAAGTATAGATTTTCTACATCAGAAGTGTTATTTTGACTACAGACAGGAGAACCTCAAAGCACTTTTCCTTTGTCACCTGAATAAACCTTCTAGATTTTTGTACAAAAATCCTTACATCCACTATAGAAGTTTGCCCCTGAAATGCTCCCATCAAACCAGCCGCTTTGCTTTTTGCTGTTTCATATTCATTTTAACCAGAAACTTTTTCAAATACTAAACTTAAAGCTGTTGNCCAAGCCTCAGGAGAGAGGGCAAGCTGGTACAGGCTGGCGCTTAAAATCCTATCATGCGCCATGAGACAGAAGATGGTATGGTGAACAATAAAAAGGGCTGGTCACAAAGAATGAGGCAGCTGGTCAACTTCCTAAGGTACCTTTAGTCAGACTTGGTATAGACAAACATATTTTAAGTAAAAAGCCTTAAAGACGTATGCAAAACATAGACCAAAATCAAATTGTAAGAGAACTCTGCAACCCCCACTTATAAAGCATAATCCCGTTTTATCTGGTGATTTTTAAAATATCCGTTAAGTACACAGGCCCCAGGTCCCTCTAAAAAGGAAAGAAGGAGCTGTTTACCCATGAGGAGGGAGAGGTCCCAGGGAAAAGGAGGAAAGAGGAGGAGGAGAAAAAAAGGGCTGAACCAAGAAACAGACGTCAGCAAGGAACAGGACACGTGCGCGAGCACAGTCGGGACGGGCCAGCAGGAACATCACACTCTGAAGTACAGAGGACATGTTAAAGTTCTCAAAACAGACACGGAGAGGGAGAGAAGAAATTCCTTTGCGTTAATTCAGAGTCCTGGAGATTTTAGCAAGCAGATTACCAGGAACGGTTAAAGGTCAAAAATAAATAAATAACCAGAAGTCATTAAGAAGAAGTAATAAGCACTCTTGTGGTGAAAAATCGCAGGGAAGAATGTGGAAGCCTGAGGCACCGGACTGTCCGGATGAGCTCGGCCGCAGGCTGCGCAGCACCGAGGAGGTGGAGGCGCGCCGCTCCACCTGGAGGGGATCCCCGCAGCGCCCGGCCCTGTCTGCGGAAAGGCCCTTTCAGGGTAAGCGTGCAAGTTCATGAGACGTTGCTCTCAATCACTGCATTTTATAGAGAAACATTAAAAATAGGTATGAAAATAAAAGCAACAGCTTGCTGGATGGAAGGTCCACCCTGACAGGCACCCTTCTTCCTACAAGCCACCAGCCTAGACACAGGGAGCCCAGGAGCTGATTCACCACCTCCGCTCACAGCTTTCAGCTCCAAGTGCTGTCTAAGTGCTTGGGAAGAAGGAAGCAAACAGCAAGGAAAGCAAACACAGTCCACAACAGACTAAAGACAAGAGGGAAGGGAGAAGTCTGAATCAGATAACCATCGAAAAGGAAAAAACTCAAGATGAAGATATTCTATTTCATGTACACAGAATTAGAAAGTGATATTAAGCCCTGACAGGATACATTACAAGTGGTTCTTTCCTTTCACAAGGAGTCAACTGATTTAATATTTGACTTCATTTGCAGTTTGCTAAAATGGTCCAAAAGGCCCCTATTTTCCACATTTTCCTTTATTAATGAGTCCCCAGGAATTTTATCCTGGGTCTGCCTGCAGAAAATTAAATAGCCTATGAAGACTGTGATTTTATTATTGAAGTGACTATATTCCTTTAAAATGCATCTGCGTTCTCATCACTCAGAGCCTCAGCCCTGGAAACCCTCTGTGGAAGCCAGGGTCCAGCTCCCTCTGTGCTCTGTTTAGCCAGGGACAGGACATCCGCAGAAAGGCAGCCAGAAGGGCAGGGCAGTTAGGAGATATTTCTGAAAGCGAAGCGTGAGAAGATCAAAGGAAATGGACAAAAAGGTCGACCACGGAGGGCTCCTTTCAAAGCCCCTGCTCCCTCAGAGGACAGTCAATTCGCATGTCCTGTCCCTTCTCCCGGGGTGGGGGACTCCTGGAGAAAGCAGCCTTCACCAGGGCCCTTGGTCATTTCCTCAGGAAGTGGGAGGAACCACCGCTCACCCCAGCTCCGCGTGGTCCTGGGATCTGGGAACGGACAGTTTCCCCACGACCGGCACGTCCCGGGGCCGAGGCTGCTGCGAGCTCAGGCCTGGGGCCCTGCAGAGCCTCCTGGGCTTGGCTGAGCGCCTGGGGGGAGGGGACGGGGGGACCGGTACGTGTCCCTCTTTGGCACCAGCTCACCTCCTGAACACACAGCGAGGGAGTCTTTGTGTCAGGGAGGGTGCTGGGTCTCCCGTGACTGAACCTGCCTCAGACTGTACCCAAATTAAGCAACTCCCATCAATCCACATGACCGATGTTTTCTTTCCCTTGCTTGAGAGTCAAAAATAGAACTGTGCTGACTTGCCGTGAGTGCTAATAAGGTTCTCGAAGGGTGGGAATATCTACTTACTGAATATACAAAGCTTCCAAAAATACCTGCCCCCGTGTTTTTCTTTAGAAAGCAGAATGCAAATTTAAAGGGTAGGGCTGCTTCGGGTTAGCATTTCAGAATGATGGCTCTCCCGGGAAAAACCTGAAAGCAGAAGTCAGGGCTGACCAGATACCAAAAGCTGGTTCAGAAAGGCTGGCTCAGGTCCGCCCAGACCACGGTGTGCAGGAGCAGGCCACCTTCCAGCTGACCAAACCTGCTTATCAGAAGTCGGTCATCTGGTCTTTCTGAGGCCTGGCCTTCATTTCTCCTCCAGGAATGCCTCTGGGCACCAGGTCATCTCCCAGGCTGACCATCTCTGCAGTTATCTGGTGCAAAGTAAACAGGCGCTCAGGGCAAGTGCTTGCCTGGACACCCCCAAAATTGAATGAAAGAAAACCTTCTGCTAAGAATATTACACACCATGAGATTCTCTCCAACAGCACTCTCACAAACCAAGAAATTTTTTAAAGTCCAGAGGAAAAACCTGCTCTTTCCTTAGATACTCCCAGGGGAAAAACGGGCAGGAATCCTAGTTGCTATACCTGGAAGACAAGTCACTGATTTCAAGGCACAGGCACAACAAGGTTTTAAACCAAAGGAATAAATCTTCCCAAGTGAGGAGCATCTGCATGAAAATGTCTGGGACAGAGTTATTTGTCAATATAGCAAAACACTGGAAAACATGGAAATGTTCATCAGCAGGAAAATGATCTTAGCAGCTGTGGTACCTCTTTTTTTTAAATTGCGGGGTGAAAATCCCATGGACAGAGAAGCCTGGTGGGCTGCAGTCCATGGGGTCGCTAAGAGTCGGACACGACTGAGCAACTTCACTTTCACTTTTCACTTTCATGCATTGGAGAAGGAAATGGCAACCCACTCCAGTGTTCTTGCCTGGAGAATCCCAGGGACGGGGGAGCCTGGTGGGCTGCCGTCTCTGGGGTTGCACAGAGTTGGACACGACTGAAGCGACTTAGCAGCAGCAGCAGCAGCAGCGCACATGATGTGAAGTCTACTATCTTAGACATTTTGAAATGTACAGCTGAACAGTGTTAAGAAGGGCTCTCTGGGGGTCCAGTGGTTAAGAATCCGTCTTGCAATGCAGGAGACACTGGTTCAATACGTGGTCTAGGAAGATCCCAAATGTCACAGGGCTACTAAGTCTGCGAGCCACAGTCACTAAGCCCTTAACTCACCGCAGAGCCCAGACTCTGCAACAAAAGCCAGCAAAACCAGAAGTGCACTCTCCACAACCAGAGAGAGACCACGCGCAGGAATAAAGACCCAGCGCGGCCACAAATAAATCAAACTTTCTTAAAAACAGTGTGAAGTATATTCACATTGTTGACAGCACACTCTTTTTAATGGAGGGGGAAATCGGGTCCTAAAACAATACATAGACTACATTAAAACTAAAAAGGAAAAAATAAGCGTACTGCATTTTACATGATATATGAAACAAGCATACTGCATGTTATACATTTATACATATATATGTAACATTTAGATACAGAAAATTCACAGAAAGGCTTAGGATTCGCACTAAACATCTTGACACTTGAATCCACAAAGGGCAGGGGATAGAAGGTAGGGACACAATGTTTTTCAAAGTTCATCCACCCAAGCACTTTCGAGATCACCTATCTGCGGGGAAGTAGATGAAAGTTTAAATTTCCTATGAACTCAAGGGCAGTCACCATCACCAACCTTGGCAATTCTGTCAAAGGTCCTTTTGCAAGAGCTCTGATTCCCACTGGATGTACCACATTCTTTTAACTAAAAGGCCCCTGTGCCAGCAGGTCACTAATATGTCAATGAGTTTATAAAAATACTGAAAGGGTCTGGGCTAAATCTGTCACCCTTAATAAACTTCAGGAAAACTCATTACAGCCTCTGCTCGGAGTGAGTTATTCAAAGAGTTTCAATGATGAGAAAACAAGGGGAAGAAAAGCCTAAATTTCTTTGCTATTAGTTGGACATGAAATATTCAAGTTTGGTGGATTTCAGTATTTAAACTAAGAAATCACGTACATACCCATGTCTAAAAACAAAGGATCCCCGTTTAAGAGAAAAACTCACAAATGCTTTTGAAGCTTTCACTTGGCATTTTATAAACACCACACTTTTCAGTAATTCCAGCTTGAAGCAAAGTATAGATTTTCTACATCAGAAGTGTTATTTTGACTACAGACAGGAGAACCTCAAAGCACTTTTCCTTTGTCACCTGAATAAACCTTCTAGATTTTTGTACAAAAATCCTTACATCCACTATAGAAGTTTGCCCCTGAAATGCTCCCATCAAACCAGCCGCTTTGCTTTTTGCTGTTTCATATTCATTTTAACCAGAAACTTTTTCAAATACTAAACTTAAAGCTGTTGGCAGACATTTTTGAGAATCACAGCCTCAGAAAATATGAAGGGGAGTGCTGGGAGCTGACAGAACCTCGCTCTTTTCCGGAAAGTTACAGTCCAGCCACATGTGCTGCACATCTTTCTTTCGGAATCTTTACTACTCAAGTTTCAAAGCATTGTCCTCGCAACAAGGTTCTGAGTCGGTGGTTCTCAACGGGAGTGATTTTGCTCCTCCTCTATGGCTACAGAAAATTTAGCACTGTCCAGAGACGTTTCTGGCTGGCACCACCTCAAGTGCGGTGAGGGGTGCTCCTGGCATTCCGTGGGGTAGGGAGTAAGCGGCCAGAGGCCCTAGGCATCCTATGCTGCAAGGGACAGCCCCCAGCGAATAACGGCCGGCCCTCAAGCTCGCTAGTGCTGAGGCTGAAAGCCCTGCTCTCCAGGAATGGACTTTCCCCTCGTCACCCGTTCTCCCGCCAGGACCTAACCCTCCTAAGATCACAATAAACCGGCTGGGGACCCCCCCAGTGGTCTGGTGGCTGACGCTCTGTGCTCACAGTGCAGGGGGCCTGGGTTGACCACTGGTTGGGGAACCAGCTCCCACATGCTGCAGTGAAGACTGAAGACCCTGTGTGCCGCCGCTAGGACCTGGCAGAGCCAAACAAAATGTAAACAGACAAACCCATAGACCTGCTCCCCTTCGGCATCCCCCCAGCCTGGGGAGGGGGCCGGCCTCCTCCAGCGCCCTGCCCCTTCCTCCCCCACCACCTGAGGAAGCCTGCAGACCAAGGGCTGCCCATGGGCTGATCCCAGCTGGTCCGGAATTCCAAAATGAGGCCACTGCCTTGTCTCGATGGACAGCAAACTCACCTGAGGCAGTTTTAGATTTCTGAAATGTAGGGCTTTCATCTATAAGACATGACTAAGAGCCTCCCCCAGGGTGATCGTTCACAACATGTCTACTGACTTTTAAAAGTAAACTCACTTAAAAGTCTCTTCCTGGAGGAGAGAAAACAGACAGCAGACACACAAGGAGAATGAAGGGCCATCACGCTGCCCAGCGCTCAGGTGCAGTGGAAGGAGAGGGAAGCTCTCGGGACTGTTTACGAGGTCCTCCCGCATCTGTACTAATTTCACCAGACAATCAAGAGCTTGGAATAATGATCACGCGGGAATGCTCCTGTTCCACAATTTTCCACCAAAGAGGGGAAAGCAGGATTCTATAGGGATTTGGGGAAGTGGTGGATAAACACAGACACACACATCTTTCTTCTCCCAAGGCTTCTCTACGCTTTTAAGTGCTGATGTGAATTTCTAGCATGAAACTTCATCATAGGGATCCAATGTCCAAGCTGGAAGCATTGCCCAGGCTTACTGGATGCTGGACGCTTTCAGAGTGAGACGTCTCTGGGGCTTATTTAAAACAAAGTTTAATCAAATCTTGCAGTTGCAAGAGGTCAGTTACACTTCTGGGGCTTTCCTGGTGGATCAAACGACAGGTTCGATCCCTGGATTGGCATGATTCCCTGGAGGGCATGGCAACCAACTGCAGTATTCTTGCCTAGAGAATCCCATGCACAGCGAAGCCTGGTGGGCTACAGTCCGTGGGGGTTACACAAAGTTAGACACAACTGACCTACTTGGCACGCACACATGATTTAATAACGAGCATCCTTCACTTAACTGCCCTCCTGCAGTCAAAGCAGCCCAAGCAAGGTCTTTGAGGCAGAACAGAAATTTCCCATCCTCAACGACCCAAAACCAAGGCAGAGTACAACCAAAGAAGGGACAGCTAAATCTGAAACACCAACAGAGGGCAACGGTACCTAATGCCCAAGATTAGCAGGAAAAGTTTTTTTAAAAAGCTATGAGTCATCCAAATCAAAACCAGCCAAGCCTAATCAGTATTACTACTCAAGTGCTAAACTATGTGTTTCAACTTTCCCCAAATTAATGCTAGACAGCCGAGCTAGACTTGCATTTTGCCAGACGGACAGACGTGCATGAGGGACCTGAAACGTTCACACACTCACCTCACAGACACAGACACAGACACACAGACACAGACACACACACACACACACACCTCTACCTAGGAGCACCCTCANAGGATATATAGTAGTTTTTTGCTGGGAAAAAGAAAGTGTAGCCAGATATCAAAAGATTACTGCTAATCACAGACACAGACACAGACACACAGACACAGACACACACACACACACACACACCTCTACCTACGAGCACCCTCAGACACACTCACCTCACACACACACACACCTCTCTCACATATACACACCCCTAACTGTGAACACCCTCAGACACACACACTCACCTCACACACACTCACACACCTCTCTAACATACACACCCCTGTGAGCACCCTCAGGCACACACACACACCTCACACACACACGTTACACACACACACACACACCCCTACCCATGAGCTCCCTCAGACACGCAGCGACACACCCAGGAGCCCCTGACTCCAGGCTGGCCAACTCCAGCCCTCTGGCCAGTCTCCTCACAGCAGGCACTGTGTGATTACGGAGCAAACACTGGTAGCAAAACACACTGTTTTCGTGATTTTTGATAAACAGAAAATACAGACTGCATCTCCACACTCAGGGCTCTACACCTCGGCTGCTAAACTCGGCGCGAGGCCAGGGCGTCGGGTCCAGAAGAGCCGGGCGGGAGCGCCGCCCGATCCCCCCGCGGCCCGGTGCCCCGGTTCCGGCTGGCCAGCGCCGCCGCGAGGCCGACCCACTCGGAATCGAAGTGGCTCCACAGAGACACCCTTTCCCAGAGTGACCGACTCACCGTCAGCTGTCTTCCTCCCAACTCGGGGTGAGTCACTTCCTGCCTCAAACTCCGTCCCCGCCTGAAGACGCTTCCCCGTGTCCCCGGCATGGACTTCCTTCCCCAGCCAAGCCCTGCGCTTTCTCATCACCTCCTACCTTGGATCTTCTCTCCCTTCATCCCTCTTTTTTTCATCCCTCTAGTTTTTTCAAAACTTCACACGAAGTTTATCTTTATTGGAACCTGTACTTCGGTTTGCATATTTCCTCCTGTCTCTACCTTTAGAAGCCAAGTGAGTGTATCAGAAAATAATAGTGTCAAAACCCTTAGGACACAAATTCCGTTCACTTACAGGTAAGCTATTTTCTGACGATAATGAATCCCGGCGAAGCTCGTCCAAAGGGCTCTCCTACAAGCACAGAGCCTGCACGCCTCCCAGGTCCTGCAGCCCTGTACTTTTTTACTTTCTGAAAAAAATATTTGGCCGCACGTAGAGGTATGTGGGACTCTAGTTCTTCCCTGACGAGGGATTGGAAAGTGGATTCTCAGCCCGTGCACCGCCGGGGAAGTCCCTCATGGGTTCTCACAGCCACTGGTCTGTGTGCCACGCTCTGCTGGTTCTGGCCAGACTCCCTGGATGGGGGACCGGTCATCCGTGCTTTGCCGTCTGATGTTCTCTGCACATCTGCCCAGCTAGTCCTTGACCCTGACTCTTGGCAGGCCCCAGGATGACCCGTGACTTTACCACCCCACTACATACCCTGAACTCATCCCCAGCTCAGATTAACGCCCGTGGTTCCAACCCTTTTCTCCGGCACAGGGCCCCATAGCCACGCCTGCCTTGAATGCCCAGTATCATCCCTGCTCCCCTCACAGCAATGTGAGGCCACAGCTGACACACCAGGGCACACACTCTCCACAGCCCAGACAGGGATTCAGCACAGAACCATGACCTGACGGATTTAACCAACAAGTGATGAACCGGATGCAACGTGCTGGATTCAAGCGTCACAGCACTCTCAGACTCCAAATGCCCAGTAAGATCTAAAACTCAACAAGGGTTTCTGTGCAATGGGAGGCTTTCTTGGTATCTCATGTGGCAGTAAAAGTGAAAGTCACTCAGTCCTATCTGACTCTCTGCAACCCCATCGACTATAGCGTCCATGGAATTCTCCAGGCCAGAATACTGGAGTGGGTAACCTTTCCCTTCTCCAGGGGATCTTCCCAACCCAGGGATCAAACCCAGGTCTCCTAAATTGCAGGCGGTTTCTTTACCAACTGAGCTATCAGGGATGCCCAGGAATCTCATGTAACAGACACCATTTTATCCTTACAACTAATTTAATCCATTCCCAAATTTTAAAACATACCAACTACAGTTCTGTGGTCTCTTACAGTTCAAACACATAATTCACCAAATGTCTTGCTGCTGCTGCTGCTGCTGAGTCGCATCAGTCGTGTCCGACTCTGTGCGACCCCATAGACGGCAGCCCACCAGGCTCCTCCGTCCATGGGATTCTCCAGGCAAGAGTACTGGAGTGGGGTGTCATTGCCTTCTCCGACCAAATTCCTTACTGGAACTCAATTTCTCCTTTGGCTCAGGCCTGGGATTGAGCTTCCCCAAGACATCTGGACCCAAGGCCTCCAGAGTGTGTGCCTTCGTGTGCACTAGACGAGCAGGTGGCATTGATTAGCCATTCTTCATCACCACCCTGTGAGAAGGCTCATTAGGGCTCCCACTCTAAGGGAAAGTCACAAGTCACCCGACTCCCTGTCGGGCACAGAGGCAGAAACCGCGGCCGCTAACCACTCTGAGCCCTCCCCGCCCATCAGATCTCAAGTCTCTGAATCAAACGTGGCAGTTATTCTGGCTGCTACTTAGTCACTAAGTCGTGTCCAACTCTTTGCGACCCCATAGACTGCAGTCCACCAGGCTCCTCCATCCGTGGGATTTCCCAGGCTGGAATGCTGCAGTGGGTTGCCACTTCCTGCTCCAGGGGATCTTCCCGACCCAGGGCTGGAACCTGCACTGGCAGGAGGCTTCTTCAGCGCTGAGCCCCCAGGGAAGCCCTGCAGTTACTCTTACATGTTGACTTGCTGATACTCATCATCAGAGTGACTGCACACAGGCGCCCCTGCCACGGCTCTCCCGGACCTCATCCTGATAGTGAAGCTCTCTCTGTCTCACCAGTCAAGGGGCCAAGGTAATAAAGCTTCAGTAACGGGGTCGCAAAGAATCGGACATGACTGAGCGACTGAACTGAACTGAATGCAGGTTATGTGGGAACAAGAATACACTGAGTATCTAGGCAGATCCTGCATACCCAGAAACCAGTGCTCATGCCAGGCTGGGCATCCATGACCCAACAATGAGGGCTAACCCCAAATGCCCTCACCGGCATCACATGCAAAGCGAAGGTGAGTTCCTCCAGTCGGGCAACACTTGGAGCATCAGATGACTCGGAAGCAGAGACAAAGGATCCGAAACCAAGGGCATGCTACAGACCCCTGCTACTCCACACGGTCCTCGGACCAGCAGACCACCATCGCCTGGGAGCTGGTCAGAAAAGCAGGATCCCGGGCCCACACCAGCCCTAGTGAATCGTTATCTGCATTTTAACAAGATCCCCGGGCTGATCTGTAGGCCACCAGTCCTGCCTGGACGGTAAGGGCACCCAGGAGGGGCCTGGGGTCGGCAGGAGCACAGGACCGCAGCAGCGGGTGGGGAACGGCAGGGAAGAGACGCACAGCGAGCCGGACCCTGCACCAAGTCCAGGTCCGTCTCCCACTCAGCGCTGCCCTCCTCGGCCAGCCTCTCAGCGTCTATAAGGCTCACCGGGAATGTTAACTGTACCTTTCGGGGGACAGTCAGGATAAAGCCTTCAGCACACAGTAAACTCGCAGTGGATTTCCTTTACGTTCGCCATCAGACACCAGTGTGGCATGGTTGTCTAAATCCCGCAATCTGGAGATGGGTTAGGATATCTGGGAGACAGAGGGAGCCCAAACCAGGGAAGAATGAGCCTCTCTAACAAGGTGACCCTATCGTAGTTCTCACCCTATCTTCTTCAACTCAAAGAAGGCCTCAACATCAGTAAGCACGAACACTGTGGGGCACCAGGGAAGTTTTACTGTAAAACTCAGTCATCCATCCAACAATCCAGACCAGCACTATCAGACAGAATGAAAACCACACACACAGCTGCAAGTTTGGGGGGGGGGGGGGGGGTTTGCACATTTTTTTTTTTACTTGCCACTCAGCATGCGGGATCCTAACTCCCCCATGAGGGATCAAGCCCACACCCCCTGCAATGGAAACTCCTAGTCTTAAACCACTGGACTGCCAGGGAAGTCCCTCTGTCTTTAAAAGAAAATAGCTGGGGGCGCGGCAGTGGGGGGCGGGGGGGAATAGTGTGAAGTAAGTTTTAGTAATAAGTTTTATTCAACCAAAATATTCTTTCCACATAAAGTCTATATTAAAAAGCTACTAGTGAGACATTTTACATTCCTCTTTGCTATCTAAGTCTTCAAAACTCTGTGTATATTTTATGCTTACAGCCCATCTCAATTAGAACTGGTGGCGGTTTAGTCCCTAAGTTGTGTCCGACTCTTGCGACCCCATGGACTGTAGACCGCCAGCCTCCTCTGTCCATGGGATTTTCCAGGCAAGAATACTGGAGTGGGTTGCCATGCCCTTCTCCAGGGGATCTTCCCGACCCAGGGACTGAGGCCGGTCTCCTCCACGCCAGGCGGATTCTTTACCAACTTAGCCACCAGGGAAGCCCCCAAAACAGGACCGGCCGCCCAGCAAGCACTCAGAAGCCGTGCATGGCGGGGCCGGCCGACGGGCCAGGGCCATTCTAGACAGCGAGGTCCCGGGACCCCTGCTCCCCTCCATCTTCCATCCAGCCCCCCAAGGCCCAGTGTGTAAGGCATGACTATCTGGTCGCTGCCAGGCAAACATGGGCAGCACAGGGCTGGGGAGGCAGATGGAAGAGAGACCTGAGCTATCCAGCCACAGCTTCACAATCAACTTTCATCTGTTCTGAAACTCTGGTTGACGAAAAGTACACCAACAGACAGACAACCCAGATGCTAGGCCCTCGCCGACTGGGCTGAATTTACTTGGGAACAAAGACAGTGGAAGTGTTAAGACTTTAACTCCAAAATTCGTTCAAGATTTCCAGCTACAAATGTTAAGCATGGCCAAGTAAGAACAAGGACTCTTGCCGAGATGTCCCTCACTTTTCATCAGATAAAGGGCAGCTGCAACTCAAAACCTACAGACCAGGCAGGAAACACTGCGTATGCCTTCCTGCCCCGCAAATCAAAACAGAAATCACTCCCGATAAAGGAGGCAAAAGACTGGACGGGAGAGACACCACCAAGACAGCAAAGAGATGCCAGGGACGAGGCCCTTCCCCTGAAAGAGGGAGCTCGGGAACACAGGACAGCTAAGACTTTAGGGAGGACTCAGGAGCACCAGGCACTCTGCTAGGCACTTCACGTGCACTTAATCTTCTAAACAACCGTCAAGAAAAGAACGCTTTCGAGTTTTAAGTTAACTCGACGAGGGGGCTTTCCCAGGCGGCACTAGTGGTAACAAACCCACCTGCCAGCGCAGGAGATGTTAAGTGACACGGGTTCGATCCCTGGGTCAGGAAGATCCCCGAGGAAGGCATGGCAACTCACTCCAGCATTCTTGCCTGGAGAATCCCGTGGACAGATGAGCCTGGTGGGCTATAGTCTGGGCGGTCGCAAAGAGCTGGGCACGACTGAAATGATTCAGCAGACATACAGGCATAATCAAGTCTCAAGCGAGAGACCCTCCAACGACCTCCCAACTCTTGATGCATCAGCAAAACCATGGAGGACCAGCTTATCGATGGGCACCTGTGTGAGGGCCTCATTTCACTAAATCAGGCTTTAAGGTTCACACGATATAAGGACTATAAATAAAAGCTGGCTTCTATAAATAAAAGCTGGCTTCTATACCATCAAAACCCAGACAACTGATTTTGGATTGCAGAAAGAATACTGATGGCAACAGCCTTGGGCTGGAAGTCGGTAGGGCAGTGGGCTCTGGTTTCAGATGTGCTATTGACTACCTGCTGAACCCTCCCTCCACCCCAGTCTGGGCTCACTGTGGATAATGAAGAAATAACTACAAATGTTGAATGCATTTCCAGCTATGCAGTTGTTTATTTTTAAACACAGAGCTGTGACTTTTCTAACCTGGAAGTTTTTGAAAAACTCTTACTGTTCAGATACCCAGAAAGAATCTGTTCCTCACAGAAGAAAATGACCAAAATCACCACCCATCACAAGACCGCAAGAGCCAGCAGGAATTTGGTTCCCCGAAAGGCAAGGCTGCCTTGAGAAGACACTCGAGAACTACACCACCTTGACTTCTCCTGTGGGTCTCTGTGATCCTTCAGGACGCTCAGAATCTCTCATTGTGCACAGATGGAGTAATACCTGACTGAGAACAAGAGGACAAACCTGCATCCGGGGGCCTCACGGCCGTCGACTAGAGAACAGCTGGCGGGGAACGCTCGGGACGGCTGAGAAGGCCACGCTGACTTCGCCTAAAAACACTACTCATGTCAGCCTCCAGATTTACATTAAGGAGAATTTACTCTTCTCCTCCATCTCAAACAGGCCGAACTGAGAACTTCCTGTCTGTGGACGAGCGTTCAAAGAATTCCTTAAATCATGTTTATTTGCAACAACAAAAGATTTTTCTTAACACCACTTTCAATTTACACTGATTTTCTTATCCTTTTCAAAGAATAAATAAAGCAAAAACCTCTCCTCGTTCCTTCTTCCAATGTCCCTCAGCCCTGTGCCCAGTAAAGGAAACGCTTAGGTCTCCCCGGCACACCATTCTAGCACCGTGCGTCTCTGGTGTAATCACACTCTTCTCTCTCATCGTGACGACCGAAGTCTGGAAAACCTGGCTAATGACAAAGGCCCTGAACTGTGCCTCCGACTTCTCCACGACACCTGCTCCCCCTCCCTGTCCCCAACAGGCCCTCGCGACCCCAAGCACCTTCCATGACTTCCGCTGGTCCCCCGATCCTGCTCCTCCCTCAACAAGGCAGAAGAGCCCAGGGATGAGGAGCAGGCTTCCAGTTCCACCTGCACCCCACTTATGAGCGGGCAGACCTTGGCCAGGATCTTTGCCTGAGTTTCCTGACCTGCACTACAGGGGGGCGGTGGGGGGCAACAGCGCTCAGCTCGCCTCAACGTCTTGGTCTTAAACCTACAGAAAGGCCACCACGATGGAGGGTGCTGCCTGTGGGTGTCAGGCTGCTGACATCACGGTCTGCCCTCCAACTTTCAGAAGCACACGCCTTTCCTGCCTCCCCTTCACTGATGCATTTTACTTTTTACTGTACAAACCATTATCTTCTGGCAACCCAAACTGACACCTTCTCGTGTCTTTCCTCTATCAGCTCTGTTCTGTACTAACTGCTCCCAGTCTAGACCCCCAGCTCACACGACCTGGAAGGCAAAGGACATCCCATGGGCGACACAACCCGAACCTGAACTCATTCTACCAGCAGCTGCACCTCCGCAGTCTTTTCCTGCCTCCTGAATTCAGAATCTCAGAGCCAGAAGTAACCTCTGACAAGTAACTTCAGAGAGCATCCTCCTCGCCACACTCCACACACACACACACAGGGCCCCCTGACACGGTCACCACCTACCACTCCATCGCCATGGCAATGCCTCGGNCTTCCCCTGAAAGAGGGAGCTCGGGAACACAGGACAGCTAAGACTTTAGGGAGGACTCAGGAGCACCAGGCACTCTGCTAGGCACTTCACGTGCACTTAATCTTCTAAACAACCGTCAAGAAAAGAACGCTTTCGAGTTTTAAGTTAACTCGACGAGGGGGCTTTCCCAGGCGGCACTAGTGGTAACAAACCCACCTGCCAGCGCAGGAGATGTTAAGTGACACGGGTTCGATCCCTGGGTCAGGAAGATCCCCGAGGAAGGCATGGCAACTCACTCCAGCATTCTTGCCTGGAGAATCCCGTGGACAGATGAGCCTGGTGGGCTATAGTCTGGGCGGTCGCAAAGAGCTGGGCACGACTGAAATGATTCAGCAGACATACAGGCATAATCAAGTCTCAAGCGAGAGACCCTCCAACGACCTCCCAACTCTTGATGCATCAGCAAAACCATGGAGGACCAGCTTATCGATGGGCACCTGTGTGAGGGCCTCATTTCACTAAATCAGGCTTTAAGGTTCACACGATATAAGGACTATAAATAAAAGCTGGCTTCTATAAATAAAAGCTGGCTTCTATACCATCAAAACCCAGACAACTGATTTTGGATTGCAGAAAGAATACTGATGGCAACAGCCTTGGGCTGGAAGTCGGTAGGGCAGTGGGCTCTGGTTTCAGATGTGCTATTGACTACCTGCTGAACCCTCCCTCCACCCCAGTCTGGGCTCACTGTGGATAATGAAGAAATAACTACAAATGTTGAATGCATTTCCAGCTATGCAGTTGTTTATTTTTAAACACAGAGCTGTGACTTTTCTAACCTGGAAGTTTTTGAAAAACTCTTACTGTTCAGATACCCAGAAAGAATCTGTTCCTCACAGAAGAAAATGACCAAAATCACCACCCATCACAAGACCGCAAGAGCCAGCAGGAATTTGGTTCCCCGAAAGGCAAGGCTGCCTTGAGAAGACACTCGAGAACTACACCACCTTGACTTCTCCTGTGGGTCTCTGTGATCCTTCAGGACGCTCAGAATCTCTCATTGTGCACAGATGGAGTAATACCTGACTGAGAACAAGAGGACAAACCTGCATCCGGGGGCCTCACGGCCGTCGACTAGAGAACAGCTGGCGGGGAACGCTCGGGACGGCTGAGAAGGCCACGCTGACTTCGCCTAAAAACACTACTCATGTCAGCCTCCAGATTTACATTAAGGAGAATTTACTCTTCTCCTCCATCTCAAACAGGCCGAACTGAGAACTTCCTGTCTGTGGACGAGCGTTCAAAGAATTCCTTAAATCATGTTTATTTGCAACAACAAAAGATTTTTCTTAACACCACTTTCAATTTACACTGATTTTCTTATCCTTTTCAAAGAATAAATAAAGCAAAAACCTCTCCTCGTTCCTTCTTCCAATGTCCCTCAGCCCTGTGCCCAGTAAAGGAAACGCTTAGGTCTCCCCGGCACACCATTCTAGCACCGTGCGTCTCTGGTGTAATCACACTCTTCTCTCTCATCGTGACGACCGAAGTCTGGAAAACCTGGCTAATGACAAAGGCCCTGAACTGTGCCTCCGACTTCTCCACGACACCTGCTCCCCCTCCCTGTCCCCAACAGGCCCTCGCGACCCCAAGCACCTTCCATGACTTCCGCTGGTCCCCCGATCCTGCTCCTCCCTCAACAAGGCAGAAGAGCCCAGGGATGAGGAGCAGGCTTCCAGTTCCACCTGCACCCCACTTATGAGCGGGCAGACCTTGGCCAGGATCTTTGCCTGAGTTTCCTGACCTGCACTACAGGGGGGCGGTGGGGGGCAACAGCGCTCAGCTCGCCTCAACGTCTTGGTCTTAAACCTACAGAAAGGCCACCACGATGGAGGGTGCTGCCTGTGGGTGTCAGGCTGCTGACATCACGGTCTGCCCTCCAACTTTCAGAAGCACACGCCTTTCCTGCCTCCCCTTCACTGATGCATTTTACTTTTTACTGTACAAACCATTATCTTCTGGCAACCCAAACTGACACCTTCTCGTGTCTTTCCTCTATCAGCTCTGTTCTGTACTAACTGCTCCCAGTCTAGACCCCCAGCTCACACGACCTGGAAGGCAAAGGACATCCCATGGGCGACACAACCCGAACCTGAACTCGTTCTACCAGCAGCTGCACCTCCGCAGTCTTTTCCTGCCTCCTGAATTCAGAATCTCAGAGCCAGAAGTAACCTCTGACAAGTAACTTCAGAGAGCATCCTCCTCGCCACACTCCACACACACACACACAGGGCCCCCTGACACGGTCACCACCTACCACTCCATCGCCATGGCAATGCCTCGGATGGAGCCCTCCTCCCCTCTCTTGGATGGCTGCCGTGGGGCCCCCATTGGACGCCGAAGAGCCTCCATTCCAGGCTCGGGGGCTGCCCTGGGCCCTCTGTCTTAAACAGTCTCTCTCTGCCCCTCTGCCTCCACAGGGAAGTGAACCCTGGAGTGGACGGTGCAGGACGGCCTTTGGAAGCCCGGCCACTGCCCGCTTCTTGCCCTCTGCCCGCCCACCCAGGGCCTGTCCACACACAGTCCCTCGGGCTCTCCGCTCGCCCTGCAGGTCACTGCCTCCCCAGCATATTTTTACTGGCTTTTTCAGCTCAGAAGCCACCTCGTCCAGGGCGCCTCCCTCTAAACTCAGCACTAGGTGGCCCATTCGCATTCCTATCATAGCATCCACGCGCTACTTCCCACTAGTCTTTCCTCTCTGGATGCCTTTGCCCTCGGTCCTCGCAGTGCCTAGCACAACGTCCGGGCTTAGGAAACACGCCGCAGCTGCTCTATGGTGGAAACAACCCCCAAATTAATGCTGATCCCCGTATCTCAGGCTCCTGTCCCTTGTTTTTCATCACTAGGACCTCAGTCCACTTGTTCTTCCTGATCTCGAACGCTATTTTATCCGCTTAAAAAAATAAAAAAAATCTGCTTCCAAAATCTCCCTACCTCGTGGCTTTGAGATTACTGACACATTTTCACCTCTTTAAAAGACACAAAAGCTGAAAAATAACTTCAAATATTAAAATAACGCCAATATTTTGAAACTCAAGAAATCAAGTTATAATTAACGTTAAGTTCTTGATGCAGCTAAGATTCCGTACCCCTTTCCAAAATTTCGATTCTGGCACTGGCTGGTGTTTTACAGAACCTGAAGACAAATGCAAAAATTAAACTGCCAAATGGTTCTGAAGGGATCAGGGATAACTGCTGAGGGAGATAAAGGCGATTTTACCACTTGCAGGTTTTTGCTTCCACTTCTGGCTAATTCCGATTCGTTCTGGGTTATAAAGCCTGTCATCCCGTTAGTGAGTGGTCTATTATCATGAACATCTCGCATGTGTCTTCCGAAAGCATCTGCTACGAAAAAAGTACTTGGGAAGTCTTTAACTGCAGCTGACAACGCTAGATCTTTTTGTGAGCTACGACCAGCTGAACTTACTTTCATCCTAACTCTGAATTCTTACCTACTCACCGTGACCCGGCCATCCCACTCCTCAGTCGTCTGTACCAAACAGACATAAAAACTTACGTTCAGATAAAAACCCCTATGCAAATTTTTACAGCCACTTTATTCTGGGAACAGGATTACAAATTTAAAAAAACTAGAAACAACCCTCGTGTCTTTCAACAGAAGAACAGAGAAACAAACCACGGTACACCCATAGAGAGGTCTACACGACTCGGCAATAAAAGCAGCAGCAAGTACGGCTACAAAGAACAATGTGGATGGACTGCCCTTCAGATGCACGCTGTAAGTGAAGGAAGCTATTTGCATGGCATTCTGGAAAAGACCAATATAAGGTCAGAACAAATTGGTGGCTGACAGGGGGATGGGAATGGAGAGGAGGTCTGACCACCAATGGACAGCAGGTGGGAAGGTTTCCGGAGATTGAACGAGTCCCTATAGGTAACGGTGGGGCAGACTCGCGCTACGCACTTGTCAAAACCCTTAAGACTGCACACCGCGGAGTAAGTTTTACTGTACCTAAAGAAATGGTTCATCACTTAACCACAACACACTTAGAAATCACACACCAGACACAGGCGTACCTCCTCTGGCTGCGCTCAGCTTCATCGCCCTTCACAGGTACCAGGTTTTTAAAAACACTGAAGCTTTGTGGTAACTGCACATCATCAGATGATGGCTAACATTTTCTGCAGCAATAAAGTATTTTTGATATAGTGTTTCTAGACAGAATGCTGCTGCTGCTGCTAAGTCACTTCAGTTGGGTCCGACTCTGTGCGACCTCATAGACGGCAGCCCACCAGGCGACCCCGTCCCTGGGATTCTCCAGGCAAGGACACTGGAGTGGGTTGCCATTTCCTTCTCCAAAGACATTATGCTATTGCACACTGAACAGACTACAATGTGAACATAACTTTTATGTATACCAAGAAACCAAAAAAATTCGAGGGACTTGTTTCATTGCCATGGTCTGGAACCCATCCCCACAGTATCCCTTGGGGTAATGCCTGTGTAATTAACACAAACCTATGGATTTCCTTGGGGCTCCCCTGGTGGCTGCGTGGTAAAGCACTTGCCTGCCAGCGCAGGAGATGCGGGTTCTATCCCTGGGTCAGGAAGATTCCAGAGAAAGATACTGGCAACCCGCTCCAGGACTCTCGCCTGGGAGGGTCCGTGGGGCCGCAGGTTTCCTTCCCCTGTACCAGTTGTGTTTGCTGTTGTTATTGTGTTGCTACTGCAGGGCACTGATGAGGAAGAGACGTTAAGGGAATGGGGGGGCGGGGAGCAGCCCCAAATTGTCCCCCAGATCTTCCTGCAGCCCCCGCGCTGGCAACCTCGGCTCCAGCTGTGAACAGCTAAATGGAGTCCCACCAACAATACAGGAAAGGTCACTCAAACGCAATGGGAGACCGACGGCGCCCCCAGCGGAGCCCCCCAGCGGAGCCCAGGAACGCATTTCAAGGGGAGAAACAAGGCGGAAGGCCGGGGGTCTCCCCGAACAAATCCTCCAGTTCTAACTCATCCCCTGGAAGGTATCCGCAGAAAATTCCATCCACATGTCAGCCTCAGCCTTCCTCCTTCCTTTAAAAAGGAGTCAAGGCGGGAGGGGGTGGGGGAATCTCCTTGCAAGAAGAGAGAGCAGAAACACAGAGAGAACACGAGTTCTCCGAAAGCTGAGAGTTCTAGAAACCCCTGACCCCATATTCTTCAAGGTAGAAAAAGTGACTCCAAGAGGCCAACAACAAGAACAAGCTAAGGTTCACCACCCAGGGACACTTGCTTTCCAGTGGCCCCACCCCACCCAGCCAGAGGCACACATTCCTCCCCGGAGGGACGACGGAGGCCCAGGACCCCAGGAGACCCCCTCAGGCCCCAGGCGGCGGGGCCCAGGTGTGCGGCCTGCACGGTGATGGGGACGGCGGGGTGCGGGCTGGCCCCACCTGGGTGCCTCCCTGCTCCCGGCCTGGCTCCTTCTGGGAAAGGGGAAGCTCTGGCTTCTCCTCGCTCACATTCCTGAGCCCAGGAAACTCTGGTTCCCCTCCCAGGAGTCCCAGGTCTGTGACAGGCTCAGAGCCCGGCCTGATATCGCCACCTGAGACAAACCTCAGGCAGAGATGAGCTCCTGATTGCAACCCTGGAAAACCAGCTCTCCGACCTGCAACGGCCCTCTGCAGCTGGAAAGACAGGCCTTCGTACAAAATACATGCTATTTTCCAGGAGCCTTTGCAGGAGCTGGGGTGGGGAGGTGGGGGAGGGGTAGAGAGTAACAAAGCTAAAAACCACAGAGAGTAAACCAGAACATTCTGGGACATGTCACGCCTTAGGAAAAAGGCTTTTTAAAACATCCTTTTCAAGGATCCATCGCAGCAGGGGGTCAGTTGTCAGAGTTAAATAAAAATCACTGACTTTCTAAAGAGAGGAGTGAAGGACTCAATTATTTAAAAAACAGCTTATTGTATTAAGCTAATTAAGGGCTATCATATTACCCATCTGAGTTTTAGCTGGCACCCTAAAAGCAGGAACAGCGTATCATGCAACGTGGACTGGGATCTGCTTTGCGAGCAGATTTCGGCCACATTCAGACACAGAACCTCTGGCAGGCAAAAATGTAGAACTGAAAACCAATTTTCACACAGCGATTTGTAAAGAATTCTGTTCCATCGCATAAGCTATTTACTGTTCTATCAGCCCGAGATTACATTTATCTCTATTAAATACCACAGCAAGCACTGTGAGCTAACCATGTGCTGTTGTTTCTCAGTTTCATCACGCTGGATGCTCTGAAATCATGAGAAAAAAATTTTAACAATAAAACCCTCGCATACTTGACACCCTCCACTGCAGAAACTCTGCCCACCAACCGCCAGCACACGACCTCTCCTAAGACCCTTGGCATTTCTGAAAAGACAGTGTACTGCCAAATGCAAAAAGGAAGAAAATACCCTCTACAAAGTAGAGGAGACGGGCTGTTTTCCATCGTGCCTTCCATGGGCTCCCTTTGACTGCACTTTGACCAAACCAGAAGCCAGAACTCTGCTATCCGTAGCTGAGATCATCTTGGGTTGGATTCTGGTGCTGCTGGCTTCCTGTCTAGGGAAGTTGCAGTCCTTTTCACAAGGACCCCCAAAGGGAAACGCTTCATGCTCTCCTGCAAGCTCTCACTGCCTTTGTTCCTTGCTTTGCCACCACTCATTACTGCCTGCTTCTCTCTCCTCCTCAAAAACCTCTTGGTTTTGGAGGATGCATAAAAATACCAGCTGAAATCAAACCGTCATCTTGTAAGGCACTGGACATTGTCTGCCGTCCACTGCTGTAAAGCTTTAACAAGCATCTTTGCACAGAGGAAGCCATACTACCCAGCTTCCTCCTGGCACCACATTAAGTATTCCACATTAAAATGTATGCCACAAATAATCCACTGGCAAACTCACCATTCACAGCCCCCTAGATCAATAAAAGCCATTCCACCACTCGACTCGGAGTGAAAAGCCTTTCAGGTTAACACACAGAGCGAGGTAAAGAGAAAGGTGATGAATGAACAAAAGGCAAATCTACCTTCAGACTCCTCAAATCCCTAAAAGGTGGCCAGGATGCCTGGATTTTTGGCAAAGTCCTTCCCTTTTTCTGTAATCATCGAGGAGAAAAAGCTACTCGTGTACTGCTCCAGTCTTATGTAAAACAGTGCATTCTCCACAAGGCCCTGACGCCTACCATTCTCTCCAACTTGCTTCTTTTCAGGCCTGCCTCTTCTAAATGACCAGCCACATGCGATTTAATGAAGTCATTCTGATTTCACCCTGATAGCAACACCCTCATAAAAGTCCCTCTAATCCCATTAAACTTGGCTAAGGTTATGAGTATTTCTTCTCCACTCTCCACCCAGTATTGTCTCCAGGGTCCCAAGCCACTGTCAGTCTGTGTCTGAACGGAGCTTCAAATCAATACTTAAATTCATGCTCAGAAT
This sequence comes from Raphicerus campestris, assembly GCA_006410735.1. Taxonomy (NCBI): domain Eukaryota; kingdom Metazoa; phylum Chordata; class Mammalia; order Artiodactyla; family Bovidae; genus Raphicerus; species Raphicerus campestris. Next base: position 640,171 of record SJYW01021127.1, on the reverse strand, counting down.
ATCGTTTCTCACCTTGTGAACCTTGACCTTTTGGAAAGACTTTGGACCAATGTTCAGTTACTGTCACACGGTTGCATTCTCTGCAAATATGAAAGGGTTAAAGGCAGCCCCAGTCAACAGGCCTACAAGGAAAAAAAAGACAGCATGTATGCCTTGCAGCATCACTGGAATGCATTTATGCTCATTTCCTAGAACAATAGTGTTACCTTTTGGCCTTCATATCAGCCAGGCGTATCCCCAACACCCTTTAGGAGCTTCTAAAACAAAAAGCACAAAACGGAACATACCCTGCAAGAGAAGAAAAGCATGCAAAGTAGCATTCTCCAGCAACAAACAAACTACCATTACAAATCCATCAGTTCATTTGGGTTTGGTTTTGTTAAAAATGCAGAGCAAGAGAGAGAGAAGAGAACTGCAGAAATCCAGGGTCCCCACCCTACCAAGGCACATTTTTTGTCTTTAGGAAGGGCCATAAATCTCAGCTCCTTGTCCATCCCTTAAGCAAAAGAAAAAGGCAGGAAAAGCCCAAGTCATCTCAAGCTTGCAAACCTGCACATCTCTCCCCCATCTTCTCTACACAGAATCTTCTAGGGCTCCGTTAGTCACGTACCCGTGCTGTGTGCTAAGTGTGCGTTCACATAGTGTGTTGGGACGGTCCCTTCCTGCAAGCGCCTCGGCTTTTGGCTGCCATGAAGGGAGGAAGCTGCTATCCCACTGTAGGAGCTCAGGGACTGCATTGTGTTCAGGAGCTGATCTGCCTCAAACCAGTTTCAGCCGGTTCTGGTCACCCTACATAAAAAAGCTATGGCAACCCTCGCTGAGTTGCCAACAAGTCCCTGAAAATCAGCAGCAGAGGGGGGCATCTCGCTGGGGCTGGCTGCCCCCCTTCGGGTCCTGGGGAGGAGGGGAGGGTCCTCGAGTGTCCCCCTGCCGTCCCCATCACCCCGCGCGAGCGCACAGCCTTGGAGAGGCTCACCTCTCCCAACACCCCAGAGCCCTTCGGACCCACCCCTCGCCTCCGCCCCGAGCCCACCGCGGAGCCCTGCGGCCCGCGCCTTGCTCCTTCCCGCACTTACCTCCCACAACCTGGCTCACATCTTTGTGTACGTGTGGTGTCAAGTGTGTGCGCTCTGGCTTGGTGGCTGACCACGAGCCCCCCAAGAAAGAGCCATCTACGTGTGTGTCTGCTCCCCCTGCCCGCGCTGGCGGCGGGAGCCGGCCTGGGCCCCCTGGCAGGGTGGTGCTGGCTTGTTGACCAGGCTCCTCTCCGCCTGTCCCCCCCAGCCCCCTCCTCCCGGCCCTCTCCTCGCCCTCCCTGTCACCACCAGCGGGGCCCNGCGGCCACGCCGGGGCCTACGATGGGGGTGCGGGCCCCGGGCGGCGGGGCGGCGGCTCGGCCCGAGCGGAGAGCGAACAAAAGGGAGCGCGGGCGAGGGGGAGGGGGCGGCCGGTGCGGGGGGGCAGGGAGGCTCGGGGAGAAGGAGGCGACACGCGAAGCCCCGCAGCCCGCGGGCGCCCGGCCGGTGCCGGCTCGGCGCACGGCAGCCGAGCCCCACCGACCCGCCCGTCTGCGGCCGCCGCTCCTTCGCCCGGGGCCGAGGGCTGGGCCGGTGGCCGTGGTGGTCGTGGTGCTGGAGGCGCGGGGCTGCGGGCAGGGCCGCGGCTGCCCCAACGACATCGCAGCCTCTCGCCCGGTCCTCTCCACGGCCCCAAGCCGCAACTTACTCGAGTGGAAGGAAGCAAGGCCTCGCCAAAGATGGTTGCAAAAAGATCTTGAAGCCAAGGCGCTGGTGTTTTGTGATCCTCGCAATGGTGGCAAAGAAGTCAGAAGAGAGCACGCTACCTTCAGATGCATTACATCTGAAATTCTCCCTGGAGGTGGAAGAAGGGGGCTCTCTCCTAGGTGGTTAGTGGTTTGGAGCCCTTTTCGCCTTAAACTGAGCCACAAAAGGATGGAAGACACCCCCTGGGGTGGGGAGAAAGCCCTAGTGTAAAAGACACACGTTTTGCTTTTCAGAGAAAAAGCCACTGGGGCCAGATTGAAACATGGCATGTTCGGTTCATGGAGTCCTTTTTTTTTTTTTTTTTAATGGGGGAATGATATTGAGTAAACAAGATGTAATAGCTGGGTCTTTAAATTCAAGAAGGGAGACGTGTACAAATGTAACAAGCAGGTAGTGTACCTACAGCAGGTGGTCACGGCCTCCAGAACGCAAAAAGATACATAAACCCCGTGTAAAGATCACAGAGGTGTATAATCCTTAACACGCCCAGATGGAGACAACATATTACCACAGATCAGGTATGCTGTTTATCCAGCCCTGGGTCCTGGTTCCTACATGGTTCACAGACATGCACTGGTTGAAAGGTTTTTTGGTTTTTGGTTGTTATTTTTTTAAACGCGAGGAAGCCCCAAATCAAGTGCACTGTGCTTACCCGGAAAATAGGACAAAATGGAAGGATCTGAAAACTGCCACCATTACCTCTTAGAAAGGCTCACTCCAGTTTAATCTCATTCTGAAGGTACTAGTAGTTCTCCAGGAGCCATGCAGACTGTCAGCACAGGAAGCTTTTCTGGGCTTTATTTTAAATATCGGCTAATATTTGCAAAGTGTGCTGAAAAGTTTTCTTTGTTTTCTGAACCTCAGTGTGTCTCTCCTCTGCATTAACTTCCATCGAGGAAGCCATTGTTCTCTGTTATGGGGTCGTTGTCTGATGTAAATTGGAAGGAGCATTTTTGCTATTTAAGACTTTTCATGTAAATGAACCAAATGATTGACTCACAGAAGAGTTGTTGGTCTTTAACTGCCAACTGCGCCTTGTTTGGAGTTGCACATAGGTTGGGATACATATTTACACGTGTTTAGAAAGACCTGTATAATGTGCAAGTTCTGCAAACCACTGGATCACATTTATCAATGTTACAAGACAATAAAATTGAAACTCATCTTTTAGCCTGAAAACGGTGCCAGTACCCTGTGGGTTGAGTTTCAACTTTACTTGGGCTTGATTTCATTTGAAAGGAGGCCTTTTCTTCTTCTCTCAAAGGTGGGCCTTTATTAATATGCATGTGAAAACATGACGTGCATTGAAATAAATACAAGGCCTTGCTTAAGAAATCTTGATACACTACACAAATTACAATGTATGGAATTTCATAACGTCTTTACCTGCTGTAGTAAATCCTAGCTTTCTTAAATTTAGAATCTTTGTGTACTTAAAATACTTTTTTGCCCCTCCCCCAATTCCCTTCTTCCAAGAGTCGAAAGCACAGCATAAAGTGTTCGAATGGTTTCAAAAACTGTGCTCCCCAAACTCAAATCTGGATTGCTTACGTACGGTAAAGAGCCTTCGTTTGTAGAACTGCCTCACATGGCTTCATAATGTCAAATACTTTTTGAACAGAGCTTTATTACAAAGCCCGGCATTTTGGTCAAGCCTCGGCTGGAGGAAATTTGTTTGAAAGCACAATTCATCATTTGCACAAGCAGCAACAGTTAACATTGCATCTGCTTTTAAAAAACCCTAAACCAACCAAAAGTAAAAGATAATTTCTTGCAAATTATCTTTGTTCTATTTTTACAAAGAGGATTTCAGAGAAATCCCTTCTCCAGGTAGACCATTAGTAGAAAGCAAAGTACCCATTCATCTTAATTCTATGAAATCACTGAATTTCACAACAGAAAAAACAAATTTTAGGGTAAGTTTTTAAAAAATAAAAACTACCCCTCTTCCAAAAAACCAATACAAAGGTTCATTCTATTATTGTGCTATTTTGGACACCACTCTGCTTTGAGCAACAATAGTAGTAAAGAATGAAATAATCTATTATTTGACTGCTGTAGATAAGAAAGGGCAAAACAAAGAAATCATGCTATTCTTCTGCCAAATAGAAACTAAAGGAATTCCAAATCCTTTGGGATTTTGTTGGTGCTGTTTTTACTGCTAACTCTTAATGTCTTTGTTTTTCCTCCAATCAGTGAATTGCAAAATCCCAGCTTTTTCTTTTTTTAAAGCCTTTTGTGGTTTGAAGAGGCATTGCACGCACATACAGATAGTCAATCTACATATATCATACTTTCCCTCTGAATTCTACGGAATTGGGAAATTCCTTTGTTGGGCAGAGCACACAAAAGGTGTGCTCCTTGTGGGAGAGAAGAAGGAAAACAAAAAGAAAAGCCTTTTCTTTATCTCACCATCAAAAGGCCTGACAAACCACTCNACAAAGCCCGGCATTTTGGTCAAGCCTCGGCTGGAGGAAATTTGTTTGAAAGCACAATTCATCATTTGCACAAGCAGCAACAGTTAACATTGCATCTGCTTTTAAAAAACCCTAAACCAACCAAAAGTAAAAGATAATTTCTTGCAAATTATCTTTGTTCTATTTTTACAAAGAGGATTTCAGAGAAATCCCTTCTCCAGGTAGACCATTAGTAGAAAGCAAAGTACCCATTCATCTTAATTCTATGAAATCACTGAATTTCACAACAGAAAAAACAAATTTTAGGGTAAGTTTTTAAAAAATAAAAACTACCCCTCTTCCAAAAAACCAATACAAAGGTTCATTCTATTATTGTGCTATTTTGGACACCACTCTGCTTTGAGCAACAATAGTAGTAAAGAATGAAATAATCTATTATTTGACTGCTGTAGATAAGAAAGGGCAAAACAAAGAAATCATGCTATTCTTCTGCCAAATAGAAACTAAAGGAATTCCAAATCCTTTGGGATTTTGTTGGTGCTGTTTTTACTGCTAACTCTTAATGTCTTTGTTTTTCCTCCAATCAGTGAATTGCAAAATCCCAGCTTTTTCTTTTTTTAAAGCCTTTTGTGGTTTGAAGAGGCATTGCACGCACATACAGATAGTCAATCTACATATATCATACTTTCCCTCTGAATTCTACGGAATTGGGAAATTCCTTTGTTGGGCAGAGCACACAAAAGGTGTGCTCCTTGTGGGAGAGAAGAAGGAAAACAAAAAGAAAAGCCTTTTCTTTATCTCACCATCAAAAGGCCTGACAAACCACTCCTTAAACTGACGGTCCCCTGACTTGAGCTGACACATTTTTTAAGCTCAAAAACTAAGCTAGGCCTAGGTGTTTATAGAGTTCCGTATGTTAAATCTGTTGGCTTGTTTTCAAAGGAATTATTACACTATTTGACTCTAGGATTATAATTCTAAGATCTGTAGCTGATCCATCTCAAGGGCTGAACAAAATATTGATAGAACCAGAATATTTTTTTCAAGTTTTCAAAAACATATCCTTGAAAGAAATCATAACCAGATTTAAATTATTATCAACCTGCCAGAAAAAGACTGACTGGAGGTCTAAGAGAGGATTCCTCTCGGCATTTGTTAGTGATTCCATAAACAGATCCCCTTTCCCGAACCCCCTTTGGAAATACCTGCAAAGCCTTCACTAGGAGACCTGAAGGGGGTGGGGCTGTGTCCTATTAAAAGATAAGCTGAGATACATAAAAAAAATTTTTAAGTTGATTTGAGCAAAAATCTATTCCAAGAGGGCAGTGCCAAACAGGACGTGATGGGGCCCCACCCACAGAGCTGGGGAGAGACAGAGAGGCGGTGAGGATGCGCGGCGAGGAAATCGCTTGATTGGCTCCGGCTTAAGGTGTAGTTGGCTGTTTGTGATTGGTCATCCATATCGGTTTTGATTTCCTAACACTGAAGTATTTCTGGGCTTAGATTTTGATTTATTTACGTAAGTGGCCAGGGCATTGGTGCCACCTCAGTTTAATGGACTCGTCACTTAATGAATTTCATGATGCAAAGTTGGGTGTTATTTAGAGGCCCATGACCTCATAATTCCTGGCCCCTAGATGGACTCACTAATCTTCATTTCCTGCTTGTCTCTTTAGGTCTAAGAAACCAGCCTTGCCCAAGGAAAGAGAGGGATAAGGTCGAGGAAAGGGTTGTTGTGTGAACTCTAGACAATCAAAAAAGAGCAAGAAATTTTGGGTTTGGGATACTAGCCAAGAGTCATCTTCAGAAACTATGGGACAATGGGCAGGATCTATTGAGAACCCCGTAAGGTCTCCTAACCCTTTGCAACTTTTACATTAAGTCTGGGCCTCTTTGAAAGGAACTGGTGTTTGGGCTTCTTTTCTACTAAGTCCAAGAGGAGAGAGGGAGAAAAAGGAGGACTAGAACTAGTATCTGAGCCAAGGAAAAGCAATCAGACTTAATCCTTTTGGGAGGAGAAGCTAGAGTGTGGGTCATTTCCACCCGAGAAGGGATCTCATTGGTCCCTATGCAAATCCTCATCTTTGCATCTTCCGACACCCCACCAGTTAGCCCAATGCCTTGCACATCCCGTACTTGAAACTAACTAGTTACTTGTGAACTAAGGATGGATAATAAACCCACAAGAACCTAGAAATAGTACTTGGGCTTCCCTGGGGGCTCAGAGGGTAAAGCGTCTGCCTGCAGTGCAGGAGACCTGGTTCCATCCCTGGGTTGGGAAGATCCCCTGGAGAAGGAAATGGCAACCCACTCCAGTACTCTTGCCTGGAAAATTCCATGGACTGAGGAGCCTGNTTTTTACTGCTAACTCTTAATGTCTTTGTTTTTCCTCCAATCAGTGAATTGCAAAATCCCAGCTTTTTCTTTTTTTAAAGCCTTTTGTGGTTTGAAGAGGCATTGCACGCACATACAGATAGTCAATCTACATATATCATACTTTCCCTCTGAATTCTACGGAATTGGGAAATTCCTTTGTTGGGCAGAGCACACAAAAGGTGTGCTCCTTGTGGGAGAGAAGAAGGAAAACAAAAAGAAAAGCCTTTTCTTTATCTCACCATCAAAAGGCCTGACAAACCACTCCTTAAACTGACGGTCCCCTGACTTGAGCTGACACATTTTTTAAGCTCAAAAACTAAGCTAGGCCTAGGTGTTTATAGAGTTCTGTATGTTAAATCTGTTGGCTTGTTTTCAAAGGAATTATTACACTATTTGACACTAGGATTATAATTCTAAGATCTGTAGCTGATCCATCTCAAGGGCTGAACAAAATATTGATAGAACCAGAATATTTTTTTCAAGTTTTCAAAAACATATCCTTGAAAGAAATCATAACCAGATTTAAATTATTATCAACCTGCCAGAAAAAGACTGACTGGAGGTCTAAGAGAGGCTTCCTCTCAGCATTTGTTAGTGATTCCATAAACAGATCCCCTTTCCCGAACCCCCTTTGGAAATACCTGCAAAGCCTTCACTAGGAGACCTGAAGGGGGTGGGGCTGTGTCCTATTAAAAGATAAGCTGAGATACATAAAAAAAATTTTTAAGTTGATTTGAGCAAAAATCTATTCCAAGAGGGCAGTGCCAAACAGGACGTGATGGGGCCCCACCCACAGAGCTGGGGAGAGACAGAGAGGCGGTGAGGATGCGCGGCGAGGAAATCGCTTGATTGGCTCCGGCTTAAGGTGTAGTTGGCTGTTTGTGATTGGTCATCCATATCGGTTTTGATTTCCTAACACTGAAGTATTTCTGGGCTTAGATTTTGATTTATTTACGTAAGTGGCCAGGGCATTGGTGCCACCTCAGTTTAATGGACTCGTCACTTAATGAATTTCATGATGCAAAGTTGGGTGTTATTTAGAGGCCCATGACCTCATAATTCCTGGCCCCTAGATGGACTCACTAATCTTCATTTCCTGCTTGTCTCTTTAGGTCTAAGAAACCAGCCTTGCCCAAGGAAAGAGAGGGATAAGGTCGAGGAAAGGGTTGTTGTGTGAACTCTAGACAATCAAAAAAGAGCAAGAAATTTTGGGTTTGGGATACTAGCCAAGAGTCATCTTCAGAAACTATGGGACAATGGGCAGGATCTATTGAGAACCCCGTAAGGTCTCCTAACCCTTTGCAACTTTTACATTAAGTCTGGGCCTCTTTGAAAGGAACTGGTGTTTGGGCTTCTTTTCTACTAAGTCCAAGAGGAGAGAGGGAGAAAAAGGAGGACTAGAACTAGTATCTGAGCCAAGGAAAAGCAATCAGACTTAATCCTTTTGGGAGGAGAAGCTAGAGTGTGGGTCATTTCCACCCGAGAAGGGATCTCATTGGTCCCTATGCAAATCCTCATCTTTGCATCTTCCGACACCCCACCAGTTAGCCCAATGCCTTGCACATCCCGTACTTGAAACTAACTAGTTACTTGTGAACTAAGGATGGATAATAAACCCACAAGAACCTAGAAATAGTACTTGGGCTTCCCTGGGGGCTCAGAGGGTAAAGCGTCTGCCTGCAGTGCAGGAGACCTGGTTCCATCCCTGGGTTGGGAAGATCCCCTGGAGAAGGAAATGGCAACCCACTCCAGTACTCTTGCCTGGAAAATTCCATGGACTGAGGAGCCTGGTAGGCTACAGTCCATGGGGTCGCAAAGAGTCGGACATGACTGAGCAACTTCACTTTTCACCGAGAAATAAGCATGTCCCAAGCTACACCTAAGATCTTTTGCCACTGTTGTGGACACTGTAGTGCTTTGTCTAAAACCATCTTCAGAGTATAAACCCCCATCCCCAGACACTCAGACCACTGACATCTGACCACTCCCAGAGTCCCAGGCCTTGGCTACCGTCTTGAGCCAGGTCCTGTGAACTGTCTCACCCACGATGACACTCCTCCCCCCGGGAGCAGCCAGTGTCTGGCTGATGTAGTGATAACAAAGGCTTGCCTCAATTTGGGCCATTTCTAAAGGGCCATCCTAGCTCCAGAATACCCTGTAAAATGGCTCAGGCCTCAGTGTCCACAGCTTTATGGATCAGCTCCTTCTGCCTAATCCAGCCTTCCTCACTCCCTCACAAGTGGATCTCCAGAGATTATCCAGAGTCTGTTTCTAAGAAACTGAGCCCCAGACACCAACCAAAACAGATCCATTTCCCCTTGGGCCCATCATCTAATGGCCCTCCCTCCCTCATCCACTCCATCCCTAGGTGCTCAGTGTTCCACCTGAGAGGGTCTGTCGGTTCCAGTCCCTTCAATCCACATCCGTTCACCTGGACTCACCCTCCTGCTCCTCCCCTCAGTTCAGAACTGCTCCCTAACTGACCCTCTTGCCTCCAACCTGGCCAACTTCCAATAGTCTCCACACTGAGAACTCTAGGAATGTGTCTAACGATGCCATCTTGTCACCCATCTACTCAAGCATTTCCGCACCTCTCCATCGTCCTTAGAATAAGATCCAGACTCAGAAGGCTCTCCCTGATTCAGCCCACGTGCCGGCCCACATCCCTTGCCCCTCCCTCCTCACATTCTAGGATCCAGTCTGGCAGAACTTTTTGTTCTCTAAATGAAACCTGATGGCTCTCACTGTCATCAGCCCTTCACGTGTTGTTCCCCCTTTGTGGAAGACTGTCTCCATGAAGGGTCCCTAACCTCCCAGGCGCAGACCAGTACCTCCTGTCAGATCAGCGGCAGCATAAGATTAAAGGGCGCAACAGATGTCATGCACTTGGATCATCCCCAAACCATCCCTGCCACCCGGGTCCATGGAAAAATCATCTTCCACGGAGCCCGTCCTTGGCGCCAACAAAGGCTGAGGACCACCGCTCACTGCCACTCCCAGTCGCACACACCGAGCATGGGTGGCCCCGGCACGTCCCTAAGTTGTCCTTTCACACAACGCTCGAGTTGCTTTTTTTTTTTTTCTTTTTGGCCACACCACGTGGCTTGTGAGATCTCAGTTCCCCAGCCAGGGACTGAACCTGGGCCCTGGCAGGGAAGGTGCCAAGTCTTAACCACTGGACCACCAGGGAATTCCTGACACTGGAGTTTCTAGCTCTCACTCCAGGAGACAAGAAAGCTGTGAGGTCAGGGACAATGACATTTTGGCTCACTGAGGTCTCCCCAGTGCCAACATCACATACAGAAAGACACTGAAAAATTAGGTGTTTAGAACATCCAGATTGATTAAACACCTGTAGGGCTTNAATCGCTTGATTGGCTCCGGCTTAAGGTGTAGTTGGCTGTTTGTGATTGGTCATCCATATCGGTTTTGATTTCCTAACACTGAAGTATTTCTGGGCTTAGATTTTGATTTATTTACGTAAGTGGCCAGGGCATTGGTGCCACCTCAGTTTAATGGACTCGTCACTTAATGAATTTCATGATGCAAAGTTGGGTGTTATTTAGAGGCCCATGACCTCATAATTCCTGGCCCCTAGATGGACTCACTAATCTTCATTTCCTGCTTGTCTCTTTAGGTCTAAGAAACCAGCCTTGCCCAAGGAAAGAGAGGGATAAGGTCGAGGAAAGGGTTGTTGTGTGAACTCTAGACAATCAAAAAAGAGCAAGAAATTTTGGGTTTGGGATACTAGCCAAGAGTCATCTTCAGAAACTATGGGACAATGGGCAGGATCTATTGAGAACCCCGTAAGGTCTCCTAACCCTTTGCAACTTTTACATTAAGTCTGGGCCTCTTTGAAAGGAACTGGTGTTTGGGCTTCTTTTCTACTAAGTCCAAGAGGAGAGAGGGAGAAAAAGGAGGACTAGAACTAGTATCTGAGCCAAGGAAAAGCAATCAGACTTAATCCTTTTGGGAGGAGAAGCTAGAGTGTGGGTCATTTCCACCCGAGAAGGGATCTCATTGGTCCCTATGCAAATCCTCATCTTTGCATCTTCCGACACCCCACCAGTTAGCCCAATGCCTTGCACATCCCGTACTTGAAACTAACTAGTTACTTGTGAACTAAGGATGGATAATAAACCCACAAGAACCTAGAAATAGTACTTGGGCTTCCCTGGGGGCTCAGAGGGTAAAGCGTCTGCCTGCAGTGCAGGAGACCTGGTTCCATCCCTGGGTTGGGAAGATCCCCTGGAGAAGGAAATGGCAACCCACTCCAGTACTCTTGCCTGGAAAATTCCATGGACTGAGGAGCCTGGTAGGCTACAGTCCATGGGGTCGCAAAGAGTCGGACATGACTGAGCAACTTCACTTTTCACCGAGAAATAAGCATGTCCCAAGCTACACCTAAGATCTTTTGCCACTGTTGTGGACACTGTAGTGCTTTGTCTAAAACCATCTTCAGAGTATAAACCCCCATCCCCAGACACTCAGACCACTGACATCTGACCACTCCCAGAGTCCCAGGCCTTGGCTACCGTCTTGAGCCAGGTCCTGTGAACTGTCTCACCCACGATGACACTCCTCCCCCCGGGAGCAGCCAGTGTCTGGCTGATGTAGTGATAACAAAGGCTTGCCTCAATTTGGGCCATTTCTAAAGGGCCATCCTAGCTCCAGAATACCCTGTAAAATGGCTCAGGCCTCAGTGTCCACAGCTTTATGGATCAGCTCCTTCTGCCTAATCCAGCCTTCCTCACTCCCTCACAAGTGGATCTCCAGAGATTATCCAGAGTCTGTTTCTAAGAAACTGAGCCCCAGACACCAACCAAAACAGATCCATTTCCCCTTGGGCCCATCATCTAATGGCCCTCCCTCCCTCATCCACTCCATCCCTAGGTGCTCAGTGTTCCACCTGAGAGGGTCTGTCGGTTCCAGTCCCTTCAATCCACATCCGTTCACCTGGACTCACCCTCCTGCTCCTCCCCTCAGTTCAGAACTGCTCCCTAACTGACCCTCTTGCCTCCAACCTGGCCAACTTCCAATAGTCTCCACACTGAGAACTCTAGGAATGTGTCTAACGATGCCATCTTGTCACCCATCTACTCAAGCATTTCCGCACCTCTCCATCGTCCTTAGAATAAGATCCAGACTCAGAAGGCTCTCCCTGATTCAGCCCACGTGCCGGCCCACATCCCTTGCCCCTCCCTCCTCACATTCTAGGATCCAGTCTGGCAGAACTTTTTGTTCTCTAAATGAAACCTGATGGCTCTCACTGTCATCAGCCCTTCACGTGTTGTTCCCCCTTTGTGGAAGACTGTCTCCATGAAGGGTCCCTAACCTCCCAGGCGCAGACCAGTACCTCCTGTCAGATCAGCGGCAGCATAAGATTAAAGGGCGCAACAGATGTCATGCACTTGGATCATCCCCAAACCATCCCTGCCACCCGGGTCCATGGAAAAATCATCTTCCACGGAGCCCGTCCTTGGCGCCAACAAAGGCTGAGGACCACCGCTCACTGCCACTCCCAGTCGCACACACCGAGCATGGGTGGCCCCGGCACGTCCCTAAGTTGTCCTTTCACACAACGCTCGAGTTGCTTTTTTTTTTTTTCTTTTTGGCCACACCACGTGGCTTGTGAGATCTCAGTTCCCCAGCCAGGGACTGAACCTGGGCCCTGGCAGGGAAGGTGCCAAGTCTTAACCACTGGACCACCAGGGAATTCCTGACACTGGAGTTTCTAGCTCTCACTCCAGGAGACAAGAAAGCTGTGAGGTCAGGGACAATGACATTTTGGCTCACTGAGGTCTCCCCAGTGCCAACATCACATACAGAAAGACACTGAAAAATTAGGTGTTTAGAACATCCAGATTGATTAAACACCTGTAGGGCTTCTTTCTCAATGACTTTTAGAAGAGACGATCAAATACTTTACCATTTTTCTTAAACTTGATGAGAAGTGTATTTAACGTTAAAAGACCCAAAGCCACATATCACTGGGGAAACATTGGTTATTTCCAAACTGTGAAGAAAACTGAGCACCAAAGAATTGATGCTTTTGAACTGTGGTGTTGGAGAAGACTCTTGAGAGTCCCCTGGATTGCAAGGAGATCCAACCAGTCCATTCTGAAGGAGATCAACCCTGGGATTTCTTTGGAAGGAATGATGCTAAAGCTGGAACTTCAATACTTTGGCCACCTCATGCGAAGAGTTGACTCATTGGAAAAGACTCTGATGCTGGGAGGGATTGGGGGCAGGAGGAGAAGGGGACGACAGAGGATGAGATGGCTGGATGGCATCAGTGACTCGATGGACATGAGTCTAAGTGAACTCCAGGAGTTGGTGATGGACAGGGAGGCCTGGCATGCTGCGATTCATGGGGTCACAAAGAGAGCTGGACACGACTGAGCAACTGAACTGAACTGAGAAAGGTAGAAAATACAAATATAAACCAACAAATGTTAAAATAAGAAAGTAATAACTAGAAAATATAACTGCAAGATAAAATACATTCATTTGTCAGCAAACAGTTGGAAAATGCTTAAGAAAATATTGCTGTAGATGTCAGCGAACACGTGTTAGAATAAATTACATGGTGTGGGAAGATTGCTCTACCATTGAAAGAGAAGAGCAGCTATTTCTAACATGCCACAGCTGAGGTTATATGCCTGATCCTGTTCCAGTGATGTCATACCTATAAAACCTGATTTTTTTTTCATGAACCACTAAATAAGAAGTTTAGGGGAGAAGATATATTCTCAATAATAAATGAGTTCTTTCATGGAAACACTATGACTTGCTTGGGGGGGCCCTACCGTGTGGTGTGCAAGGAATCTTAGTTCCCGTGTGTGTTGATGTGTGTGTACGCTCAGTCGTGTCCAAGTTTCTGGGACCCATGCCTTGTAGCCCACCAGGCTCCTCTGTCTGTGGGATTCTCCAGGCAAGAATATTGCAGTGGGTTGCCATTTCCTCCTCCAGGGGATCTTCCCAACCCAGGGATCGAACCTGGGTCTCCCACATTGCAGGCAGATTCTTTACTATCTGAGCCAGCAGGGATCAAAGCCAGGCTCCCTGCCCTGGAAGCATGGAGTCTTAACAGCTGGATCATCAGAGAAGCCCCAGTACATGATTAAAAAAAAAAAAAAAACTATTAATAACAACTAAAGAAGCAGCTAACTCTCCAGGGATATTTAATTCTAGGATTAAATTACAAAAATTCCTTCACACAAAATTCATCACTGAATCACTCACAGATAAGCAACTGCAGCCAAGAAACTGAAGCCAAAAGTTCAGAGATTGTTACAGGATATCACCATGAGGTTAATTTTATTTTTAAAGGCTGGGGGTTGCATAAGGAGTTTCCTGCAAGAGAGACTCAATACTAGACTTTGAAAGATGAGGCGTGACCACTGAAATCTTTGCCACTCAGTGTTTCGCTGGCTATGTTACAGCAAAGAACTTTATACAGATAGTTTATTCATTGTCCTCTTTAAAAGAGTTTTAAGTCTCCTGTGTTCTGTGTGATTAAATGCTGTCCATTACACACTGTCTGGCAGATAGAATGAAAATAAACGCATGGAAATTCCCTGGTGGTCCAGTAGTTAGGACTCAGCACTTTCACTGCCAGAGCTTGGGTTCAATCCCTGGTCAGGGAACCAAGATCCCACAAGTTACATGACTCAGCTGGACTTTTAAAGAAAGCTTAATCTAGTCCTTTAAAGATACTATTGAGCAGGAGTGAGAGAGAGAAATTGGGAGATTGTCACTGACATATAATGAACAGCACAGGGAACTCTGCTCAGTACTCTGTAATGACCTGTATGGGAATAGAGGCTAAGAAAGAGTGTGTATACACATAACAGATTAATTTTGCTATACACCTGAAACTAACGCAATATGTAAATTAACCCTATTCCAATAACAAATTATTAATTTAAAAAAGAAAATACATTTGCCGCACGTTAAATGGAAATACTACTAGTAGGAAAACAATGGATAATATTTTAACCAAGAAGTGACTGCTTTTAGAAAGAATCTCTTGATACGTACGGAGAGAGCATTTTAGAAACAGATGTTTGGCAATCACTTGTGATTTGGTGCTAAAAATTATGCGTGAGTATTACCTTTAACAGCTATTGGATATCTAATTTATATCATAAAGCAAATTTTCTCAACTGTTAAACAGAAAAAAACTGGCCTTCCCTGGTGGTCCAGGAGTTTCGAATCTGCCTCTCAATGCAGGGGATACCAGTTCCATCCCTGGTACCAGAGGACTCCCCCATGCCAAGAAGCAGCCGGGCCCGTGCGCCACAACCACTGAAGCCCACTGTGGTCCGCAACGCAAGGAGCCACTGCAACCAGAAGCCCACGAACTGCAACAAGAGAGCAGCCCCCACATGCTGCAACCAGAGACAAGCCCTTGCACAGCCACCGAGACTCAGTGCAGCCAAAAAAGAGAAAAGAGTTGGTGGGTCTTTAGAGATGCTCCTCTAAGAAACAACCAAGCCATTTTCTGGGGCAGAAGAGCTCTGGAAGAATAAAGAAGTGCTACTTAACACGACAGAACAGCAAAGTCACGTGACCGTAGACGCTAAGGTACAGAATAGGTTCTCGAAGTCCAGGCTGGGGTGGGCGGCAGTCAGTTCTGGTTCTCACTGATTTTGCCCCTCCAGTGTTTCCCTAATGCAGCCTCATCTTCCGTCTCAGCCCTCCTGTCTGAGACTGGAGTACCAGGGAACTGGAGAGGAAAGTGAAAAACAGCCGCAGAAGTAGGACCAAATCTTCCTCTCTGGAACCTACCAAGTAATAAAGTATTTGAGTAAATAAGAACAATCTCCATTAAAAAATAAATAAATAAGGTCTGATCCCTTTATCCTTGAGCTTCCCTGATGGCTCAGACAGATAATAATTTGCCTGCAATGCAGGAGACGTAGATTCAGTCCCTGGGTCGGGAAGATCCCCTGGAGAAGGGCATGGAAACCCACTCCAGTGTTACTGCCTGGAGAATCCCACAGACAGAGGAGCCTGGTGGGCTACAGTCCATAGGGTCACAAAATCCAAAGCAACTTGACAAAAGCAGGGGAAAGCATTGCCATCTGTCAAATCAGGACCATCGAGGACTCCTCCACGATCAGGTGGGCACACAGGACACGGGCGGATCTGAGAAAAGACCTGTGTTTCCCTTTTCCTTCTCTCAACCTATTTATTTTGTGTTAAAATATGTATATTGTTTCTGGTAGGAAGCTTGTCACAGAAGAAACAGCTCCCCTTCTCGATTACTATCCCAGCTAAGAGACAAACGTGGGCGTCCTAAGTCACATCAGTAGTGTTAACTCTCTGCGACCCCATGGACTGTAACCCTCCAGGCTCGTCAGTCCATGGGATTCTCCAGGCAAGAACACTGGAGTGGGTTGCCATTTCCTCCTCCAGGGGATCTTCCCAACCCAGGGAGGGAACCCAAGTCTCTTTTGTCTCCTGCATTAGCAGATGGGTTCTTTACCACTGGCGCCCCTGGGGAAGCCCCAGGATATGAAGAAGCACTTAGAATATGTTCTTTGTCCTTTTCCTCCCCCCGCCCCCCTCCCCCAACACCTTAGACTTTAGTAATACGCATATTGTAGAATTAGGGTGTGATATGAGGTCTTCTCTGGTGGCTCAGTGGTAAAGAACCCACCTGTCAATGCAGGAGACTTGGGTTTGATCCCTGGGTTGAGACGATCCCCTGGAGGAGGAAACGGCAACCCGCTCCAGTCTTCTTGCCTAGAGAATCCCATGGACAAAGAAGCCTGGAGGGCTCCAGTCCATGGGGTCGCAAATGAGCCGGACACGACTTGGGAACTAAACAACTTGAGTGGCTAACAGAGCCGTGGACTGGCCCAGAGCCCGCTAACTCCGGTTATCAAGCGCTTACTGATGCAAGGCTCAGCGTGTGGCGATCCCAGTACTCAGCCTCAGGCCCCTAGCGGGCTGTGTGCCCTCTCTTGCATGGCTTTCCACAGATGGTTCACCAGCCCGGCCCCCTCCCTCCCTTCATCCATGTCTCTCTGTTCCATGTCACCTTGTCAGAGGGAACTTCCCTTCCCCCCATAACTAAATGTGTCCCCTCCATCTCTAGCTAGCCCTATGCTCTCCTAATTATTTGTCCCATAGCACTTATCTCTCCCCGGCATCATACTGAGGGTTGCCAGACCAAATACAGGCCATCTGTGGAACCTACTTATACTTGAAAATTCATTGTTTATCTGAAACTCAAGGTTAACTGGGTGTCTTTATTTTTATTTCTAAATTTGGCAGCCATAATTATATTACATCTTTCATTCCTTTCCCTCCCATTTGAATACAAACTCCATGAAGCAAAGATGTGGCTTGTTGGAATCCCGGCTCTAAATCCCCAATATCTAGTGCTCTGGAGTCTCATCAGGCAGAGTACACAGTAGGCGCTCACGTATGTTCAGAATGAAAGAAGGAAGCCCAAAGCAACACGGCACCAAGTGAGACTCAGAGCTGACAGAGCAGTGCGCGCTGCGTTCCCATCTGGCTTCCACCGTCTCCTTGGAAAATGTCCGATTGTAACGGGGATTCCCAAGATGAAAACGTTTGCTTTCCAGTCCAGACACCGAATTAAGCCCACCAGTACATACCAAACTGCCAGACCCCAGTCAAAGGACAGCTTACAAATCCTACTGATACGAATCAGAACTGAGCCATAAAGTTGGCAGGAAAAACAAAATCCTTTCAAAAACAAAACAGAACCGAAACCCCAGTCCACTCCTTGTCTTGCCAAGTATTCCCCTTCTACAGTCACCGGATTTCCTTTCCCAGCTGCATTCCCGTTACTTCTCCATGGCACCCCTGTTCGCATAAGCTAGAAAACAAGACTACATCCGTCAAATATTGTCCTCAACAGCGAGTCTTTAAAATACTTGGCCGTGTCTAGGATGATAGCTTGGGCAGCTTCATTTGATGTTCTGACAACTGAGTATTGTTAGTTTTGACTCGGTTACTTAGAGAAGACTTTGTAATTCTCCCCCAGTCACTCATGTGTATTTACTTAGCTAAGTAACTCTTGTGACCCGTGGCATTCCACTTATGGGTCTTTTCCAGAGGCAGAAAGCCAGAAAGGATGGTAAAAACTCACAAGGTACACCTTTCCCACCCAGCAGAAGAAAATGGTTTTCTTTCCTTGGTTTTGAATTTTAAGAGTTTTCACTCAAAAGGAAACCAAGTCTTCCTTTTCTTAGGACTGTCCCACATCCCAACCATATGGAGGAAAAAAAAAAGAGAGAGAACAATCTACCTTTATACAAATAAACTGCCATGTATTTTTTTTCTTGCTAGTTCCTTTAAGCTTTACTGTATCTTCATCCTAGAGTGTAATTATGAGTCATGTATATCTCAGGATGTCTTGAAGTAAATGATCAAATACCATCAATAGAGTGGTGCCGTTCAGGAAGAAAGTGAGGTTAACTGGGACAGATGGCTACTGGAAGCCCACCAGGAGAATTTCAAAGATCCAAGAAACAACCCCATTAAAGAAAAAGTCGAAACAGGGGCAAGACCTAAAGGGCCAGGCAGCTTGGAGCGCAGCTTTATAGAAAGAGATGGTGCACACCGAGCTGTTTAGCCCTGGATCTCTTGTGAAACAACTGTGTTCTCTCCAACCTAACGTTACCTCTAAAGTTCATAAAACGTACTCCCACCTTCACGTGCAAGCCATATTTTCAACACAGTCTTTATGTTGCCGATAATTGTGCTAGAATACAGAGATTTTTGTGTGCTTTGGCTGTATAGGACTTTTTACCCTCTACCCTCAAGGATCACAGTTCGCCAGTGGGCTATAATTCTTGTGATTCTTGCATCTGGTCTCCCGGTCCTTCCATTTTCCTTGAGCTGCCAGGAGTTACTTCTGCCTTTCCTGGGGAAACTACTTCTGGCATCTCCTCCGTTTCTAATCAGCTACTGAAACCAAGTAACCAAGTCTGTTAGAACCGTGACTAAACGGAGAGGAGGAGCTCCAAGCTCCTGGAGTTGTCANTCCAGTCCAGACACCGAATTAAGCCCACCAGTACATACCAAACTGCCAGACCCCAGTCAAAGGACAGCTTACAAATCCTACTGATACGAATCAGAACTGAGCCATAAAGTTGGCAGGAAAAACAAAATCCTTTCAAAAACAAAACAGAACCGAAACCCCAGTCCACTCCTTGTCTTGCCAAGTATTCCCCTTCTACAGTCACCGGATTTCCTTTCCCAGCTGCATTCCCGTTACTTCTCCATGGCACCCCTGTTCGCATAAGCTAGAAAACAAGACTACATCCGTCAAATATTGTCCTCAACAGCGAGTCTTTAAAATACTTGGCCGTGTCTAGGATGATAGCTTGGGCAGCTTCATTTGATGTTCTGACAACTGAGTATTGTTAGTTTTGACTCCGTTACTTAGAGAAGACTTTGTAATTCTCCCCCAGTCACTCATGTGTATTTACTTAGCTAAGTAACTCTTGTGACCCGTGGCATTCCACTTATGGGTCTTTTCCAGAGGCAGAAAGCCAGAAAGGATGGTAAAAACTCAGAAGGTACACCTTTCCCACCCAGCAGAAGAAAATGGTTTTCTTTCCTTGGTTTTGAATTTTAAGAGTTTTCACTCAAAAGGAAACCAAGTCTTCCTTTTCTTAGGACTGTCCCACATCCCAACCATATGGAGGAAAAAAAAGAGAGAGAGAACAATCTACCTTTATACAAATAAACTGCCATGTATTTTTTTTCTTGCTAGTTCCTTTAAGCTTTACTGTATCTTCATCCTAGAGTGTAATTATGAGTCATGTATATCTCAGGATGTCTTGAAGTAAATGATCAAATACCATCAATAGAGTGGTGCCGTTCAGGAAGAAAGTGAGGTTAACTGGGACAGATGGCTACTGGAAGCCCACCAGGAGAATTTCAAAGATCCAAGAAACAACCCCATTAAAGAAAAAGTCGAAACAGGGGCAAGACCTAAAGGGCCAGGCAGCTTGGAGCGCAGCTTTATAGAAAGAGATGGTGCACACCGAGCTGTTTAGCCCTGGATCTCTTGTGAAACAACTGTGTTCTCTCCAACCTAACGTTACCTCTAAAGTTCATAAAACGTACTCCCACCTTCACGTGCAAGCCATATTTTCAACACAGTCTTTATGTTGCCGATAATTGTGCTAGAATACAGAGATTTTTGTGTGCTTTGGCTGTATAGGACTTTTTACCCTCTACCCTCAAGGATCACAGTTCGCCAGTGGGCTATAATTCTTGTGATTCTTGCATCTGGTCTCCCGGTCCTTCGATTTTCCTTGAGCTGCCAGGAGTTACTTCTGCCTTTCCTGGGGAAACTACTTCTGGCATCTCCTCCGTTTCTAATCAGCTACTGAAACCAAGTAACCAAGTCTGTAAGAACCGTGACTAAACGGAGAGGAGGAGCTCCAAGCTCCTGGAGTTGTCATCATAGGCGGTTGGTAAAGCTCCCCGTCCCCTCCTCAGCCGCAGCTTCGGGGTGTGTGAGGCAGGATCACAGCCAACACTGACCCAGCCTTGGCTCCAGGCCAGGCATGCTCCCCGCGGTATTATCTCATTTAACCCACATTCTCACACACACCTGCGAGTGGAGCCCTGTGATTATCTCAGTTCACACGTGAGGCTGGGGAACTTTCTCCAGCCTGGAGTGAGGCAGTCAGAGTTCAATCCCAGCTAGTCAGGCGCCCTGTTCTATTTGAAACCACACCTCAGAAGGGACTCGAACTCAGTCACACCACAGATGGAACTCTGAAGTAATCTTCCAACCAAAACCGCACAACTCATGTCACAGCTTAATGAAGCTCATACTTTAGGGCTGGTGCAGGCACACTCAGTGGCGTCTGACTCCTTAAGACGGCATGGACTGTAGCCCGCCAGGCTCCCCTGTCCATGGGATTTCCTAGGCAAGACTACAGTGGGTTGCCATGTCCTCCTCCAGGAGATCTTCCTGACCCAGGGATTGAACCCATGTCTCCTGCGTGGGCAGGCAGATGCTTCACCACTGAACCAGCTGGGAAGCCCATCTTTATGTCCTGGCACAGAAGGAAGTCAGCAAGAGGCAAAGCGCTAGGTAAGAAGCAAATTTATTAATATAAGACCCTTATGAACAATACAGGCCAGCAGTCAAAAGGGTTCTGCCTAGAGAACTGTGAGTTAATTTTTAATAATCAAAGGAAAAGTCAGGAGGGCACGAAGACCACCTGGTCTTGGTGAGTCCCTGGGATGGGCCACCAAGTGAGGGTCCTTGGCTTTGCACAGGAAAGAACTCAAGATCGAGCATGGCGAAGGGAAAGCAGGTTTATTGATAGAGACAGAACAGATAGAATGTTCAGGTCAGGTTCAGCTCAGTCCTGTCTGACTCTTTGCGACCCCACAGACTGCAGCACCCCAGTCTTCCCTGTCCATCACCAAACTCTCAAATTCATGCCCATCAAGTCAGTAATGCCATCCAACCATCTCATCTTCTGTCGTCCCCTTCTCCCACTTTCAACCTTTCCCAGCATCAGGGTCTTTTCCATTGAGTCAGTTCTTCGCATCAGGTGGCCAAAGTACTGGAGTTTCAGCTTCGGCATCAGTCCTTCCCATGAGTATTCAAGACTGATCTCCTTTAGGATGAACTCTTTGGATCTCCTTGCTGTCCAAGGGACTCTCAAGAGTGTTCTCCAACACCACAAAATGTAGCCTGTCTCAAAAGGCAAGCTCAGCCTGAAATAGGGAGTCGTCAGTTTTTACAGACTGGGTAATTTCATAGCCTAAGGAGTGGGAGGATTATTCCAACTATTTATGGAGGAAGAGGTGGGGATTTCCTAGTTCCTGGCCTTCCATGGTCAGCCTCAGAACCGTCATGGCACCTGTGAGTGTGTCATTTAGCATATGCTAACGTATTTAAAGAGATCAAACCAGTCAATCCTCAAGGAAATCAACCCTGAACATTCTTTGGAAGGACTGGTGCTAAAGCTCCAATACTTTGGCCACTTGATGAGCTGAGCAGGCTCACTGGAAAAGACCCTGATGCTAGGAAAATTGAAGACAAAAGGAGAAAGGGGTGACAGAGGATGAGATGGTTGGATGGCATCAACAACTTAATGGACATGAGTATGAGCAAACTCCAGGAGATAGTGAAGGACAGGAAAGCCTGGTGTGCTGCAGTGCATGGAGTTGCAAAGAATCAGATATGACTTATCGAATGAACAACATCTGCTACTGCTAAGTCGCTTCAGTCGTGTCCAACTCTGTGTGACCCCATAGACGGCAGCCCACCAGGCTCTGCCGTCCCTGGGATTCTCCAGGCAACAACACTGGAGTGGATTGCCATTTCCTTCTCCAATGCATGAAAGTGAAAAGTGAAAAGTGAAAGTGAAGTCGTGTCTGACTCTTCACAACCCCATAGACTGCAGCCCACCAGGCTCCTCTGTCTATGCGATTTTCCAGGCAAGAGTACTGGAGTGGGGTGCCATTGCCTTCTCTGGAACAACATCTACTGGAAGTCAAATTTTCTGCCATCTTGGGCCTAATCAGTTTTTTCTCAAGGGCTGTATCTTTCCTTAAGGGTTTTGCAAACCTGCCCTTTTCCTTCCTGTCTCATATTGACCACTACTCTGAGCCCAAGCTTGAAAACACTGAGTAACCTTTATCAAGATTGTTAACCTGTGTCTCCTAAACAGTCATAACCCCTATGATAAAATCCAACTCCCTTACATGGTCTACTGTGCTGTGCTTAGTCATGTCTGACTCTGTGACCCCGTGGACTGTAGCCCGCCAGGTTCCTCTGCCCATGAGATTCTCCAGGCAAGAATACTGGAGTGGGTTGCCATTTTCTTCTCCAGGGGAATCTTCCCCACCCAGGGATCAAAGCCTGGTCTTTTGCATTGCAGGAAGACTTTTTACCATTTGAACCACTAGGTAAGTCCCAATAATCAAAGGTGATAGCTATCCATCGGCTCATTCAACACATTTATTGAGTGCCTACTATCCACCGTGGGCTGGGTTCAATCCCTGGGTTAGGAAGATATTCTGGAGAAGGGCATGGCAACCCACTCCAGGATTCTTGCCTGGAGAATCCCATGGACAGAGGAGTCTGGCAGGCTACAGTCCATAGGGTGGCAAAGAGTCACACACGACTGAGTGACTTAGCATACCACCACCATACCAGCGCAGGCTCTGGTATTTAGGATTTTCTCATTTAATCCTTCTTCAAGAATGAGGTGAGGTGAAGTCGCGTCTGACTCTTTTGCGACCCCATGGACTGTAGCCTACTAGGCTTCTCCATCCATGGGATTCTCCAGGCAAGAATACTGGAGTGGATTGCCATTTCCTTCTTCAGGCGATCTTCCCGACCCAGGATTCGAACCTGGGTCTCCCGCATTGGAGGCAGACGCTTTAACCNTGTAGCCTACTAGGCTTCTCCATCCATGGGATTCTCCAGGCAAGAATACTGGAGTGGATTGCCATTTCCTTCTTCAGGCGATCTTCCCGACTCAGGATTCGAACCCGGGTCTCCCGCATTGGGGGCAGACGCTTTAACCTCTGAGCCACCAGGGAACTCACTTATTCTTCTCAACAATTCACTGAACAACCCAGTTTATAAATTAGGAAAGTGAGATGTATTTTCTACTGTTTAAAAGAAAAAAAAGAAAAATCCCAAGGTCCAATAGGTATTGGGATGAATGGGGTCAGATCAGGTTTGGAGGTCACCAGACCGGGGTACCCCTGAACAAGAACTCGTAAATAGAGTTAAAACTACTCGTCTCTGAGATAAACTAGTTAAAAGGTCTAATACAAAAGACCTGAGATAGGCGAAGTCCCCTTAAGAGGCAAAGCTGACCCAGGCCAGACTAGCTATTAGCATATCTAAAGAAAGAATGTGTCCATCATAGGAGGGGGGTTGGTTCGCTCAGAATCCGGGAGTGCTCAGCCGGGTCTGAAGGCTGCTTTGACGGCGCGCGGCCCAGAGCCTCCCCGGGCGGGAGGGGCCAGCGGAGGCGGCAGGGGTGGCCCCCCGGGAGGCGAGGCTGCACCCCTGAACCACGCGCTCACCTCCCCCGCCCCGGTTCCCGCTGAGCCCGCTCTCCGCGTGCAGTTCTGCTTCCGCCTGCAGGGAGAGGCTAATAATAGCTCCCAAGTGTGGGTCTGCAACGCGTTCGGGCCTCGCACACAGCCTGCCTTCCAGCGGAGAAAGCCGAGCCGGGGGCCTGCCCCGAGTCAGAATGCAACCATGCCGAAGCCAAGAGCTGAGATTTGGACGCAGGCTCGCTCAGCCCAGGGCTCAGCTCCAGAGCTCTTGCGTCTCGCTCGCACTTACCGCCCGCAGGAGCACGCCCGGCCGAGGGAGGGCTCGGTTTCTCTCTGGAGAAAATAACCGAGTTGGCATTCTGGTTGATGCCCCTGCTTTATACGGGGCCGGTTCCATGTGTCTTTCCGAGAGGCGAGCCCATCTCGGTTGGGTGGAACCTTCTCCACGTGGTCGCAGCCCTCCTCCTCGCCCCCAGCTCCTCCCAGCCCGCCCGACCACTCGGGAACAAACGCACGCATCCATCCCGCTAAGCCTTTCCTGCCATCTGCCCTGCTGCGAGCTCTTCTTTCCAAACAATCGCTGTCATTTATGGGCATCCTGCTGGGGTCGGAAAGGTAAAAGAAATGGGTGCTTTCCTCAGCCCAGTTAACAAAACAAACCGTTTAACATTCCAGCGGTTATGTGTTGCTTAGGAAAAGAGCCATTAACCCTTCTGGCAGGACAATACCAATAAACCCCCAGCACCCACCCAGCGAAGGGGCGGCAGAGCCACCCTCACTTGCTCTTGGGAGCGACCCAGGAGGTGATCAGAAGTCTTGGCTCGGCCCTTCTCTACCTTTGTGGCCTTGGAAAAGTCACTCAACCGTCCACAAACTCAGTTTCACAAATCTGCGTGAGATACAGCTACGCTCCCCGCCTCCACTCCGCCCGGTTCAGGCTCAAAGTAGGTTTAGGGAAAAAAAAAGAAGCAAACCATTTTAACCTCTGCTCCGACAGGCACCCGCTGCAGATTTTAGACGTTCTCCCCCCTAGGTCTATATGGACACGACTGCAGGGCGAAGAGAGCGGGACAGTAAAAAAAAATATATACACGTGCAGAAGCCTTGTGAGCTGTATTGTTCATCCCCCTCTCTCTGGCCCCCTCCCCTCCCC
>SJYW01021127.1:599580-611207 GCA_006410735.1 Raphicerus campestris | reverse complement strand
TGCAGAAGCCTTGTGAGCTGTATTGTTCATCCCCCTCTCTCTGGCCCCCTCCCCTCCCCACCCCCGCCCCCTCTGCAAACACGCGCCAATGCCTCATTAAAGACTGAAAACCGTCCCATTAGGTCCAAATGCATGGAAACATATTCATGATTATTCAAATGATCCCCTCCTAATACAACCAGCGCCGCCCTCATAAATATTCATCTGGCAGTGCTAATCATGGTGTAATCGTACCAGAGGGTGTGCCTCCCTGATCCTCTTCCCTCTGCCCTCCCCTCCCCCTCCTTTTGTCTAACATTCTTTTTTCCACTCTTAAGCCCCAGAAGGCCTTACTGGGTCTTCACTCTCTCCTTCAAGGTAAAGATATTTCTAGTTCTGATTTAGAGCTCTCTTTATTTATCTCTGTCTGGAAGATTATTCAACCAGGTTATCCTCTTGCTATAGAGGATGTCTGACTTGAGTCCCAACAGCTTGAGTTCTCAGGCATGGATGTTCCGTTGATACTCCCTGTGATGGATAAGAAGAGATTCTGGTCACATTTATGAAAGCGCTTCCTGGGTAGAGCAGTGGGCCGGGGCTGGAGGATCACTAAGAAGAAGAAGATCTACAGTTGGGTGCAGGATAAAGACAAAGGCAACAACACCATATAGTAACAGGCTGGATGAAATAGGCGCGCAGAAGTACAGGGGAAACTGCCACCACCTGGGGGTGGGGGCGGGCAGCCAGCACCCAGGGTGCCTGGAGATGAGAGGAGGCAGCTCAGGGCTGAGTGCGGCCTTCAGAGCCTGTGGCCCAGCCCTGCACCTGGAGAGTGCTCCTCGTGAACTTCATCCTCATCCTGGTTATCCGTCTCTTTCCTATCTTGACCATCTGACATTGATTGCAGCAACCAAGGTCAAAGTCTGGAAATCTGCCCTGAATTCAAGCAAGGCGGAGCATGAGAAAGATGTCTTTAAGACTGAGGAGTGGGTGGGAGTTAATCCTTTCAATGAAGCCCCCAAGGAGCTCGTCACTGGGACTTGGCACAGTGGCTGGGGAAGAGCCTCCATTCAAAGAAAAGCAGATCCATACAAAAGCCCACAGTGTGGGTCTCATCACAGCATTCTCTGGGCATACCCAGAATAGGGCCCAGTATGGACTATTTGTGCATTTGATGGTAAAGAAATGTCTAAGCTATACATATTCTTTGGCAGCAAAAGACACCAGAGGACTGTTTTTATAGTTAAGGAGTTTAGAAATTCTAAAATAGAAATAACAAGATTAAAGAGGGGGGGCAGTAATAGGTAACACAGCCTCTCGGCCCAGAAGTTGTGAAGCGTGTAAGCATTCTGTGTATATACCGCTCTGCCGTAGAGCAGTCTCTCTGTTGTCTCTAGTTTTATATGAGAACCATTTTACATTCCAAGCCTTTTAGAGTATAAGGAACACCCACTGTTGCTTATGCTTTGAGTAAGAAACATTTTTCTTTTCAAATGAGAAGCAAATTGCTCCTAAGTACCAAAAATGTACAGGGTGAAAATGAATTGAAAATAGTCTTCAATACTTTCAGTAATTTCATTTGTCTTCATAAAGACGTGAAAATAAGATAGCCTGTCAAAGAAAGCCTTCTGTTCTGGAAAAGAGAAACAAAGAACTCTACCACGGTAGAAAAAGTATGCTTGGTGACGAAAACCATTATCAATTTTTCATGGTTGATTTATTATTGGTTTCAGGTAGATAAATAATATTACTTTCCAATCCGAAGAGGTCTCACACCTGAGATCTGCAACATTACTTCTAAAATCAACATCGCTTTCTCTTCCTAGGATTTGTCGTAAAAAAACTGGGAGTCCCCGGTTTGATTTAATGAGATTTACACAAAGGGAGTTGTCAGTAACCACAGAAACAGGGCTGGGTTTTCCTAATGACTGTGCTTGAATTGTATTCCCCTCTGAAAAGGGCCTATTTAATGACAGGGCTTTGAGGGCCAGCGGGGAAGCAGGGTGAGAGCGAATGGTGGAGGGGGATGGAGTAGTTTGTCATGGGGGCAGACTGAAAGTCTTTTATCTGTTTAAAAGGATAGCAGGTGGGCTCCACTAACAAGTTCTAACCCCAAGCCTTGGCTTAACCCTGGAGGAAATGTGTTTCATTTTCAACTGCATGTGTGTGCTGCCTCCCTGCGTCTTTAAGCAATTTTTTTATTGGATTATAGTTGATTTATGATATTGTGTTAGTTTCAGGGGTACAGCGGAGAGACTCAGTTCCATCATACATTTTTTTCTCTTTTTTCGTTCTCTTCCATTATAGGTTATTAAAGGATATTGAATACACTTCCCTGTGCTGTACAGTAAGTCGTCATTGATTATTTGGTGTATATCTCTTTAGTGTATACTTGTTAATCCCACACTCCTAACTTACCCTTCCCAGACTCTTCACTTCTTTAAATTACACGCTCTTCAAATAGAACTTAGCAGACCTCGGGGAGTGGAGCAAAGTTCAGCTGAGGACTGTTCAGAATGGTTGAGATACTTCTGCCTAGCCCACTTCCAGAAGATCTCAACTGAATTCTGCTGGCAGCCAGGTCAGATCCAGAATCAGCACTCCTGGGCAATGTGCCCTGCGGGGCTCTGAGGTCTGAGACCAAGTCTCCTGGTTTAACAGAGGAGAGCTGGGGGGTTTTGACAGTG
Organism: Raphicerus campestris; assembly: GCA_006410735.1. Taxonomy (NCBI): domain Eukaryota; kingdom Metazoa; phylum Chordata; class Mammalia; order Artiodactyla; family Bovidae; genus Raphicerus; species Raphicerus campestris. The sequence goes on along the minus strand of SJYW01021127.1, from coordinate 608,541 downwards.
TTAGGTCATCCTGGCCCATCTGCATTTCTCTCGTTCAGTTTCTCCTCACAAACCTGAATTCGTTCTAGCACGTGGAACTATTCTAGCAAGAATCACCATTTAGTTAATAAATGTGGGGCGTAGGAATAAATCCCCATGGGTCAGGACCCAGAAGCCCTGTCCAGGTGGGAGCTATGCTTGGAGTTTCAGGTCAGCTGAACAACCCCTCGGATCCCTGTCTTCTCGGGATCCACCTCTCCTCCACCATTCTTTTTATTTTTTTTTTTATTAGGTTTATTGAGGTATAATTTATGTTAATATACAATTCAACTCTCAAAACATATGGAACAGAATTGCAGTAGACTAGCAAAACTGAAATTTATTTCTCACTTTCATTGCAGCCTGTGCTGGTCAGATGGTTCTCTAAGCACTGACGGCGGAGTTCTGGCTGTTCCCATCTTATGGTTTTTGCCATCTTCACAACAACAATAAAAAAGATACCAAATGGCCAATAAACTCACGAAAAAGTGCTCACCACCATGAATCATCAGGGAAATGCAATTTTAAATCACAATAGACACCACTGCCCTCCAGATGGCTAAATCTTAAAAGGCTTAAATACCGGTGAGGATCTGGAGCAACCGGAATGCTCATACATGATTGAGGAAATGAATCATACACCTAATCTGTGACCCAACAATTCTGCTCCTAATTATCTCCCCAAGGGAAAGAAAGCAAAACATCTATCTGCAAAGATTTTCCCAATAATGTTCATAACAGCTTTGTTTATTAACAGTCAAAACCTAGACACAGCACAAACGTATAGCCCCAAGAGAATAGATATCGGGTCACCATCACAGGGAGAGGGTCTGGTGCTGCCTCTCTTTCATCAGAAAAGGAAAAGTTTTCCCAGAAGCCTTCCAGCAGATTTCTCCTTACCGGTCACTGACCTGAACTGCGTTAGCAAGTCCAACCGTACCTATGAAAGAGTTGGGAAAGCAATTGGTACACAGTCAGGCTTCCTCCACCCATCACTCAGCTCATTAGCAAAGAGGGGAGGTTGGATACTAAGAGGTCCATTAAGGGCGTCACATGGATCATTGGCTGCGTTACCTGGTGTCAGATGCTACTAGCATCGTCAGGTACTTGTCCATTTGTGTTAGTTGCTTCCTCTGAACTTCTGTATTAGCTGGTCAGTAAAAAGACACCCCGAAACACGCGATTCCAAAAGTGCACGGCTTGAAGACCTGACGCAGCTGTTCCGCCCAGTGTGCTTGAAGATCCTCGTGGTATNTTAGTTGCTTCCTCTGAACTTCTGTATTAGCTGGTCAGTAAAAAGACACCCCGAAACACGCGATTCCAAAAGTGCACGGCTTGAAGACCTGACGCAGCTGTTCCGCCCAGTGTGCTTGAAGATCCTCGTGGTATCATGAGTCACATTGCTGAGAGCAGAATTTAATCAGTCAAGGAATTCAGTAATAGCCCAGAAACGAAATGCCTTGGGTTTCTNGGGTCAGAGAGATGTAACTGGGTGGTTATAAAAATTATCCTTATCTTTTAAGAGCTACATGCTCAAATATTTGCAGATGGAATGATGTGACATCTGGGCTTTGCTCTACAGTAATCCTGCAGAAGGGGGATGTTGGTGGAAGGTATAGTGAAAACAACTGTTATGAGTTAATTTTTGAGACTGATGATGGCTACATGGGGTTCAATATAATATCCTTTGTAGTTTGGTACGTGAGGTATATTTTCCATAATTAAAACAAATTTTAAAGAAAAAGCAAGAAGTAACAATACCGTGTGAAAAATGCTGTTACAGAAGCTGGAATTTGGAGATTATTTACATACCATATCCGGTTCAGCCTTATTCCAAATCAAAAGTATTTTTGGAATTTATGTATCCCAATTTGGAATTTGTATGTTTATAAACACAGTCTCAAAAATGAGCAGAATGAGTTTTTTTCTCCCTCTCTTTTGGAATATAATTAACATATGTGTGCACATATGTGCTGTGCTAGGTCGCTCAGTCATGTCCGACTCTTTGCAACCCCATGGGCTGTAGCCCAGCAGGCTCCTCTGTCCATGGGGTTTTCCAGACAAGAATAACTGGAGTGGGTTGCCATGCCCTCCTTCAGGGAATCTTCCCAGTGCAGGGATTGAACCCACGGTTCCTGCAGATCCTGCATTGCAGGTGAATTCTTTACCTAGCGCCACCAGGGAAGCCCCGTAATTAATATACACTATTGTGTAAGCTTAAGGTTGCACAATGTGATATGATACATGTTTATTTTGCAGTGATTACCACAAAATGGTTAGTTAACACTTGCATCGCCTCATGTGGTTGCCGTCTTGCTGTGCTGGTGGTGGGATTTAAGGCTCACTTTCTGAGCCACTGTCCACTGTGTGGCCCAGTACTGCTGGCTGTGGCCACCGAGCTGTACTTAGGTCTTCAGAACTTGCCATCTGATTGTTGGAGGTTGGCCCCTTTGGACCAGCCTCCCACAGGCTGCCCTCATCCCACCCCCATAACCACAGCCCACTCTATGTCTATGGTTTTAGAGCACAGATTAGTGTGATCTAGATAAATTTTTTAAAGAGACATTTTATATCAGTCACCTCTGCTGTGAAACAGCCCCCAAATTCCATGGCTTTAAATAGCAATTTTTTGCATCTTCTGAGTCTGAGGGTCAGTCACCTTGGGAGTCTGGCTGGCTGTGCCTGGTTCCCTGCCTCAGCTATCAGATCAGCAGGGCCTGGATCCCCTGAGATGGCACCTGGGCTCCATCTCTTTCTCTCTGGTTGTGGCGGCACCGCACGGCTTGCAGGATCTTAGTTCCCCAACTGGGGACTGGACGTGGGCCCATGGCAGCAGAGGCGTTGAGTCTGAGCCGCTGGACCGCCAGGGAATTCCCAGGCTCCATCACTCACAGGGTGGCCTGCAGAGGTCTTGTGACTGTGTGTAGCCTACATGCTTGGATAATGACATGGACATCCTGAAACACTGCTGTGCTCGGTCGTGCCCAACTCTTTGCAACCCTATGGGCTGGGCTCCTCTGTCCACGGGATTGTTTCAGGCAAGAATGCTGGAGTGGGTTGCCATTTCCTCCCCCAGGGGATCTTCCTGACCAGCGATCGAACTCGAGTCTCCCGTGTCTCCCGCATTGGCAGGCCGGTTCTTTACCACTGAGCCAGCCACCCAGGCCTGACCTCACACGCCACACCTCACACGCCACACATGACCAGCCGTGGGAGGTCACCGGGGCTCAGATGGGGCTGTCCTGATATCACTGCCCAGCCATTTTCAGTCCAGAAGGTCATTCCAGAAAGACCCATGATGGATACAATGTGGCAAAATTTCCACCTGTCTTGTTTGTTTCCTTCGATGCTGATGACTGTGGACTGAAAGTCTACGCTCCTCAAAGCTTCCTCTGCTGAAGCCTGACCCCCAGAGCGAGGGTCTCAGGAGGCGGCTAGCTCACGAGAGTGGAGCCCTCCTGAGTGGGATTCCGTTCAGTTTAGTTCAGTCGCTCAGTCGTGTCCAACTCTTTGTGACCCCATGATTCGCAGCCTGCAGGCCTCCCTGTCCATCACCATCTCTCGGAGTTCACTCAGATTCATGCCCATCGAGTCCGTGATGCCATCCAGCCATCTCATCCTCTGTTGTCCCCTTCTCCTCCTGCCCCCAATCCCTCCCAGCCTCAAAGTCTTTTCAAATGAGTCAACTCTTCGCATGAGGTAGCCAAAGTACTGGAGTTTCAGCTTTAGCATCATTCCTTCCAAAGAAACCCCAGGGTTGATCTCCTTCAGAATGGACTGGTTGGATCTCCTTGCAGTCCAAGGGACTCTCAAGAGGCTCGGGAGAGATGATCGTTCCGTCTGCCTTGAGAGGACACAGGAGAAGGCGGCTGTCTGCCAGCCAGGAGGAGGGCTCTCACCAGTCACTTGGTCTGCTGGGACCTTGATCCTAGGCTTCTAGACTCCAGAACTGTGAGGACCAGATGTTGGTTGGTTAGGCCACCTGATCTGTGGTGTCTGTTACAGCATCTCAGGTTGACTAAGACAAGGATGTTTCCTTTTTTTTTTTTTAATCAAAAGAACATTGTTACTCTGATTTATTTATTAATTTATTTTTGGTCATGCCATGCAGCCTGCAGTTCCCGGACCAGGGATGGAATCCACGCCCCCTGCAGGGGAAATGCAGTGTCCTAACTGCTGGACCGCCAGGGAAGTCCCAGTGATCCTTTTAATGGACTTTGAAGAATACATCTGTTGTTCGGATGCCTCTGTGTTTAGACTCGTGGATAAAAGAAGCCTCGCTGCGGCTAGTGAGGCTGGGGTGTAGGGTCTCTGTGAGGATCCGGTGGGCGGAGAATGAGCCTGGAGGAAGGTCTCTCTCCCCTTCCCCTCACGGTTCTAATGGGGACTGCGTCTCAAGGTATCCTGAATACCTGGCCTGCCTGGATTCCTCCAGTAAGTGCTGAGGGGAGAGTCCCTTTCAGCCTGGGGACGGGCTGGCTACCTGGGAAATGGGAGGCGCAGAACACGGAGCCCACAGCTGAGGCCTCTGCCTCTCCCAGCATGTAGACATTCAGCTCTGAACCAGTTTACATGAGCAGCCCCCAGACACCCCCAGTTAAGGGCTCAGAACAAAGGCTCTCTAAATCAGCGGTCCCCAACCTTTTCAGCACCAGGGACCAGTTTCGTGAAAGATGAGCTTTCCGTGGACGGGGGCTGAGAGGGGAGATGGTTTTGGGATGGTTCAAGCGCATGACATTTCCTGTGCACTTCATTTCTGTTATTGTCAGGTCAACGTCTCCTCGATCATCAGGCCTGAGATCCCAGAGGCCGGAGACCACTGCTGTATGTCGAAGACAGCCCACAGGCTTCATAGGCACGCTGTTCAGTGCAGAGTCTTTATTTAACGCAGTCTCCTGGAACTCCCTTCTCTCTCTGACGTTTGCTGGCAGGAACTGCTGTTGGGGACATCTGAGTCCTAGGAAGCCATCCAGCATTGCTGACTGGTTCGTGCCAGGAAGAGCGCTCTCTGCAGGGTCCTCACCCACACTGGGCCAGAGAGGAGGGCGCTACAGGGACAGCAAAGCCAGGCCCTGGGCCATGGAGACCACTCGGGAGAGAAGCTTCCAGAAGCTGTTACCCAAATCAAGGGCACCACCAGCTACAGGGGAGCTGTGCCCTGGGATGCCAGCTTACTGCCAAATCTGGGGGTCCTCACAAGACTGAGAGTCACCCAGAAGTCAGGTTCACTCTTCAGAATCAAAGGCCATCAGAGCAGACAGCAATGAACAGCCTGCCTCCGGGAAGTCAGAGATGCAACGTGGGTTGTGGCACGGTGAGGCCCTGACTTAATCCCAGCCTGTTTCTTCCTTTGTTTGTGAAATGTGCTTGATCATCTCCATCTTACAGGTTATCCTGAGCAGCCAGTGCGATCGTGTAGATGCCTGTACTTTGTAAATAGCACTGCATTACTTGCCATTTATCTACCCCCAAGAAACTGAGGCCATCCAAAGGGCAAAAAAACTATGACACAAACTTTACCATCATAACCATTTTTTAGAGTACACGAGTTGTGTTAAGCATATTCATGTTGCTGTGAAGTAGGTCTCCAGGCTTTTTCATTTTGCAAAAGTGAAACCCTCTACTCGTTAAATAGCAATTACCCTTCCCCTCTTCTCTCCCCAGCCCCTCGTAGCTACCATTCCCCTTTCTGTTTCTGTGAATTTGACTCTGGAAGCCATCTAAGTGGGATCATACCGGATTTTCAACTAGTTTTGAAGGACCAATATTTAGCAGAGCACCTGAGCACTTGTAAAGCCCTCAGCAGGGATTTTCCTGTCTATCCAGTGGTTAAGATTTTGCCTCCCAGTGCAAGGGGTGCAGGTTCAGTCCTTGGTAGGGGAGCTCAGAGCTCACATGCCTTGGGGCCAAAAAGCCAAAACATAAAACAGAAGCAGTGTTGTAACAGATTCAATAAAGATTGTAAAAATGGTCCATATTTTTAAAAAAATCTTAAGAAAAGAAAACCCTGAATAAATCTCCACTGGAGTGACTGGACGGAAGCGGCAATCCTTAATGAAGGTGAACGGACATCCCACCCTGTTTGCCTGAGGTGTTCCCCGATTCAGTGCTGAAGAGTCCATGTCCTGGCCACCGTACCCCAGAGAGCTGCTTCTGCCAAAGACAGCTCGATTCAGAGATCCAGGGACAAATGGAATTATGAGGCTTCCTGCCAAGCTCAATTCATTCTTCCCAAGGAAAGATGTTTCCTTGGTACTGGAGTTTATTTTTAGAGCCTTCTGGCCACAAGGGTCAGTCTTTGCTCAGAATCGAGTTCCCCTCCTCCGTGAGCCTCCCGAGAGACCCGAAAGGGGAGTAGCTGAAGCTGACTGGTCTCCAGCTCTGGCTCAGGTCCATGGGGACCCTCCTGGGGGCAGGGCTAGGCTTCGTGGGGCCCAGAGCTTCTCTAAGAAAAGAACAGAGAGAGCCTTGGGAACGCGTTACTAGGGTCCCAGGCAGGTTGTGGAGGAGTCCAGACAATCAAAGGCACTGACGCTTAAGCTTCAACAGCTTCATAGTAAACCTTCTCTCTTCTTTCCCATGCTTTTTTGGTTTTTGTTTAGCATTTTAAAAAACTGAGGTCAAATTTACATAAAATTAATATTAAATTTCAAAGCATACAATTCAGCGGCATTTAGTGCATTTGTGATGTTGTGCAACCGCCACATTTAGCAAGATTTTTCGAGTTTCAGGACAGGTTTATCACGCCAGAGGAAAACCTTGTGCCCATTAGGCAGTTGCTCCCCATCCCCCATGCCCTCTGGCCCCTGAAAACCACCACTCTGCTTTCTTTCTGTGAGGATTAATCTACCCTGGACACTACACAGAAATGGAATCATGTCACACATAAGCGTTCACATCTAGCTTCTTTCACTTAGTAGACCTTGAAGTTTCATCCACATTGTACCATGTATCAGCACTTCATTCCTGTTCATGGGCAAATTATATTCCATTTTATGGGTATACCACAATTCATTTATCCAGTCAACAGTGGAGGGACATTAGGGTCCTTTGGACCTTTAGGCTACTGTGAATATTGCCTCTATGAACCTTCATATGCCAGTATTTCATTGTCTCTTTCTTCAATTGTTTTGAGTATTTTTGAGGAGTAGAGTTGCTGAGCTGTATGAAAATTCTATGCTTAACTTTTTAAGGAACAGCCACAGTATTTCCCACAATGGCTGCAACGTTTTACATTCCCCCTAGAAAAATGTGAGGGCGCAGTGTCTTCATATCCTCATCACAAACACTTTTATTTTCCATTAAAAAATTACAGCTATCGTAGTGGCATAAAGTGATGTCTTGGGACTCCCCTCGAGGTCCAGTGGCTAAGACTCTGTGCTCCCAATGCCGGGTCCCCGGTTCGATTCCTGGTCAGGGATCGAAAGATCCTGCGTCCTGCAATGAAGACTAAAGACCTCTTGTGCTACAACTAAGACCTGGCATGGCCAAATAAATAAATGTGCAAAAAAATAATATAAAAATAAAGTGATGTCACATTGTGGATTCCCTCATTTTTTCTTTTTCTACTTTCCTTTCAGTTTGCTGTTTTTCTGACTTTTAAGAACATCTTGAACACAATCATTTATGTAAAAACCTTTTTTTTTCTTTTTTCCTGATGAATAATAGTCAATAACAGTGTATTTACTTGGGCCCATGTCTAGTCAGAGCAGTGCAATCAGCCACCAAACATCTCAACAACAGGATATGAATTTGGGGAGGTGGAGGTCTGTCTTCTCGGGGTAAACTAGGAGCTACGAGTTGCACACACTTTGAGGATGTGGACTGACCAAACTGGCAATATTCTGCACTGGAAGCTGACTCACTTGGGCATCCATCTTCTGTCTCAACTGAGAGAATTATTTACCCCCTGTTTGCTAAGTTTGCCAAAATACCACTGAATGGGTGGCTTAAACAACAGAAACGAATTTTTTCTCAGCTCTGGAGGCTGGAAGTCTGAGATCAAGATGTTGGTACATTTGGTTTCCCCTGAGGCCAGTGGCGCAGATGGTAACAAAACAAAACCAGCCTGCAAAGCAGGAGACCCGGTTTCAGTCCCTGGGTGGGGAAGATCCTCTGGAGGTGGGCATGGCAACCCACTCCAGTATTCTTGCCTGGAGAATTTCATGGACAGAGGAGCCTGCCGGGCTGCAGTCCTTGGGCAGACTGGAGCGACTTGGCACGCACACCCGAGGCCTCTCTCCTTAGTGTGCAGGGGGTCACCTCCCCGCTGAGCCTGTCCTCTGTTCGCAGGCACTCCTGCTATACCGAACTCTTCTAGTAAGGACACCAGTCATAGAGGGTAGGGGTCCCACCCACATGACCTCATCTAGCCTTAATTACCTATTTGAAGTTCCTGTCTTTAAATACATCATATTGAGAGTGAAGGCTTCAACACATGAATTTATGGGGCAAACAGTTCAGACCCTCTGAACTTTGTCCTTATCACTGTGGTAAAGAGAACTGAAATCAATTTGAAAAGTCTGAAAGTGAAAGTGAAGTTGCTCAATCGTGTCCGACTCTTTGCGACCCCATGCACTTTAGCCCACCAGACTCCTCCGTCCATGGGATTCTCCAGGCAAGAGTACTGGAGTGGGTTGTCATTTCCTTCTCCAGGAGATCTTCCCAACCCAGGGGTTGAACCTGGGCCTCCCGCATTGTAGGCAGACACTTTACCATTTGAGCCACCAGTCCAGTTCAGTTCATTCACTCAGTCGTGTCCGACTCTTTGCGACCCCGTGAATCGCAGCGTGCCAGGCCTCCCTGTCCATCACCAACTCATGGAGTTCACTCAGACTCACATCCATTGAGTCCGTGATGCCATCCAGCCATCTCTTCCTCTGTTGTCCCCTTCTCCTCCTGCCCCCAATCCCTCCCAGCATCAGAGTCTTTTCCAATGAGTCA
>SJYW01021127.1:578503-597829 GCA_006410735.1 Raphicerus campestris | reverse complement strand
ACTGGAATTCCATCACCTCCACTAGCTTTGTTCATAGTGATGCTTTCTAAGGCCCACTTGACTTCACATTCCAGGATGTCTGGCTCTAAATGAGTGATCACACCATCGTGATTATCTGGGTCGTGAAGATCTTTTTTGTACAGTTCTTCTGTGTATTCTTGCCACCTCTTCTTAATATCTTCTGCTTCTGTTAGGTCCATACCATTTCTGTCCTTTATCGAGCACATCTTTGCATGAAATGTTCCCTTGGTATCTCTAATTTTCTTGAAGAGATCTCTAGTCTTTCCCATTCTGTTCTTTTCCTCTATTTCTTTGCATTGATCGCTGAAGAAGGCTTTCTTATCTCTTCTTGCTATTCTTTGGAACTCTGCATTCAGATGCTTATATCTTTCCTTTTCTCCTTTGCTTTTCGCTTCTCTTCTTTTCTCAGCTATTTGTAAGGCCTCCCCAGACAGCCATTTTGCTTTTTTGCATTTCTTTTCCATGGGGATGGTCTTGATCCCTGCCTCCTGTACAATGTCACAGGAACAACTATGGAACCTCATTCCATAGTTCATCAGGCACTCTATCTATCAAATCTAGCTCTTAAATCTATTTCTCACTTCCACTGTATAATCATAAGGGGTTTGATTTAGGTCAAACCTGAATGGTCTAGCGGTTTTCCCTATTTTCTTTAATTTAAGTCTGAATTTGGTAATAAGGAGTTCATGATCTGAGCCACAGTTAGCTCCACCAGGGACATAGCCAAAGTGAAAAGTTTAAAGGAAACAAAAAAATTGAAATCTCCTCTGCCATGCCATTAATTGGATCAGGGAGTCAGACCAGATGGTGAGATAGGACAGAAAAAGCTATGCCCTCAGGGCCAGGAGGGGTTTGCTTTCTGCTCAGAGGTTACCACCAAAGTCCTTTTATTTCACTGGCCCAAGAGTTTATTATGAGGATCCAAAGAGAAAATACATTTGAAAGTGCTTTGAAATTTTAAAGCACTAAAAAAAGCAAGCCATTATTGTTCCTCCCTTTCTGGTCCATAGGATGCAAACTCAGCTGAGCAGCTCTCAGTTCCATCAGTAAATGCCGCCTCCCCAGGGCNGAAGGACTGATACTGAAGCTGAAACTCCAACACTTTGGCCACCTGCTGCAAAGAGCTGACCCATTGGAAAAGACCCTGATGCTGGAAAAGATTGAGGGCAGGAGAAGGGGATGACAGAGGATAAGATGGTTGGATGGCATCACTGACTCAATAGACATGAGTTTGAGTAAACTCTGGGAGTTGGTGATGGACAGGGAGGCCCGGCATGCTGCAGTCCATGGGGTCACAAAGAGTCGGACATGACTGAGCGACTGAACTGAACTGAAGCCCCCTCCTTTTTTCTCTAAGAATCATTTCTTTCTTTCTTTTCTTTTTTAAATGTNTGCTGCAGTCCATGGGGTCACAAAGAGTCGGACATGACTGAGCGACTGAACTGAACTGAAGCCCCCTCCTTTTTTCTCTAAGAATCATTTCTTTCTTTCTTTTCTTTTTTAAATGTTGATTTATTTAGCTGTGTTGGATCTCAGCTGCAGTGCAGAGGCTCTTCTTGCGTCATGCAGGTTCCTCCAGTGAGGCTCACGGACTCTCTAGCAGCCACACGTGGGCTTAGCTGCTCAGCGGCGTGAGGGGTCTTAGGTCCTCAACCAGGGACTGAACCCACAGTCCCTGCGCTGCAAGACTGGTTCTTAATCACTGGGCCACCAGAGAAGTCCTAGACTCCTTACTTTCTTAAACACCCCCAATTTCTCTTTACCTGCAGGACAATCACTTGGCTGGTTTTTTTTTTCCACCCAAGGCCATGAGCATTTTATCTCCGCACATAAGTGATGGCATCTCTAATTACAAGTGGGAGCTGCTGAGACTGACTAAGGAGTAGATGCTGGGAGGCTCCTTTGCCAGCCACGGATGCACACACCCACCTCAGGCTGCAGAGTTCAAATCTGCGGCTCAGTGAAGTCGGGGAGAACCATCCACAGGTGGCTCAGTAAAGAGCTGACCTGTCAGTGCCGGAGACACCTGTTCAATCCCTGGGTCGGGAAGCTCCCCCGGAGGAGGGCATGGCAACCCACTCCAGTATTCTTGCCTGGAGAACCCCATGGACACAGGAGCCTGGTGGGTTACAGTCCACGGGGTCGCCAAGATGCAGACATGTCTTAGTGACCGAGCACACTCATGACATTTACATTCAAGCCACCAGTGGGAAGGTTGACGCTGTTAGTGCCGCTGTGCTGAGGACACAATACGCTACTCATTTCGTGCTGTGTAAGAATGACTCAAGATGGAGTAGCTGAAAACAAAGCCAAAGTCGGGTACTCTCTCTTGGCGTCTATGGGGTAGAAATTCACATAGGACACAGCAGAGATAACTGATCTCTGTGCCACAGTGTCGCGGCCTCAGCTGGAAGGCTTGGAAATCTATGGGCTGAGATCACTGTTTGGCTCGTCTGCCCGCATGTCTGGGAGTTCCCTCCCAGGATGCTGGCCGTTGGCTAGAGCCCAAGGGATGTTGATCAGAACATCCACACATGGTCTCTCCGGTAGCCTGGGCTTCCTCACAAAATTGCTGGGTTCCAAAGGGCAAGCATTTTGAGAGAGAGGAAGAGAGGGTGCCGTGGTGGATACTGTAACTTTCTATTACCTTGATTTTAAAGTCGCATAACGTCAGTTCTGCTGTGCTCCTTTTATAGGGCAACGACCACCGAGAGGTTAGGGGAACCTGTTTCCTCCAGGTGGAAGGAGTGACTGTCCCATTGTAGAAAGAGCACGTGAGACTTCCCTGGTGGTCCGGTCATTAAGAATCCACCTGCCAGAAAAAAGGACCAAAAAAAAGAATTTCAAGACTGATTCTTAATGCAGGGGGACACAGGTTCGATCCCTGGTCTGGGAACATTCCACATGCCACGGGCAACTATGCACACTTCAGACCCCAGGAGCTGCATCTACGGACCCATGCCCTGCAACAAGGGGGTAGCCTCTGCTCTCCAAAGCTAGAGAAAAGCCCACGAGCACCAACAAAGACCCAGGGCAACCAAAAATGACAAAATGGGTCAAAAAATAATAAAGCCAACCTTACTTTTTAAAAAAGAAAGAGAACGTGACATGAAATAAATATGTAGGTCTTTGGAAAATTAAATCTGTCCCAGATGGAACTCAACAAATACTTACTGAGTAAATACCTGCTCTCAAAGAAGTTAAAATCTGGTGAAATAAAACAATCATAGAACACTTTTGCTAGATCAGATCTAAGATTAACTATTATTTGCTTCTCAGCTGTTGTTTGTATATCATCAGTGGTATCCAACGGTAGTCTAGATGGATCATGAGATTTTTTTGATACATAATAAGCATTTGTATTCTCTGAATACTCTGCTTGAGTGAAGGAGACTTAGTTTCAAGTTCCAGCTTGATTTCTGACTAGTTATATGATCTTGAATAATTTAGTTAATTTCTCCAAACTCATCTTTCATCATAAAATGGAGTGGCTGACTTCAGTTCAGTTTAGTCACTCAGTCGTGTCTGACTCTTTGCGACTCCATGGATGCCAGCACGCCAGGCCTCCCTGTCCATCACCAGCTCTCAGAGTTCACTCAAACTCATGTCCATTGAGTCGATGATGCCATCCAACCATCTCATCCTCTGTTGTCCTCTTCTCCTTCTGCCTTCAATCTTTCCCAACATTGGGGTCTTCTCAAATGAGTCAGTTCTTCGCATTGGGTGACCAAAGTATTGGAGCTTCAGCTTCAGCATCAGTCATTGCAATGAATATTCAGGACTGATTTCCTGTAGGATGGATTGGTTGGATCTCCTTGGAGTCCAAGGGACTCTCAAGAGTCTTCTCCAACACTACAGTTCAAAAGCACCAATTCTCTGATGCTCAGATTTCTTTATAGTCGAACTCTCACATCCATACATGACCACTGGAAAAACCATAGCCTTGACTAGATGGACTTTTGTTGGCAAAGTAATGTCTCTGCTTTTTAATATGCCATCTAGGTTGGTCATAGCTTTTCTCCCAAGGAGCAAGTGTCTTTTAATTTCATGGCTGCAGTCACCATCTGCAGTGATTTTGGAGCCCCCCAAAATAAACTCTATCACTGTTTCCACTGTTTCCCCGTCTATTTCCCATGAAGTGATGGGACTGGATGCCATGGTTTTAGTTTTCTGAATGTTGAACTTTAAGCCAACTTTTTCACTCTCCTTTTTCACTTTCATCAAGAGGCTCTTTAGTTCTTCTTCGCTTTTTGCCATAAGGGTGGTGTCATCTGCATATCTGAGGTTATTGATATTTCTCCCGGCAATCTAGATTCCAGCTTGTGCTTCTTCCAGCCCAGCGTTTCTCATGATGCACTCTGCATAGAAGTTAAATAAGCAGGGTGATAATAAACAGCCTTGATGTACTCCTTTCCCAATTTGGAACCAGTCTGTTGTTCCATGTCCAGTTCTAACTATTGCTTCTTGACCTGCATACAGATTTCTCAGGAGGCAGGTCAGGTGGTCTGGTATTCCCATTTCTTTAAGAATGTTCCACAGTTTGTTGGATCCACACAGTTAAAGGCTTTGGCACAGTCAATAAAGCAGAAGTAGATGTTTTTCTGGAACTCTTTTGCTTTTTCAGGGATCCAGCGGATGTTGGCAATTTGATCTCTGGTTCTTCTCCCTTTTCTAAATTCAGCTTGAACATCTGGAGGTTCATGGTTCACATATCGTTGAAGCCTGGCTTGGAGAATTTTGAGCATTACTTTACTAGCATGTGAGATGAGTACAATCGTGTGGTAGTTTGAGCATTCTTTGGCTTTGCCTTTCTTTGGGATTGGAATGAAAACTGACCTTTTCCAGTCCTGTGGCCACTGCTGAGTTTTCCAAATTTGGTGGTATATCGAGTGCAGCACTTTCACAGCATCATCTTTTAGGATTTGAAAGAGCTCAACTGGAATTACATCACCTCCATTAACTTTGTTCGTAGTGATGCCTCCTAAGGCCCACTTGAATCCTCATTCCAGAATGTCTGGCTCTAGGTGAGTGATCTCATCATCATGATTATCTGGGTCGTGAAGATCTTTTTTGTATAGTTCTTCTTTGTATTCTTGCCACCTGTTCTTAATATCTTCTGCTTCTGTTGGGTCCATACCATTTCTGTCCTTTATTGTGCCCTTCTTTGCATGAAAAGTTCCCTTGGTATCTCTGATTTTCTTGAAGAGATCTCTAGTCTTTCCCATTCTATTGTTTTCCTTGATTTCTCTGCACTGATCACTGAGGAAGATTTTTTTAAATCTCTCCTTGCTATTCTTTGAAACTGTGCATTCAAATGAGTATATATATATTTTTCTCCTTTGCTTTTCACTTCTCTTCTTTTCACAGCTATTTGTAAGGCCTCCTCAGACAACCCTTGTGCTTTTCTGCATTTCTNAGTCTTTGAAACTGTGCATTCAAATGAGTATATATATATTTTTCTCCTTTGCTTTTCACTTCTCTTCTTTTCACAGCTATTTGTAAGGCCTCCTCAGACAACCCTTGTGCTTTTTTGCATTTCTTTTCTTGGGGATGGTCTTGATCACTGCCTCCTGTACAATGTCTCGAACCTTCATCCATAGTTCTTCAGGCATTCTGTCTGTCAGATCTAATTCTTTGAATCTATTTCTCACTTCCACCATATAATCATAAGGGACTTGACTTAGGTCATACCTGAATGGTCTAGTGGTTTTCCCTACTTTCTTCAATTTAAGTCTGAAGTTGGCAATAAGGAGCTCATGACCTGAGCCACAGTCAGCTCCCAGTGACTGTATAGCGTTTTTCCGTCTTTGGCTTCAAAGAATATAATCAATCTGATTTCAGTATTGACCATCTGGTGATGTCCATGTGTAGAGACTTGTGTTATTGGAAGAGGGTGTTTGCTATGATCAGTGCGTTCTCTTGGTAAAACTCTATTAGCCTTTGCCCTGCTTCATTCTGTACTCCAAGGCCAAATTCATCCTGTAATGCAAGTCTATGCCCTGACTAGTAATGCTGAAGAAGCTGAAGTTGAACGATTCTATGAAGACCTACAAGATCTTCAATACCCAAAAAAGATGTCCTTTTCATTACAAGGGAGTGGAATGCAAAAGTGGTTGGCTTATTATCAACCAAAATTATCCAAAAACTTTGATATAAAGCAAAAGGATGACTACATGTCCTTTCAAAAGCATATGTGTGTGGGACTTCCCTGGTGGTCCAGCAGCTAAGATTCCATGCTCCCAATGCAAGAGGCCCCGGGACTCGATTCCTGGTTGGGGAATGAGGTCTCATATGCCGCAGCTAAAGAGTTCAAATGGTGCAAGTAAGAGTTTGCATGCTGCAACTAAAGATTCCACACATCATCGCAGAGATCCAAGATCCCGTCTAAGATTTCACGTGCCATTGCAGATCCCATCTAAGATTCCACACGCCACCGCAGAGATCCAAGATCCTGCCTGCCACAGCTAAGACTCAGCACAGCCAAATACATAAAAATTTTGAAAAGTCAGATTTACTAGCCCAAGGCCTACCCGAAGATCCTCCTGAGTGAGTGAGTGAAGTCACTCAGTCATGTCCAACTCTTTGTGACCCCATGGCCTGGAGTGGGTAACCTTTCCCTTCTCCAGGGGATCTTCCCAACCTAGGGATCAAACCCAGTTCTCCTGCATTGCAGGCGGATTATTTACCAGCTGAGCCACAAGGGAAACCCAAGAATGTCGGAGTGGGTAGCCTATCCCTTCTCTAGCGGGTCTTCCCGACCCAGGAATTGAACCGAGGTCTCCTGCATTGCAGGCAGATTCTTTACAAACTGAGCTATCAAGGAAGCCCCCAAAGATCTTCCTAAGGAGCTTNGGTCATACCTGAATGGTCTAGTGGTTTTCCCTACTTTCTTCAATTTAAGTCTGAAGTTGGCAATAAGGAGCTCATGACCTGAGCCACAGTCAGCTCCCAGTGACTGTATAGCGCTTTTCCGTCTTTGGCTTCAAAGAATATAATCAATCTGATTTCAGTATTGACCATCTGGTGATGTCCATGTGTAGAGACTTGTGTTATTGGAAGAGGGTGTTTGCTATGATCAGTGCGTTCTCTTGGTAAAACTCTATTAGCCTTTGCCCTGCTTCATTCTGTACTCCAAGGCCAAATTCATCCTGTAATGCAAGTCTATGCCCTGACTAGTAATGCTGAAGAAGCTGAAGTTGAACGATTCTATGAAGACCTACAAGATCTTCAATACCCAAAAAAGATGTCCTTTTCATTACAAGGGAGTGGAATGCAAAAGTGGTTGGCTTATTATCAACCAAAATTATCCAAAAACTTTGATATAAAGCAAAAGGATGACTACATGTCCTTTCAAAAGCATATGTGTGTGGGACTTCCCTGGTGGTCCAGCAGCTAAGATTCCATGCTCCCAATGCAAGAGGCCCCGGGACTCGATTCCTGGTTGGGGAATGAGGTCTCATATGCCGCAGCTAAAGAGTTCAAATGGTGCAAGTAAGAGTTTGCATGCTGCAACTAAAGATTCCACACATCATCGCAGAGATCCAAGATCCCGTCTAAGATTTCACGTGCCATTGCAGATCCCATCTAAGATTCCACACGCCACCGCAGAGATCCAAGATCCTGCCTGCCACAGCTAAGACTCAGCACAGCCAAATACATAAAAATTTTGAAAAGTCAGATTTACTAGCCCAAGGCCTACCCGAAGATCCTCCTGAGTGAGTGAGTGAAGTCACTCAGTCATGTCCAACTCTTTGTGACCCCATGGCCTGGAGTGGGTAACCTTTCCCTTCTCCAGGGGATCTTCCCAACCTAGGGATCAAACCCAGTTCTCCTGCATTGCAGGCGGATTATTTACCAGCTGAGCCACAAGGGAAACCCAAGAATGTCGGAGTGGGTAGCCTATCCCTTCTCTAGCGGGTCTTCCCGACCCAGGAATTGAACCGAGGTCTCCTGCATTGCAGGCAGATTCTTTACAAACTGAGCTATCAAGGAAGCCCCCAAAGATCTTCCTAAGGAGCTTCAATTCCCTAGGAGATATATTTTCATTTTTCTTTCTATTTACTCGTGACTAAGACCCATATTCTCTGAATTTACGTGTTACCGCTTAGATTTATAAGACTGGGGGAGATAACTCCAAAGGTAATAGTTTTACTGCTTTATAGGACAGTGTTCTCGCCTGGAGAGTCCCAGGGACGGGGGAGCCTGGTGGGCTGCCATCTTACGGGGTCGCACAGAGTTGGACACGACTGAAGCGACTTAGCAGCAGCAGAATATTAACTAGTTTTGTCTGTAACTTAGANTTCAATTCCCTAGGAGATATATTTTCATTTTTCTTTCTATTTACTCGTGACTAAGACCCATATTCTCTGAATTTACGTGTTCCCGCTTAGATTTATAAGACTGGTGGAGATAACTCCAAAGGTAATAGTTTTACTGCTTTATAGGACAGTGTTCTCGCCTGGAGAATCCCAGGGACGGGGGAGCCTGGTGGGCTGCCATGTTATGGGGTCGCACAGAGTCGGACACGACTGAAGCGACTTAGCAGCAGCAGAATATTAACTAGTTTTGTCTGTAACTTAGAAAATTGATTTTAGGTTACCTTTCCTATCGGACTAAACAACTGTCCATTCATTTAATTCTCTTGTGAACAAGTGTTATCATCCTCCTGACACCCTCATTAGTTACATAAGTAATTGACATGTGTTCATTTGATAATTGTCTGAGTCAGGTATTTTGAGTTTTTGAAAATTGTTCTTTGGTAGCCCAAAGTTCTATGCACCATGAAAAAAAAAAAAAAAAAAAGTAATAGTGTCATAGCAATTCACTAGAGAAAGAGATCTGAAGAGGTTCAGGAAGAATTTTTGAAAATGCTTTTGAAAATGCTTTTTATGAGAAAGACTTTCAGGAAAAGATCTTGATGGATGTGGATAGTTACAAAATGGAGGGGGGGAGCAGTCTGGGCAGAAGGGCCCAGTAAGTGGGGAAGTCAACTGAAACCAGAAAGCCGCGATCTGAAGAGGGTAATAAATAACATTTTGAAGCTGACCACATGAAAGGCTATAGATAATCTCAGCAGCTCACCCATTGTGAATTATGAAGATGGAAACCAGCCGCTGTTATGCATTTAAAGCATATTCGTTTTTGTTTGGCGTTTTTTTGCTGTTTTGCTTTTTCTGCTACAAGGAGGTAGAAATATGATGGCTTCGGTTTACCGTTGTCTTGCCCTGTCTGCACAAGCCTGCCTGGGTGGCCTTTCATGGGGTGAGTTTAGAAAGGAAATGAAACAGTGCTCTTGGTCATAAAGTTTTAATTTTTTTCCCAGAACTCTGCAAAACAATCCAGTAAAGAAAGCCCGTGTCCACCAAGGAGGTTCGGATTAGCAGCAAGACTTGAGGCGTATATAAAAAAAGAAGGTATTCACTGGTTTTGAAATTTGTCTTTAGAACTCAGGAATTTTCTTTATTCTTTAAATTAAAAGAAAGATTAAGTACAACCCTTGGAACCAGCCAAGCCGACCTATTGCAGAAAGCCGTGGAAAAGGGAGCCTGTTTAGAAGCGTCCTGTAACATCACCTTCTTTTTTAACCCTTTTCCCTTCTGCTTTGGCGTCTCTTCTCTCAGACACTGTTTTTTTTCTTTCTTCCAGTTGTAGTAAGCCATGCATAACATAGGGCTTCCCCGGTGCCTCAGACTGTGAAGAATCCGCCTGCAGTGGAGGAGACCTGGGTTTGATCCCTGGCTTGAGAAGGTCCCCTGGAGGAGGAGATGGCAACCCACTTCAGTTTTCTTGCCTGGGAAACCCCATGGACAGAGGAGCCTGGCAGGCTACATGGGGTCGCAAAGAGTCAGACACGACTGTGCCGCTAACAACATACGTAGCGTAACATTGACTATCTTCATCATTTTGAAGCACAGAGTCAGTGGCAGTAAGCACATTCACGCTGTTGTATAACCATCACCACCCTGCACCTCTAGAACTCTTTCCATCTTGCAGAACTGAAGCTCTATACCCATTAAACAAGTCCCCGTTCCCCTCCTCCTGGTGCCTGGCAACCATCATTCTGCTTTCTGTCCCTGTAACTCTGACCACTTAAGGTACTTCATATAAGTGGAATTGTACAATACTTGTCCTTTTGTGACTGGCTGATTTCATCTAGTGCAATACCCTCACGGTTCATCCATGTTCTGGTGTGTGTCAGAATCTCCTTTCTTTTAAAGGCTTGTCCATTGTATGCACATAGCACATTGTGTTTATCCATGTATCCATCCATGGATGCCTGAGTTGTTTCTCGTTTTTTAGCTGTTGTGAATACTGCTGCTGTGAATATGGGTGCACCCATATGGCATGTAGCTTTTAAACGGCTACTGAAAAAAAAATGCTAGTCATTGTCCAGGAGACTGAAGCAAGTCCAATATCCCCTCAGTCTCACAAGGGACTTTTTTGAAAACCTGTTTCTTCCTAATCCTAATCAGATCTATTTTCATGAAGAGTAAAGTCATAAGCTGCGATGGCATCTCAATGTAGCATTTCTGTTTACTCGAGATCAGATACTCATGGGCCTCAATCCCCGGGTTTTGGGGGGAGCTATTACAGTCCTCCAAGCAGATTTCCCAACTTCCCACACCCGTTTCTGGTGTCAGATCCAGCTGCAGAGACCAGAGGAAGCGGGCCAGGGGTGAAGCCAAGCCAATCAGGTGATTCTTCCTCAGAATCTGAAAAGCATCATCTGACAACAAGATCTCCAGCAGAAGCTAGTAAGAGTCCCTGCCGCCACACTTCCGTCCAGCTCTGGTTCCAGTCTTCGCTTCTGTGAACTGCCCAGCATCACTCAGATGTGTGTGTGCTTAGCTGCTCAGTCATGTCTGACTCTTTGCAACCCTTTGGACTGTAGCCCGCCAGTCTCCTCTGTCCATGGGATGCTCCAGGCAAGAACACTGGAGTGGGTTGCCAGTTCCTTCTCCAGGGGGATTTCCCTGACCCAGGGGTAGAACCCCCATCTCTGGTGTCTCCTGCACTGCAGGTGGATTCTTCACCCACTGAACCGTGGGGGAAGCCCTATCATCCAAATAACCCCGTCCTTTTTGCCTTAGGAGATCTTGAGTCAGTTTCTATTGCTTTCTCTCCAGTGATAAGCTATTCAAAGACTGATGCTTGAATTTCTTCGAGAAATGTAGGAATACCATAAAACTCATTCGAGAAGAAAATGACCTCTTCTTCTTATGGTCCATTTCTCTCAGCAGGCCTTGAGAGCTATTACAAAGAAAATCTGTCTCTGCTTCCCCCTGTAAACTGCATGCCTGTCTCTGACTCTTTCTGCATCTGTCTGTCTTTCTCAGAGGAGAAGGAGGAGAACGTAGGAGTACAGAAGGAAGCGGAAGGGGTGAGAGTTATGTGTTAAAAATGAGGAAACTTCCAGAACGGTGTCTGCTCCTTGCTCCTGGGAATGCAAGCCTTCGTACAGGAAGAGGGTGTTTCGATTCAGCGCTTGATTTACCGTCTCCAGCTTCTGGCACCCTCAAAGTAAAGATTCCCTTCGGTTGGAAAGTTATTCCTATCGTGTCTGCATTTTCCATTATTTGCTTTTGTGTTTTTCTTTAAAGGAGAGAATTCCTCCGGAGTCAGAAATTCTCCAAGTGTTTGAAAGACTTCTCTGGTCTGAGCCCTAGCTCAGTCTGCAGGCTCTTTCTTCTAAAGAAATGCTTCTGGAGGCTGTTCTACAAAGCGTTTTAAAATGTGGTGTTGCTCTCTTTTTTCTGAGCCACATCAAAGAGGACATATTGTTTCCTTTCTGAGAACAGCACTCTTTAATGGCGAGAAAGAACAGGAGACAGGGCTGCCAGCCATCCCTATCAGAAGAGATAGCGGTCACCCTGACTGTGACAGAGAAGGGCTTCTCCAATTCCTCGTCACTTTCTGAAATGCAAGTCCAAGCACAGTAATCACGCCCTGGCATATGTGTCTCTAAAATGCAATGACGCTTTTCCACTTTAAAAACTCTTTGTGAACCTGGGTTAATAATTAAGCCTCACAAAGCATTTAATAACATCTAGCAAGCGTTCAGCATGAAATATTTAGCAAAACCACAAGTGTTCTTGTTCTTTGATTCAGAAACGCACTTGCAGGACTTTACGCTTGTGCGTATATGGCATATACTTTCTGTATACGTGTAGTGCAGATGACAGAACAGGTTGTTACAGCACTGTTCGTTTGTATATAACGTGACAGCATTTTTGGGTAGCATTTTTCAGAGTGAAATACAGAACCTACCTGAGGCTCATAAATGCCCTTCATGTTTCATCTATCCAGTGGAAAACGATGAGCTATATTCTCATGCGCTGGTACCAGAGGACCTGTGAGGACATAATTTAGAGAAAAAAGCAGCCTGCAGAGCCCAGCGTTTGCAGTGCTTCTTGGGTCTGGATGCTCAGTGAGATCACCCAAGGAGTTTTTAAAAATACTAATGGCTGGCTCTCTCCCCAGGAGATTCTGATTTATGTGTTCTGGAAAATTCCCTTGAATAATTCCACAGTACAGCCAAAGTTAAGGAAAGCTGATATATGATATGCTTCTATTTGCTTAAGGAAGAAAAAAAAAATATATATGGATTTGCTTTTTATAAGCTAAAACTATCTCTAGAAGCATATCCAAGAAGGTGGATTGGTGACTACACCAGGGGTGGGAACTGGCTATAATTTTTCATTTCTATAATTTTCAACCATTTGAATCTTATACCTGTGAGTATATTATTTTTCAAAAAATATACAAATTAAGTAAAAGGTTAGAAGTACTCATCCGCAATGCTGCTTGGGAAAGAACGAGTAAAGCTATTGAGCAAAATGATCTCTTCCTCTCTTTTCCTTCCACCCTCAAAGGCCAATGTAATTGAAGAGAAGGATGCATGAGGGAGGTAATTGTGAAAAAAGAATCAAAGAATCAGTTTTAGGGCAGGCCCATCCTTTCTGCTTGGCTTCCTGGTGGTTTGGTGATAAAGAATCTGCCTGATAAGCAGAAGATGTACGTTCAGTCCCTGGGTTGGGAAGATCCCCTGGAGAATAAATGGCAACCCACTCCAGTATTCTTGCCCGTGAAATCCCATGGAAAGAGGAGCCTGGTGGGCTAATCCCAAAAACTTGGATATGACTTAGTGACTAAACAGCAACAGCGATCCTTTCTGTTTAGCCCAGAACTGGGGCTATGTCAACTGTTGAGGAAGTAAAATACCTATCCATTCATTTGTCTGTCCATCCATCCATCCATCCATCCATGCAATAATTTGATAAAACGTATGTTGAGCACTTAATACATGGCAGAAACAGTGACCCTGGTCTTAAGGAACTGAATTAGGCTGGTGAGAAATTTAAACCAGTAACAACCATAATCCAAAGTGATGAGGGCTCCATAGAGATACGCACAGAATATTTTGCTTTCTTCAACAGCTGTTATTCCCTGTACCTGATAACTATGTAAATGTAGGGAAGCTCATGGAGAGGGAGTTTTAAGTTTACTGACACTGTGTTTTCCTACTGCGGACGAGCACAGAGTGGGTGGTATGTGTGGGAAAGGGCATGTCCATAATAGGCGAGGAGCGTGGGTGATTCTTCTGCCTCAAAATATCACCCGGTTCATCAGTTAGACTTTCAGTGCTGACAGGATCTCCATATTCACAAATATGAATTAGAGTGAGTTTATCACTGACTCCAACTCAAGAGATAACCTCTTCTCACCCTTTTTCTGGAACTTCCCAATTCAGGTGATTACTCTGGATTGCATTCTCAACAATTCATTTCAATTTAGCTGACAGTTACTGAGTGTCTTTTTATTGGAGACACTGTGCTGGGCACCGGGGAAGAAAACGAAATAGCACACTGTCCTGTAGCAGGAGAGACGGGCGATTGACCAGAATTCACTGTGCCCAACAGGACACTCAAGTGTCCATTCCGCCTATGTCCTCCTTCTGAGCAAACAGCCAGTTCTTAATGCAGAGATCGTTTAAGGCACCAACAGACATGGAGGAGGGAGTGACTAATTTAGGGCAGAGAGAGAGTTTGGGGCAGAGGTTTGTGTNTCGGAATTCTCCTCCGGTTTCAGCTAAGGGACATACTTGAGCTCGCTTTTGTGGAGGGGGTGCTCTGGGGCATGGGGGCGTGTTTGGATACAAGAAAGAAGCACCAGACAATTCGGGAGCTATGGGAGGCTCTGGCCTCTTTGGGGGCATGGGAGGTGAGACTTTCTGGCGGAGTTCCTCCTCTTGGTTGCCTATGCCTAACACCATTTGCCTAGTGGGCTTTTAGGGCGTACAATAATCCCATACTTAAGATAGAGTTCCTTCATATCTCTTAGTCGAAAGAAAATTTGGACATAGGGGATCTCTGTCCATTTCCCTTGTCTTTTGCAGAATAATTGTAGCTGCAGGATGGTGTTATAATTTAAACTCTCATCCTCAGTGTTCCTTGTCCCCCNTGCCTAGTGGGCTTTTAGGGCGTACAATAATCCCATACTTAAGATAGAGTTCCTTCATATCTCTTAGTCGAAAGAAAATTTGGACATAGGGGATCTCTGTCCATTTCCCTTGTCTTTTGCAGAATAATTGTAGCTGCAGGATGGTGTTATAATTTAAACTCTCATCCTCAGTGTTCCTTGTCCCCCGTGGATATTGTGGCCACACAGTGGCACAAAAGAATTTTAAGCAACTCCTTCTCAGAGTTAGAGGATCCGACAGCTTCCAGTTATCAAGGATGCATCTCAAGGGCATCTACCGGGAAGTGGATTGGTTATTTCCCATGTGAAAGACAGTCATGACACGGAGGTAAAGGAAAGGAAAAAACTAACAGGCCTCCTTCGCTTTCCGTGGGTGGACTTCCTTAGGGGAGGGTCTTTCTGAAGCTTATCCTACCCAGTACTGCTGCAGCCTGAGAGCCAGGCGTCCCCGGGTCAGGGTGCAGATCCCCAGGCAGGCTGAGGCGTGACAGCCTCCTAGAGATCGAATCTCCAGGCAGGTCGAGGCGTGACGGCCTCCAGAGAACTGGGTCTCTGGGCAGGTCGAGGTGTGACGACCTCCTGGGACCCCTGGGGCTGGTGGATCCCCGAGCAGGTCGAGGCGTGACAACCTTTCGAGGACCGGATCCCTAGGCAGGTCAAGGCAGGTTGGCCTCCTGGGACCCCCGACTGGAGTGGGGTGTGCCCCAGGTCTCCAGCGTGACCAGTGCTGGATAAGATTAAGGGGCTGTAATCTTAACTCATTGCTGGTTTGCCCACCGTGGATGGGAATAGACAGTACTCTCTGCTTGTGTGATCTGAAGCTATATTTTGGGTTAAAAAAGAACACAAAACTTTTCATTTTATTTTGGGGGATAACCGATCAACAATGTTGTGATGGACATTGTCCCAGGAGGACAGTGAAGGGACTCAGCCATACATATGCATGTATCCATTCTCCCCCAGATTCCCCTCCCATCCAGGCTGCCACATTTATTTTTGTTTGTTTTTTGGCCTGCCACTCCCTGACCAGGGATTGAACCCAGGCCTCCGCAGTGAAAGTGCTAAATCTTAGCCACTAGACCACCAGGAAACTCCTTATCTTAAGCTCTTGGTTTCTCAATGATGTCATCTTCAAAATGGTGTGTAACAAAGACAGCAGTAATGGCCCCACAGGGCTGCAGTGACTGTCAAATGAGATTCTTTAGACGTTGGTAAAAGACCTTTTCTTTCAATGGCAAAATCATCTTTCATGCAACTATGAAATAAACAAAGGTCAAATTTTATTTAACTCATTGGTTAATGTGCAGATCACTAAGATGTTCAAACTAGCTCAAATGAAAATTTGACCTGCTGAGATGTTTATTCTCCTTGGGACATAATTCCTTTGTATTGTCATGAATAGAAAAAAAAATGTGTTGTCAGTTTTCTGCAACTTAACTTCTATCCCCACAGAGCTGTTAAATAGCTTAGTCTATCAAAACCCATCCAAAGTGCACAATGAATGGAGTCAGACAATCCTCAGGGTCCCCTAGAAACGCCCCCAGCGCTCTGCTACAAGGACGCCAGGATTCTCTTTTGCCCATTCCTGACACCCAGTAGCTGGATACTGTGGGCCCTGGACAATCCTCTCTAGTCCTCTCTTTCTCCTTGACAACCACTTCACATCTGCCCCCACCCCCTCACCCCACCCTCTTCTGCTCTGGACCAGATTCTTAGCGAATAGCCTGGCCCTTCTCTTCCAAGGCCACTCTCCCTTAATTAACTTTCCTCTCTTATTTTTTTCAGTGGTTTCCTTCTTCCGCCCCTGTGGTTCCTGCTGCGTGGCTTAGAAACATCTTCAAGTCCCTGTTCACTTTAAAAACAAACAGAAACAAAAATATGAAATTGCTCACTTGTTTGTGCAGTTATGCTCTGTAACAATAAGAAAAAGAAACTTTGACATTTTGATGGCTTACAACAGAGATCAACAAACTTTCTCCTTAAGAGAGTCGGGCAGTAATTATTTTAAGCTTTGTGGACCACATGTGCTTTCTGTGTCCATTTACTTTTTCTTTACAACTCCTAAAAAATGCGAAAGACATTTTTAGCTTGTGGACAGTACAAAAAGAGGCTGCCAGCTAGATTAGGTTTAGAGAAACGTGTTTATTTTTCACTTGTGCTTCTGAGGCAGAATATATTTGCCCCTCTCCCCACTGATGCTGGATATGGCTGCGTGCTGGTCTGGCCAGTGAAATGTTGGCAGATGTGACTTGAGAAGTACAGGCTTGAGTAGCAGCTGGTCTGAGAAAGATGAAAGACAAATGGAGCAGGCCTGGACCCAGAGCCCAGGGAGGGACCGGAACCATGCCAGGTGAGCCCAGCTTTGATCAGACAGATTGCCACTAGCCTGCGACGGGCAGAATGGATGCTGTCCTGTGCTTAGTCGCTCAGCTGTGTCCGACTCTTTGCAACCCCATGGACTGTAGCCCCTTAGGCTCCTCTGTCCATGGGATTCTCCAGGCAAGAACACTGGAATGGGTTGCCATGCCCTCCTCCAGGGAGAATGGATGATGGGCTGCTTAAGTGTGAACTGCCTAAGTAGGGGAATTCAGTAGTTATTTAAAATCTGTTTTACTGGTGAAACTCTTGGACTGTGTTTCTGAAAGTGTAGTCAGGGATCACCTGCAAAGTGTGATCAGAACACCTGGGTTACCTGTTAGTATTAATATCAGTTTCCCTTGGCGGGACTAATTTGGAATACCTGAGGGGAAGGCTTACTAAGGTGCATTATTACTAACCTCCCTGAGGAGTTTGAGAATTGCTATTTCAGACTCTTCATGAGTCCTTTGTTTCAAATGTAATAACTGCCTTCATTGGAAACCTCCCATGCCCCAGATGCTATGCATATTTGCATGATCTTAGTTTTAAATCTTGCAACAACTCTTAGAGGTAGGTCTCACTATCCCCACTTTACAGCTAGGGAAAACTGAGGCTTGGAGAGGTTAGAAAACTTAGGATCACATGCCTATGATTTTTCCTACTTTTCCGATGCCCACTGGCATAGCTTAAGTTGGTTTGCAGCTTTGGTGTTCCTTGACACACACAATTATGCAGATCGCCCTGTGCTGCCAGTTCTTCTAGCCAGAAGCGAGCTAGTGAAGCAAAGGGAAGACTAGAGCCAGGGAGGCCCATGGGGTCGCAAAGAGACAGGACCGACCCACTGAACAACATCAAGAGCAAGGGGGAGAGGGTCTGTAAATGGCAGGAAGCTCTGCCTGTGGACTGTCTGTCAAGGGAAGGGGTGGGGCCAGGGCTGCTGATCCAGGTTGATGGGCTATTTCTGGTTCCTAGAGAAAAGAGGGAGGGAGGGGGAAGGGCCCACCAGGGCCAAGGGGCTGAATGGTTCCACCTGAGACGGCTCACAGTGGCGCCAGAAACTGTAAAGAGAGCAAACATCCACACAGGTGGCTTCGATGACCTTAGGACTGCCTGGAGAGGGTGTTTAAAATGCTGTTACCCCCCCATCCCCAGATTCTGACCTACTGCCGGTGCTGCTACTAAGTCACTTCAGCCGTGTCTGACTCTGTGCGACCCCATAGACACACCACCAGGCTCCCCGTCCCTGGGATTCTCCAGGCAAGAACACGAGTGGGCTGCCATTTCCTTCTCCAATACATGCAAGTGAAAAGTGAAACTGAAGTTGCTCAGTCGTGTCCGACTCTTAGCGACCCCATGGACTGCAGCCTTCCAGGCTCCTCGGTCCTTAGGATTTTCCAGGCAAGAGTACTGGAGTGGGGTGCCATCGCCTTCTCCGTCTGACCTACTAGCTCTGAGCTATACCCAGGGATCTTCCTTTTCAGCAAGTTTTCTGAGTCTGATGTTGGTTTTTTGAGATCACACTTTGAAAAACTTTGAACTAAAGAAATGATTCACAAATGCTAGATCTTTCCCTTTGAAAAAACCACCTAAGGAACATGTATAGTGTAAATTCTAAATGCCGAAGAATAGAAGGAAAAAAAAATCATTGGAAATCTTACCAGTCAGGGTTACTATTACCAACATTTCGACAGGTGAATTCCCCCACACTTTGTGTGCGTGCCCCTCATAGATGGGGCTGCATACTATATCACTCTGAGGCTTGCTTTTTGCATTTAACCGCATGTGTTAACATACCCTTGAAGTCAATAAATGTAAACGCACCTCATATTGATGGTAAGTTTTAGGTATCGGTGGAGATGCTTGTTTGAGGGGATGGTCTGGGACAGTTCACCTCCGCTTCGACTTGCACTGTTGAGCAGACATTACCCTTGGGTAAGGCCAGAGCCTGGCCTCGTCTAAACCCCAGTGCCTGCCTCAGCCACACTCTACAGAGTCCTGCCTGGGCTGGGCAAGGAGGAGCCCCGTGGCTGGTTCTGGGCAAGCAGCACAGCTTACCAGCATGTGGGCAGACACTCAGGGCTTCCAGAAAGCAACCCAGGGAACTGTCAGCTTCTGCTGCTAATCCTGAGGGTTTTCTGGCTCTGAGGCTACCACATCAGTCCTCAAGGCTGGCAGCTCTGAGCTAAAGGAGCGTCCATCCCCGCCCACCCCTACCTCTCACCCAGGGGAGCCCCTCAGGGACGGGGTTCAAGACTGATTCAAAGATTGAAACCATGAGCCAAGAGAAGAGTTGCCTGAGCCAGTGGCTGCCTTTGAACTAGAGAGACGGCCCCCTCCCCCAGGCTCTCTCCTCCCGGGGAGCCCCACACCCTCTCCCCGCCCAGCGGCCCCAGCAACAATGCAAAGTTCAAATCTATGGCTACAACGAAGTGCATTTGGGAACAATCAGCAGGCCCCTGACCTCTGACC
>SJYW01021127.1:557744-577329 GCA_006410735.1 Raphicerus campestris | reverse complement strand
GGGGGGAGCCCTTTGGCTTCTCTTTTGGTAAGTTTTTTCCTTCCCCCAGGCCTGCCCTATGCAAACTGGGCTTAGTCAGGAGTCCTGTTCTACCTGAAGTCCTCTCTCCAGTCCTGGGACCTTCCTTTGACCTTCCTCTGTCCTATTTTCCCAGGCTTTTCTCTTTCTTGTCTTTTAGCCACCGCCGTTTTGGACTCCTTTTCCCTATTCTAACTACCTAACATTCCCCCTTCAAGAGACGGGAGGCCCAATTCTTTAGGAATAGGGGCGTCGAGGTCTTTCTGGCTACTTCCTGCTGAACTGGGGCTGCGAGGGGTATTGGGCCTCCCCCTCTTGCTAGTCTCAAGCCTCAGAGTCCTCATAGCGGTGTTCATCTAAGGGTCAGTGATGTTTTCCGTGGTCGGCTGTAGTTTTATATCCTTGTTGAACTGGCGCTGCATGTTGTAGCCTGTTGACCTGGTCAGAGACAAAACAGGTTAGACAATTGATAATACGTGGAGCAATCATGAGCAGCATCAATACGGCATAACAAGGGCTAGGAGGGGCATTAGCCAATTTTAAATTCCCATCGCCAGGATGGCTCAAGTCCCTCCTTGTTCAGGGATCAGAAGATCTATCTCCTGTCTGTTTTGGAGTACAATCTCTGTCAAGCTGTGTTGGCTCTTTCTACTTTTTCTGAAGATTGAGGCCTCCAGGCACAATGGAGATAATAAGTAACGTTCAATGCTTTAGAGACACCTTGGGTGATCTTAGAAGTAAATAATGTCCCACTGTTACTTTGTAATGACCTGGGCAGACCAAATCTTGGAATGATTTCATGGAGCAGCTTTTTTTACCACCTCTTCAGCTTTCTCAGTCCGGGTGGGAAAGCCTTCAATCCATCCTGTGAATGTATCTATCATGACTAATAGGTATTTATACCCTTGAGAAACCAGCATCTGGGTGAAGTCCATCTGCCAGTCCTCTCCTGGGTAGGTCCCAGGTCGTTGGACGGGCAGGGCCACCTGGGGTCTTCGAGCTCCTTGGGGGTTGTTTAATTGGCAAGTGGGACAAGAGGAGACCCCTTGCATTATAGTTGTTTGGAGGCCTTTTCTTCTGAAGGACCTTTCTAGTAATTTTTAGAGGGCCTTTTCCCCTAAATGAGTGGTGGGATATGAGGAGTTAACCAACTTCCATTGGAGGTTCCCAGGCAGAAAAAGGAGTCCCTCCTTTTGGAGCCACCCCATATGATCTTGAAAGCCCTCACTCTTAGCTTTAAGAGTCTCACCTTCAGTATATGAAGGGGTTTCTGGCAAATCAGTCTGTGGAACTAAGGTGGCAACCCCTACTAGGTCATGGTTCTGTAACGCTGCTCTCCTAGCTGCCTGATCACCTGCTTGGTTCCCTCGTGCCACTTCCATGCTCCCTTTCTGGTGTCCTTTACAGTGGGAGGCTGAAACCTCGGTGGGCAGAAGGACTGCCTCCAAGAGTTGAAGAATTTGATCCCCATATTTGATTGGGGACCCTCGGGTGGTCAAGTGGCCCCTTTCCAAATAGCTGCATGCGCATGTAGCACCAGAGAGGCATACTTGGAGTCGGTGTAAATGGCTATTCTTTTTCCTTTTCCCAGCTCTAAAGCTCAAGTCAGGGCTATGAGCTCAGCCAGTTGGGCTGAAGTACCTGGTGGCAGAGGCTTAGCCTCTATGGTCTCACAATTGGAGACTACTGCATACCCGGCTCTTCTTTTTCCATCTAAGACAGTTGCTTCCATCGGTGTACCAGATTTCCTCAGGATCGGTCAGAGGATCTTCTGACAATCCCTCTCAGGGTTTTGTCCAGTGGTTCAAGGTTTCTAGACAAGAGTGAAAGGGGAGAGAGCCCTTGGGGGCAGGCAGGAGAGTAGCTGGGTTAAGAACCTCAGAAGGGGATATAGTGAGGCCTGGATTTTCCATCAGCATTACTTGATATCTGAGGATTCTTTGATCAGACATCCATAAATGGCCTCTCCCATTTAGGAGTTGCTTTACTTGGTGGCTGGTAAAAATAGTTAGTTTGCCCCCAAAGGAGAGTTTTAAAGCATCTTCTATCATGATTGCAATAGCTGCAAGATTTCGAAGGTGGGGGGCCAGCCTTGGGTGGTTGGATCGAGCCTCTTGGATAAGTAAGCTACAGGCTGGGGCTCAGATCCCAACCTTTGAGTTAACACTCCCAAGGCTATTCCCTCTTTCATGACATAAGGTTGGAATGCTTTTCTGGGTCTGGCAGCCTCAGGGCAGGGGCCTGAGTTAGGGCCTGTCTTAGTGTAGCCTCTGCCTTCTTTTGAGGAGTTCCCCACATCAGTGGGATTGAATCATCTCATCCCTTTAAGCTTTCATATAAGGGCCGGGCAATTAGGCAATAGTTGGGTATCCAGATTCTACAATACCCAGTTAGCCCCAGGAAAGCTCGCAATTGTTTTCAAGTCATGGAGGAGGGCAACTGGAAGATTCCTTGTACCCGATCAGAGGACAGCCTCCTGGATCCGTGTCTAATCTGAACTCCCAGGTAAGTGACCTTTGTCTTGACCATCTGTGCCTTAACACGGGAGACTTTATATCCCCTTTCTGCCAAAAAGTTTAGAACCTGAATTGTGTATTGTTGGGCATTCTCCTCCTCTGGAGAGCAGATTAGTAGGTCATCTACGTATTGTAATATTTTCCCATTAGGTCCCAGGTCCAGATCTAGGAGATCCCAGCTAAGGGCCTGTCCAAATAAGTCAGGGCTTTCTCTGAACCCCTGAGGTAATACTGTCCAAGTCATCTGTTGGTGCTTTTCTCCTCGGGCCTCTCACTCAAAGGCAAAAAGATATTGGGATTCTTTAGCCAATGGTATGCAAAAAAATTCATCTTTGAGATCCATCTTTGGCACTGGGTGGGATTTCATAGAGATTACATAGGGATTGGGTACTGTGGGATGGAGGGGGACTACAGTTTCACTTATGATCGATCCGGAGATCTTGAACCATTTGCCAGGTTCCGTCCTTTTCCTTTACTGAGAGGATTGGGGTGTTACATGGTGAGCTGGTGGGCACCAATAGCCCACAAGCAAGGGATTTATTTATTAAAGGCTGTAGTCCCTCCCGAGCCTCTCTTTTGAGAGGGTATTGTTTCCTGTTGGGAAACCGAGTGGGATCTTGGAGGACAATGAAGTCCGGTTCAGCTTGGTCGGCTCAGCCAGGAGTCCCCTGGTCCCACACCTGGGGGTTAATTTTGTCCTCCCATAGTTTGTGGTCCCTCTCTACTGGAGAAGGTGTACTGGGTTCCTCAGTAGTAACCAGGAGCTGTAGGGCCCTAGGGGCTGAAAAGCTTCCCATCACAAGGGTGGTCCCCAGTTTAGTGAGTATATCTCTTCCCGATAAGGGAGTAGGGCACTCAGGGGCCACCAGAAACTGGTGGGAAAATATCTGCCCATCCCAGCATCAGAGACGTGCTCGGGTGAATCTTTTAGCAGTTGCTTTTCCTGGAGCACCCAAATGGTACAGGTTTGGGAGGAGAAGTTTCCAGAGTAGGAGATCAAGACAGAGTAGTGGCCCCCGTGTCAAGCAAGAAATTCTCAGACCTGCCTGCCACACCCAGTTGCACCCTTGGCTCCAGCCCCGTGATGGTTATCTGTGACAGGCAGGCTGGCTGGAGGGGGCCGCTTCAGTCCTCTTGAACCATCCTGAGGGTAGGCTTGGCACTTGACCTTGAGGCTCTTGGGTCCCGAGGGCAGAGTGCCGCCCAATATCCCAGTTGATGGTATTTGTGGCAAGCTGTTCTAGGAGACTTGTCATGGTTTGGACACTCTTTGGCCCAATGCCCCACCTGTCTACAGATCAGGCATTTGTCTCGTGTCTCCCCAAGGACTCGGGGTTTGCCGTAGGGCTTCTCTGGAGGGCGGCCAGCATCTGGGCATGCCTTGTCTCTTTCTTTCTCTCCTTCTCCTGGGCCTTGGCCTCCTCCTCCTGTTCTCTGTTATAAGAGGCATTGGTGGCTGTCTGGACCATCTCATCTAAAGAGGCAGCGGGTTCTGCTGCTGTAGCTGTTGTAACTTAATTCTGATATCTGATGCACACTGGGACAGGAATTTGTCCTTTAAAATCACCTGTCCCTCATAAGAGTCTAAGTCCAGATTGGTAAACTTTTGGAGGGCCTCTTTTAGCCTTTCCAGAAAGGCAGTGGGGTTCTCATTGGGCTCCTGAGTTACTGCTGAGACCCGGGCATAGCTAATTACTTTTTGCTGGGCTGCTTTCAATCCTCCTTCACACAGATTAGAAAATGATCCCTTTCCCAGATGTGCTCAGGGTCATTATAATTCCAATTAGGATCGGAGGAGGGGACCGCAGTTTCCCCCACTGGGTTTCTATCACTGGACATGTGAAGCCCTGTTGCATATCTCCGGGCCTCCTTTAAGACCCTAGTATGTTCAGCGTCAGATAAAGCTTGACTAAATATGACCATGATGTCCTTCCACGTCAAGTCAAAGGCCAAGGTAATATGTTGGAACATATCTATATATCTGCCAGGGTCATCTGTATAGCTTCCCAGGTCTTGTTTGATCTGTCTTAGTTCTAAGAGGGAGAAGGGCTTATGGACCCGGGTTGGTCGGAATTCTCCTCCAGTTTCAGCTAAGGGACATACTTGAGCTGGCTTTTGTGGAGGGGGTGCTCTGGGGTATGGGGGCGTGTTTGGATACAAGAAAGAAGCACCAGACAATTCGGGAGCTATGGGAGGCTCTGGCCTCTTTGGGGGCATGGGAGGTGAGACTTTCTGGCGGAGTTCCTGCTCTTGGTTGCCTATGCCTAACACCATTTGCCTAGTGGGCTTTTAGGGCGTACAATATTCCCATACTTAAGATAGAGTTCCTTCATATCTCTTAGTCGAAAGAAAATTTGGATATAGGGGATCTCTGTCCATTTCCCTTGTCTTTTGCGAAATAATTGTAGCTGCAGGATGGTGTTATAATTTAAACTCCCATCCTCAGTGTTCCTTGTCCCCCAGTGGATATTGTGGCCACACAGTGGCACAAAAGAATTTTAAGCAACTCCTTCTCAGAGTTAGAGGATCCGACAGCTTCCAGTTATCAAGGATGCGTCTCAAGGGCATCTACCGGGAAGTGGATTGGTTATTTCCCATCTGAAAGACAGTCACGACAGGGAGGTAAAGGAAAGGAAAAAACTAATGGGCCTCCTTCGCTTTCCGTGGGTGGACTTCCTTAGGGGAGGGTCTTTCTGAAGTTTATCCTACCCAGTACTGCTGCAGCCTGAGAGCCAGGCGTCCCCGGGTCAGGGTGCAGATCCCCAGGCAGGCTGAGGCGTGACAGCCTCCTAGAGATCGAATCCCCGGGCAGGTCGAGGCGTGACGGCCTCCAGAGAACTGGGTCTCTGGGCAGGTCGAGGCGTGACGACCTCCTGGGACCCCTGGGGCTGGTGGATCCCCGAGCAGGTCGAGGCGTGACAACCTTTCGAGGACCGGATCCCTAGGCAGGTCAAGGCAGGTTGGCCTCCTGGGACCCCCGGACTGGAGTGGGGTGTGCCCCAGTGCTGGATAAGATTAAGGGGCTGTAATCTTAACTCATTGCTGGTTTGCCCACCGTGGATGGGAATAGACAGTACTCTCTGCTTGTGTGATCTGAAGCTGTATTTTGGTTTAAAAAAAAACACAAAACTTTTCATTTTATTTTGGGGGATAGCCGATCAACAATGTTGTGATGGACATTGTCCCAGGAGGACAGTGAAGGGACTCAGCCATACATATACATGTATCCATTCTCCCGCAGATTCCCCTCCCATCCAGGCTGCCACATTTATTTTTGTTTGTTTTTTGGCCTGCCACTCCCTGACCAGGGATTGAACCCAGGCCTCCGCAGTGAAAGTGCCAAATCTTAGCCACTAGACCACCAGGGAACTCCTTATCTTAAGCTCTTGGTTTCTCAACGATGTCATCCTCAAAATGGTGCGTAACAAAGGCAGCAGTAATGGCCCCACAGGGCTGCAGTGACTGTCGAATGAGATTCTTTAGACGTTGGTAAAAGACCTTTTCTTTCAATGGCAAAATCATCTTTCATGCAACTATGAAATAAACAAAGGTCAAATTTTATTTAACTCATTGGTTAATGTGCAGATCACTAAGACGTTCAAACTAGCTCAAATGAAAATTTGACCTACAGAGATGTTTATTCTCCTTGGGACATAATTCCTTTGTATTGTCATGAATAGAAAAAAAAATGTGTTGTCAGTTTTCTGCAACTTAACTTCTATCCCCACAGAGCTGTTAAATAGCTTAGTCTATCAAAACCCATCCAAAGTGCACAATGAATGGAGTCAGACAATCCTCGGGGTCCCCTAGAAACGCCCCCAGCGCTCTGCTACAAGGATGCCAGGATTCTCTTTTGCCCATTCCTGACACCCAGTAGCTGGATACTGTGGGCCCTGGACAATCCTCTCTAGTCCTCTCTTTCTCCTTGACAACCACTTCACATCTGCCCCCACCCCCTCACCCCACCCTCTTCTGCTCTGGACCAGATTCTTAGCGAATAGCCTGGCCCTTCTCTTCCAAGGCCACTCTCCCTTAATTAACTTTCCTCTCTTATTTTTTTCAGTGGTTTCCTTCTTCCGCCCCTGTGGTTCCTGCTGCGTGGCTTAGAAACATCTTCAAGTCCCTGTTCACTTTAAAAACAAACAGAAACAAAAATATGAAATTGCTCACTTGTTTGTGCAGTTATGCTCTGTAACAATAAGAAAAAGAAACTTTGACATTTTGATGGCTTACAACAGAGATCAACAAACTTTCTCCTTAAGAGAGTCGGGCAGTAATTATTTTAAGCTTTGTGGACCACATGTGCTTTCTGTGTCCATTTACTTTTTCTTTACAACTCCTAAAAAATGCGAAAGACATTTTTAGCTTGTGGACAGTACAAAAAGAGGCTGCCAGCTAGATTAGGTTTAGAGAAACGTGTTTATTTTTCACTTGTGCTTCTGAGGCAGAATATATTTGCCCCTCTCCCCACTGATGCTGGATATGGCTGCGTGCTGGTCTGGCCAGTGAAATGTTGGCAGATGTGACTTGAGAAGTACAGGCTTGAGTAGCAGCTGGTCTGAGAAAGATGAAAGACAAATGGAGCAGGCCTGGACCCAGAGCCCAGGGAGGGACCGGAACCATGCCAGGTGAGCCCAGCTTTGANAAAAAATGTGTTGTCAGTTTTCTGCAACTTAACTTCTATCCCCACAGAGCTGTTAAATAGCTTAGTCTATCAAAACCCATCCAAAGTGCACAATGAATGGAGTCAGACAATCCTCAGGGTCCCCTAGAAACGCCCCCAGCGCTCTGCTACAAGGACGCCAGGATTCTCTTTTGCCCATTCCTGACACCCAGTAGCTGGATACTGTGGGCCCTGGACAATCCTCTCTAGTCCTCTCTTTCTCCTTGACAACCACTTCACATCTGCCCCCACCCCCTCACCCCACCCTCTTCTGCTCTGGACCAGATTCTTAGCGAATAGCCTGGCCCTTCTCTTCCAAGGCCACTCTCCCTTAATTAACTTTCCTCTCTTATTTTTTTCAGTGGTTTCCTTCTTCCGCCCCTGTGGTTCCTGCTGCGTGGCTTAGAAACATCTTCAAGTCCCTGTTCACTTTAAAAACAAACAGAAACAAAAATATGAAATTGCTCACTTGTTTGTGCAGTTATGCTCTGTAACAATAAGAAAAAGAAACTTTGACATTTTGATGGCTTACAACAGAGATCAACAAACTTTCTCCTTAAGAGAGTCGGGCAGTAATTATTTTAAGCTTTGTGGACCACATGTGCTTTCTGTGTCCATTTACTTTTTCTTTACAACTCCTAAAAAATGCGAAAGCCATTTTTAGCTTGTGGACAGTACAAAAAGAGGCTGCCAGCTAGATTAGGTTTAGAGAAACGTGTTTATTTTTCACTCGTGCTTCTGAGGCAGAATATATTTGCCCCTCTCCCCACTGATGCTGGATATGGCTGCGTGCTGGTCTGGCCAGTGGAATGTTGGCAGATGTGACTTGAGAAGTACAGGCTTGAGTAGCAGCTGGTCTGAGAAAGATGAAAGACAAATGGAGCAGGCCTGGACCCAGAGCCCAGGGAGGGACCGGAACCATGCCAGGTGAGCCCAGCTTTGATCAGACAGATTGCCACTAGCCTGCGACGGGCAGAATGGATGCTGTCCTGTGCTTAGTCGCTCAGCTGTGTCCGACTCTTTGCAACCCCATGGACTGTAGCCCCTTAGGCTCCTCTGTCCATGGGATTCTCCAGGCAAGAACACTGGAATGGGTTGCCATGCCCTCCTCCAGGGAGAATGGATGATGGGCTGCTTAAGTGTGAACTGCCTAAGTAGGGGAATTCAGTAGTTATTTAAAATCTGTTTTACTGGTGAAACTCTTGGACTGTGTTTCTGAAAGTGTAGTCAGGGATCACCTGCAAAGTGTGATCAGAACACCTGGGTTACCTGTTAGTATTAATATCAGTTTCCCTTGGCGGGACTAATTTGGAATACCTGAGGGGAAGGCTTACTAAGGTGCATT
Source organism: Raphicerus campestris (assembly GCA_006410735.1). Classification (NCBI taxonomy): domain Eukaryota; kingdom Metazoa; phylum Chordata; class Mammalia; order Artiodactyla; family Bovidae; genus Raphicerus; species Raphicerus campestris. The sequence goes on along the minus strand of SJYW01021127.1, from coordinate 568,787 downwards.
ATTACTAACCTCCCTGAGGAGTTTGAGAATTGCTGTTTCAGACTCTTCATGAGTCCTTTGTTTCAAATGTAATAACTGCCTTCATTGGAAACCTCCCATGCCCCAGATGCTATGCATATTTGCATGATCTTAGTTTTAAATCTTGCAACAACTCTTAGAGGTAGGTCTCACTATCCCCACTTTACAGCTAGGGAAAACTGAGGCTTGGAGAGGTTAGAAAACTTAGGATCACATGCCTATGATTTTTCCTACTTTTCCGATGCCCACTGGCATAGCTTAAGTTGGTTTGCAGCTTTGGTGTTCCTTGACACACACAATTATGCAGATCGCCCTGTGCTGCCAGTTCTTCTAGCCAGAAGCGAGCTAGTGAAGCAAAGGGAAGACTAGAGCCAGGGAGGCCCATGGGGTCGCAAAGAGACAGGACCGACCCACNGCAAAGTTCAAATCTATGGCTACAACGAAGTGCATTTGGGAACAATCAGCAGGCCCCTGACCTCTGACCTGTGACCCCAGGGCTGCCCTCCCTGCTTCAGAGCTGGGCCTTGAGTCCTTGGAACCAAAGGAAAAAAAAAATGTGTGTAGAGGCCTATTTTTGAGAAGAAATGAACTTAAAATACAATCGCTAGTAAAACTTCTTTAAAAAGTGATTGGGATAATAGGCTTCAGCCTGAGAGATAAACAGACAACGTAGCAAATCCTTTAACCTCCTGTCCCGGCTGTAAAGGGGCCTGCGTTTGTATTTTCCTGGCGCTTTTGTGACCTTGTGCCTGGCCTCGCTCTGCCTCCGGACCAGCCGGCGCAAAGCCCAGCTAATCACAGAGCAGTTTCGGAAATGAGGGTCTAGAATGGAATTTCCTCCTCACGCCCTCCAGGCCGCAACCTCTTCACGCACTTCCCTCTCTGGAAGGCTCCGCTTCCCCTGCCACCCCCACCTCAGGGAAACAAAGGGGCTGATTCAAGCTTTCCTTGGAGCCCAGTGTGCCCTCTGGGGGTACAAACATTCAGTGAAAGCACTTCTTTATGCTCCCTTCCNCTCCGCTTCCCCTGCCACCCCCACCTCAGGGAAACAAAGGGGCTGATTCAAGCTTTCCTTGGAGCCCAGTGTGCCCTCTGGGGGTACAAACATTCAGTGAAAGCACTTCTTTATGCTCCCTTCCCAGGGGTAGGGCTGTTAGAGGAAAGAAAATAAATCAAGTACCCCACATTTGAAGGCAGGAGGGGAAGGGGACGACAGAGAATGAGATGTTTGGATGGCCATGAGTTTGAGTAAGTTCCAGGACCTGGTGATGGACAGGGAAGTCTGGCATGCTGCAGTTCATGGGGTCGCAAAGAGTTGACTGAACTGAACCCCACATTTGTGGGGTGTACTATGTATAAATACCTGTGTTGGGTGGGGGATACAAAAGTGCATCTTGTAGCTAGTAGGAGCCTTGCCTTCAAAGAGCTTCCTGTTGGAATACCATTGCTCATCAGAGCACAGGGGGAAAATCAATTCACAATTCGAGACCGCAATCCAAGCGAGCCTGTGACAGGGGAATGTCACAGGCCTTAAGAGTTCAGGAAATGTTAAATATTCCTTGAGCATCACTTCCTCCTACCAGTCAGGAGATGCAGGAGACAGGGGTTCGATCCCTAGGTCAGGAAGATCCCCTGGAATAGGAAATGGCTACCTACTCCAGGATTTCTGCCTGGAGAATCCCATGGACAGAGGAGCCTGGTGGGCTATAGTCCATGGGGTCACAAAGAGTCAGACATAACTGAACGTGCATACACACACATTTCCCTTGCTGACTCCCCAGGCAAGAAGACTGGAGTGGGTTGCCATGCCCTCCTCCAGGGGATCTTCCCAACCCAGGGATCGAACCCACGTCTCTTACATCTCCTGCACTGGCAGGTGGGTTCTTTACCATCTGGGAAGCCCTATTGTATAAGATAAGCGATTGCAAAGACCCTTGGGTGGCGACTTGTCTCACAAGGTGGCTCCTGTCTGCTCTCTCCTTCCATCTATGCTTAGGCCACTTCCTCTTGGAGGAGTGTGGCTCTTTGCCTCCTTGAATCTGGGCTGGCCTCTCACTGCTTTGACAAATAGAAAATGGTGGAAATTATGCTCTGCCAGTTGTAGCTTAGTCGGTCAAAAATCTGCCTGAGATGCAGGAGACCCCGGTTTGATTCCTGGGTTGGGAAGATCCCCTGGAGAAGGGAAAGGATACTCTCTCCAGTATTCTGGCCTAGAGGATTCCATGGATTGTATAGTCCATGGGGTCACAAAGAGGTGGACACGACTGAGTGACTTTTTCAGTTTGCTCCAGGCCTGGGATTTAAAGGGACTGGAGATTTCTGCTTCTTTTCTCTTAAGAACCCGGCAGACATTGGAGCCCATTAGTGCCCATGTGACATGGAGTATGTCCCACCATATCATAAACAAGGACGCCAGAGCCGTCAGGGACTCTGGTCCTGCACATGTGTTTCTGAGTCCAGGAAGGACAATGTCTTCTATCAGACGGTTGCTGCCATGAGCCACCCCCACTCCCTATGGTGAGTAAGGAACTCAGAATGCGAAAAATCAAATCACAGGATACTGGCCCCAGACAGCTGAGATACAGATGAAGGGAAGGGTTTCAGCAAGCCCAGCCTCTTGCATCTTCTCACATATAGAAAAGCAATGCATTCCTTAACTTGAGATGTCTAACTTGAGATTTTCCTTAATTAACAATAATCTTTTGATGTTCAGACTACCTGACATTCTCTCAGGGGTACTTGAGGTGCTGCCTACTGGGCTTGAAGTTCTAAAAATTACCACGCAGCAATGAAGACCTAGCACAGTAAAAAAAAAAAAAAGTATATACATATGTGTGTGTGTGTGCTTAGTCACTCAGCTGTGTCTGACTCTTTGTGATCCTTTGGACTGTAGTCCGCCAGACTCCTCTGTCCATGGAATTTCAGGCAAGAATACTGGAGTGGGTTTCCAGTTCCTTCTCCAGGGGATCTCCCATCCCAGGGATGGAACCCAGGTCTCTTATGTCTCTTGCATGGGTAGGTGGATTCTTTATCACTAGCACCACCTGGGATGCCCATATATATATATATGGAGAAAGGCATGGCAACCCACTCCTGTATTCTTGCCTGGAGACTCCCATGGACAGAGGAGCCTGGTGGGCTACCATCCATAGGGTCACATAGAGTAGGACATGACTAAAGTGAATTAGCATGCACACACACATATATATTAAGAACAATAAAAAGAACGAACTGCCAAAATGTTGGGTACTGAGAATAAACGTGGGGAACAATCAGGAAAGGGGAGAGGAAGGCTCTGCAGCCTCCAAAGGGGCTGCAGTAGAATCAGGGGCGGGCTTTCCCTGAAAGACTGGAAAACCAACGTAGGGGCACTGTGGGAGAGCAGGACGATCACAGCCAGCACACGTTCTTTGAAAATGTGATTTTTAATGATTACAGAATTTTCCGTCTCATGAATAACCACAATTTATTAACCTATCCCTGTAATTTTGTACATTGATGAGGTTGATAATTTTGCCTATTTTAAGTAACACTAAAATGAAAGTTTCTAAAAAAAGTTTTTGCATGCATCTGATCATCCTTTGAAGAGAGATGACTAGACATGGAATAGTGGGCTGAAAGGGGAACATTTAAAAATATTCTCGATAGTCACTGCCAAGCAGCCTGCTAAAAAAAAAATTGCCCACTCACACTTTGTCCAGCTGTGTCTAAGAAGCCCCAGCCATTCTTATTCAGGTTACAAACAGATAAAAAGAAGGCATAAAACTATGTGCTGTCTGACCTTTTTGTAAATATGTGAAAATAGATGGAAAATAACTCAAAATGTTAACAGTGCATAACTCTGGATGACAAGGGTTTACAGGTAGTCTGAAGGAAACGGCCACCCACTCCAGTATTCTTGCCTGGGAAATCCCATGGACAGAGGAGCCCGGGGGCTACTCTATGAGGTCGCCAAGGGTTGGATGCCACTTAGCAACAGAATGTTTTTCTTTATTCCTTTCTATATAAATTTCCTAAATAGGATGCACATTACTTTCAAAACAAAAATTTTTAAGCAGAAAGAGGAATATGACAGAAAGAACACTGCTCAAGTCAAAGAGAATGGTGTCCCAGGCCTCTGCTGGCCAGGTCAGCTCGCACGGGCCAGGTAGCCCTGCCGGGCTTCGGGCTGGCCCATCTCCACCGGCCACCAGTGCGTCTCTGCTCAGAGAACCATGGAAATCACCTGAGCACTTAAAAACGTCCGTCCCAGAGTCCCGGCCCAGACTCACTGAATCTGAATTGTAAGGGCTGGTAGGAGAGGGGGCGGCACCAGCGGCTGCTGCTGCAGGGTCGCGTCCGACTCCGTGCGACCCCCACCGCAGCCCACCAGGCTCCCCCGTCCATGGGGCTTTCCAGGCAAGAGTACTGGGGTGGGGTGCCCCTGCCTTCTGCGTGAAACAGCGCCTCATGTCCCCTAGTGAGCAGTTTCGGGGCGAGCAGCCCGCCCCGCAGCCTCTGAGGAAGGCCCGCGGGGGCGGCCCGCTCCGCCCCGCAGAGCTGCAGCCCCCTGGGGGGCAGAGCGGAGGCGCCCTGCGGTCCCCCCCGCGTCTCGGCTGCAGGCAGAGGTGACACGCGGGATCCACGCGCACAGACAGCGAGGCAGAGCCAAACAAAGGCGCGTGTCCACCGGGCCGCCGGGATCGCCTTCCCGCGGGGGCCCTGGGGCTCGGCGGCGCCTCCGCGCGCCCGCTCGCCCCGCGTGGGGGCCCGGCCTCTGGGGGCTGTGGTTGCGGCGAGGCCTGGCGGGGTCGGGCGAAGGGAGCCGTTAGGCCGAGGCCGCGCGCGGCCCTCCCGCCGGGGCCCGTGGGCGCGGCCGCCCCTCTGGAGCCTGGAGGGGGCAGTTCCGGCCTCCCGGGCCCCTCCGGCCGCTTCTGCGGGAAGGGGGCTGGGCCTGCCGCCGGTTCCCCCAGCCACGGGGCCCGGCTCCCCCAGCCACGGGGCCTCTCCGGGCCTGGCCTCCTCCGGGCGGTGGGCACCGCGGGCACCCGCTTCCAGCGGGCGGAGCGGCGCCTCGGTCCTCGGGCCCGCCCTGCACGGAGGAGGCCGCAGAGCGGCCCGCGGGCGCAGCCGGGCTCGCAGTTCGCGCGCCGAAGCGCGGGCGCGGCGGGCGGCGGGGAGGAGGCGGCCGGGGCCCGTGAGCCTTCCCCCGCGGAGGAGGCGCCGCCCCGCTGCCGGCGGCTGGCCTGGCCTCCCGCCCCCGGGCTCGCGCGGGGCATTTGCTAAGCCTCCTTCTCAGCGTCTCTGTTCCCAGGGCCTCCTAATGGCTTCTCCCACCGGAGCCCCCTCTGCCGCGGGATCCGCAGGCCTCCGCCCGCCCCGCTCCACCTCCTCTCCCGTTTTGCCGGGTCCTTTCTCCCCCGCTGCCTCATTCTCTCTCCCCACGATGCTTCTCGCCACCTATCTTTTATTTCCTTCTCTCACGCGCGCGCGCACACGCAGACAGGCACACACACACCCCCTTTGCCAAGACGAAAAGCCTCCCATCCTTTCTAGTCTCAGCTTTCTGTCAGGAAAATAAAAGTTCTGATGGCCTTGAGGGGAGTCGATAAAGCCATCCAGGCCTAGAGACATTGGCAAACTTTGTGAACCAGAGAGGCCTTCCGCTTTAGCGAGCTTCCGTCCCCGGCTGATGTCTTGGTACTGAACGATGGGACCTAGAATCATAGCTGCTGCAAAAGGGACCACTTTTCCTGACCACGCCCGAGGAGAAAGACGCTCGTGTATTTCACACGCTTTGCATTCTCAGAAATACTGTTACTGCCTTCTGCAGGAACCCCTTCCTGTTTTAAGTGACTCCCACTGGCCATCTCCTTAGGGACCGTTCTTTCAACCTGGGCAATGTCGTGATGTGAAATGTCACGTTGAGGGGACTCTGTCACCCTTTCACGAGGTAGCTTTCTGTTGTTGGAGCATCACCAAGAGTACTCAGGATCCATTAGGCGGAGCATGTAAACCCACATGGAGTCTACTCCCCTGAAGTGAACTGAAAGTCCCTCAGTCGTGTCCACCTCTTTGCGACCCCATGGACTATACACCCCATGAAATTCTCCAGGCGAGAATACTGAAGTGTGTAGCCCTTCCCTTCTCCAGGGGATCTTCCCAACCCAGGGATCGAACCCAGGTCTCCTACATTGTAGGCGGATTCTTTACCAGCTGAGCCACCAGGGAAGCCCCACGCTTCCCTGACCCACACCCAGATAAAAAGATGCTGGTTCGTTTTTCATAGGGAGGAACAGGACCCCTAGACCAGCCAGCATCTTTCTTAAACCTGCCAGCACCTTGGTCCCCAGCCCTTCACTTCCAGCTTCTGCAGGTAGGGTTGCTGTGAAGATCAGGACAGTGTATGTGTGCTGAACTTGGAGCTCGGGGCCTGGTGCACAGTGAACAGTAGTAATAGCAATAGTAATATTGCCTTTGACCTTCTGGCCATGGGAATGAACCTCTGTTATCTCCATGCTTGCCATAAACTAGTGCAAGGGTTATTAACCTTGATTCACAGAGATGGATGCTCAGGCAGGCTCAGGAACCGGCCCAGGGTCACCCAGCTAGTTAGACGGTGCCATCCGGGTTTGAACTCAAAGCGCTCAGCATCACACAAGCTCTGTCCCAAGCGTTCGCTGTCCCTCCGGCGGTCGTGACAGTATTGTAAATGGTTTGGTTAGCCCGAGGCCCCCAGAGGTTTGTTCTGTGGAGACAAGTCCATTATGTCAACTCCTTTGAAATCAGCTGGAGGCAGTCCTCCGATGTGCGGCTTTTAGTGCCTCCTGAGCAGGTGGAGAAAGAAGAGCAGTGGCCTGGGGCGCTTTGCAGCTGGAGCAGGGGTCCTTGTGCCACGCAGGTTCTCTGGNCAGAATACTGAAGTGTGTAGCCCTTCCCTTCTCCAGGGGATCTTCCCAACCCAGGGATCGAACCCAGGTCTCCTACATTGTAGGCGGATTCTTTACCAGCTGAGCCACCAGGGAAGCCCCACGCTTCCCTGACCCACACCCAGATAAAAAGATGCTGGTTCGTTTTTCATAGGGAGGAACAGGACCCCTAGATCAGCCAGCATCTTTCTTAAACCTGCCAGCACCTTGGTCCCCAGCCCTTCACTTCCAGCTTCTGCAGGTAGGGCTGCTGTGAAGATCAGGACAGTGTATGTGTGCTGAACTTGGAGCTCGGGGCCTGGTGCACAGTGAACAGTAGTAATAGCGATAGTAATATTGCCTTTGACCTTCTGGCCATGGGAATGAACCTCTGTTATCTCCATGCTTGCCATAAACTAGTGCAAGGGTTGTTAACCTTGATTCACAGAGATGGATGCTCAGGCAGGTTCAGGAACCGGCCCAGGGTCACCCAGCTAGTTAGACGGTGCCATCCGGGTTTGAACTCAAAGCGCTCAGCATCACACAAGCTCTGTCCCAAGCGTTCGCTGTCCCTCCGGCGGTCGTGACAGTATTGTAAATGGTTTGGTTAGCCCGAGTCCCCCAGAGGTTTGTTCTGTGGAGACAAGTCCATTATGTCAACTCCTTTGAAATCAGCTGGAGGCAGTCCTCCGATGTGCGGCTTTTAGTGCCTCCTGAGCAGGTGGAGAAAGAAGAGCAGTGGCCTGGGGCGCTTTGCAGCTGGAGCAGGGGTCCTTGTGCCACGCAGGTTCTCTGGTGAGGCTGGGGTTTAAGGCCTCCAAGGAGAGCTGCTTCATACAAAGGCAGAGGGGATGGCTGTCCCCATGCTCTTGTGATTTTCAGGGAAAAGGAAGGCTCCCTACAGCGCATCCTCTGGATCCAGATGGCCTGGTATGAAAGCATCCGAAAGCCAACGTTAAAGAATTATTCTTTTGAGGTCTTGCTTCTCTCTAGAGCCCTCTTTCCAAAGGAAGATGCCTACATGCAGAAAAGCACCGGGGTGGCCATCTCCCTGCAGGGCAGTGAAGCACCAGCATCCGGGTGGGGAGGAAAGAGAACGTATGACAAAGGAGAGAGGCGGGCATCTCGGTGTTCTTCCCGGGCGCCCTGGGGAGTATCTTTGATTCAATGTTGGTTTCATGATCCTGGGTTTTCTTGCTGTTCTCTGCTCCTTTGTTGACCAAGAAGGGGAAAGAGGGATGACAGATGAAGGGGTGTGGGTGGAGGGTGGGGGTTAAGGAAGGGGTTGGGCTTCCTTGGTGGCTCAGAGATGAAAAACCCGCTGCCAGCGCAGGAGATGTGGGTTCGATCCCTGTGTCTGGAAGATCCCCTGGAGAAAGAAATGGCAGCCCACTCCAGTATTCGTGCCTGGGAAATCTCATGGACAGAGGAGCCTGGCAGGCTGGAGTCCATGGGGTTGCAAAAGGGTATTAACTTAACAAGGGAAGGCTTGGCTGCCTGGCTGAATGGAGGTGAATGGACCCCAGGGAAGTTGTGTCTCACCCCTGGCAACCCACTCCAGTACTCTTGCCTGGAGAATCCCATGGACAGAGGAGTCTGGCAGGCTATACAGTCCGTGGAGGCTCGAGAATTGGCACGACTGAGAGACCAAACCACCAACACACGTGTGTGCGCAAATGCCACAGACACACCTCATATGCAGACTCCCACCCTCCCCTCCCCCACAGTATTTAAAGAGAAGAACAGTGCCCCCTGGTGGCTGTTTACAAACAAGACACCTCTAAACCCCCACTGAAGAACGCACAAGTTCTGCTGCTGCTGCTGCTGAGTCGCTTCAGTCGCGTCCGACGCTGTGCGACCCCGTAGACAGCAGCCCACCTGCTCTGTAGTAATTTACAAGGGGGCACTCGAAAGTGCCCCATGGCCCTCTTGTCCTTTTCTTGGAAAATGAACCGAGCCCTAAACGTCCTTCTGAGAAGAGTTTTGTAGCATTCCCGGGGGTCGTCAGGGTGAGCGGAAAATACCTAGGAAACAGCTCCTAAACAATGCCATGTCCTTGGTGTCTTGAATCCCTGGCTTTGTGCTCACTTGGGAAAGAAGCAGCAGGCTTAAGGAACAGGGATCGGTGAAGAAAGTCGTGATTTCAGGAACTGATTCCAGCCACTGTGTATTTCACCTGTAAGCTGCACCGAGAGCAGAGACCCCTGTACTGACAATATCGTCAGTGTCTGCTTCTCTGACTTAAGCCTGGTCTCTCCAGTCACGGTCGTCTCCCCTCGATACAATTAAAAGAAATGCCGACCGTTTGCCTCTCCAAATTCCTGTCCTGTAGAGCCGCTGTGCCTGCGAGCTGATGAGACCAGGGTGAAGGCAGACATACCTGTGGGGCTTTGTTTTCCTCTTAGGAACTCAGACAGCCCAGGTCACAAGTGATCTTTGTCTTACCTTTATCTTATCCGAAATCAATGAGCCTGTGCAGACACTGAGCTTAACTCCCTGCCTGTGCCTCCTAATTGTTCTGTGACAGCAGCTCTGAATGTATCTGATATGTCTGGAACTCCGCATATGGACAGGAACTAAAAGTTATTTCTAGGGAGTAACATGAATTTTTAAATGCTTTGGGATTTGAAAAGGACTCATTAAAACGCATAGGGATTTCCAACTGTGAGATTTTTTATTTATGTAGGAGTTCAAAGACTGCTTTGCAAATGCTAGCTTGTGAATCTTCACAAAATCCCTTGGAAGTGACTGGCCAAAAAAGGGAACATGGGTGAACCGTTAATCTGAGTAATATGGCAGTAAAGTCAGGACAGGGCAGGGAACAAGCCGTTCTTAACCCGCCGACCCTGAGTCTGGAGCCGTAAAACTCCCCTGTAAACAACCTGGATTTGCACTGTAAGTTCTAGGTAAGGGAGACTCTTTATTTGCTCCCAAGGTGGGGAAGGAATAAAGCTCTGAAAAATAATTGTAGATGAGCCAGGAGCAGGATAATAAGGGAGGAGAATGGAGGAGGGTTCTTGTTTGTCCCTTCTCCCCAACATTTGATTACAGGTGAAATCAGCTGAGAATGAGAATCAAGAGATGCAGAGAGGAGCACTGTAAGGGGTTCCAGGGGGCCTTGCAGGAGGCATTGGGGGAGGGTCTGTGTCCTTGCCTTTTCAGCTTCTGTTGGCCACTTAGGTTCCTTGGCTTGTTGCCCCTTCCTCCACTTTCAAGGAGCACCCTTCCAGTCTCTGCTTCTGTCATCACATGGCCTTTTCCTTTCTCCTCTAGCTCTCCAGATTTCTCTTGAGAAATTTATATGCAGGTCAGGAAGCAACAGTTAGAACTGGACATGGAACAACAGACTGGTTCCAAATAGGAAAAGGAGTACATCAAGACTGTATATTGTCACCCTGCTTATTTAACTTCTATGCAGAGTCCATCATGAGAAACACTGGGCTGAAAGAAGCACAAGCTGGAATCAAGATTGCCGGGAGAAATATCAGTCACCTTAGACATGCAGATGACACTACCCTTATGGTAGAAAGTGAAGAGGAACTAAAAAGCCTCTTGATGAAAGTGAAAGAGGAGAGTGAAAAAGTTGGCTTAAAGCTCAACATTGAGAAAACGAAGATCATGGCATCTGGTCCCATCACTTCATGGGAAATAGATGGGGAAACAGTGGAAACAGTGTCAGACTTTCTTTTTTGGGCTCCAAAATCACTGCAGATGGTGACTGCAGCCATGAAATTAAGATGCTTACTCCTTGGAAGGAAAGTTATGACCAACCTAGACAGCATATTGAAAGGCAGAGACATTACTTTGGCAACAAAGGTCCATCTGGTCAAAGATATGGTTTTTCCAGTAGTCATGTATGGATATGAGAGTTGGACTATAAAGAAAGCTGAGCACTGAAGAACTGATGCTTTTGAACTGTGGTGTGGAGAAGACTCTTGAAAGTCCCTTGGACTGCAAGGACATCCAACCAGTCCATCCTAAAGGAAATCAGTCCTGAATGTTCAATGGAAGGACTGATGGTGAAGCTGAAGTTCCAGTACTTTGGCCACCTGATGCAAAGAACTGACTCATTTGAAAAGACCCTGATGCTGGGAAAGATTGAAGGCAGGAAGACAAGAGGATAACAGAGGATGAGATG
>SJYW01021127.1:526435-547214 GCA_006410735.1 Raphicerus campestris | reverse complement strand
CTAAAAAGCCTCTTGATGAAAGTGAAAGAGGAGAGTGAAAAAGTTGGCTTAAAGCTCAACATTGAGAAAACGAAGATCATGGCATCTGGTCCCATCACTTCATGGGAAATAGATGGGGAAACAGTGGAAACAGTGTCAGACTTTCTTTTTTGGGCTCCAAAATCACTGCAGATGGTGACTGCAGCCATGAAATTAAGATGCTTATTCCTTGGAAGGAAAGTTATGACCAACCTAGACAGCATATTGAAAGGCAGAGACATTACTTTGGCAACAAAGGTCCATCTGGTCAAAGATATGGTTTTTCCAGTAGTCATGTATGGATATGAGAGTTGGACTATAAAGAAAGCTGAGCACTGAAGAACTGATGCTTTTGAACTGTGGTGTGGAGAAGACTCTTGAAAGTCCCTTGGACTGCAAGGACATCCAACCAGTCCATCCTAAAGGAAATCAGTCCTGAATGTTCAATGGAAGGACTGATGGTGAAGCTGAAGTTCCAGTACTTTGGCCACCTGATGCAAAGAACTGACTCATTTGAAAAGACCCTGATGCTGGGAAAGATTGAAGGCAGGAAGACAAGAGGATAACAGAGGATGAGATGATTGGATGGCATCACCGACTCTATGGACGTAAGTTTGAGTAAATTCCAGGAATTGGTGATGGACAGGGAGGCCTGGCGTGCTGCAGTCCATGGGGTCGCAAAGAGTTGAACGTGACTGAGCGACTGAACTGAACTAGCTCTCCCCACATTCCTGCTATAAGGATCCTGGTGATGGTGTCGGCTCACTGGGGTAATGCAGGATCATCTCTCCATCTCAAGGTGGTTAACCGCGTTTGCAAAATCCCTCTGCCATGTGAAGCAGCATTCCCAGGTCCTGGGGACTTGGACACCTCTGGGAGCCGTTGTTCTGCCTCTCACACTGAGAAATCAGGGCAGCGAGACTCAGTGACATTGCAAAGAGAAACCTCTATCATGTGGAAATCTTTCTATAACATCACATTCTCTAAGTCCAAGGACTGTGGACCATTTCACGTACGAGTTGCCCTTGCAGTTCTGAAATATGAAGATGGGACCTATGCTTCTCCACATGTTCCCCACCTTGGGGGCAAGGGAGGTCACAGCTGGGGCTCTCGTGAGCTAGGGGTGGTGAGAGCCTAAAGTTGTACACCCGTCTTCCTCCAGAAAGCAGGGCGAGCCTTTAAAGTCCAGCCCTCCACGGAGTCTTAACCACTGGACTGCCAGGGACGTCGCAAGATAAATATTCAAAGCATCAGAGGCAGACACGGCCCCCTGGGAGAGAGCAGGCGGGGCTTTTATTGTTCCACGTATTTTTTAGCACCCAGTATCTGCTGAAACACTTCTCTCAACGTACGTTCAAATGTCACCCACTTGTACCTACACGTGAAAGCAGGCCTCGATTGCAAAAGATAATGAACAAGTAACAAAGGGAAAATGGGAACTGTGTTCATAAACGGCCCGGCTGCAAACCAGCCGCCTCCTGGGCACTGAAGGCTGGAGGTTCTGGTCTGTGAGTGTAGCTGGGTGATGAGGGAATAAACAGACGTAGGTCGCCACCAGTTAGAGTGGCTGATAGGTCCTTCCCCGCCGCCGGGGCCTGTGGCAGTGAAGTGGGTGGAGGTTGAGGGGGAAGGTCAGATAAAGAGGTTAATTAAACTCATCGTTGGCTCAGCAGCTGGCGCAGGTGAATACTTTCAAACCTTTTTTTCCCACCACCTACCACTTAGTTTGAAATAAAAGAGCCAAAATGTACTAAAGCAAAAACAAGTGAAGTACAGGCAAATCAGTTCAGAAAATCATTCGGTATTTCTTGGCTCTTTCAGATCAAAGGATGATGCGACCTCCTCGCCAGATGCGCTCAGGTTCAGATCCCTTCAAGAGCTGGCAGCAGAGGGAAGTGCGAAAGGAACGAAGGGCCGGGCCTCGGGAGGCCTTCCTGCTGGAGGGTTAAAGCATTCTGGAGGTTCGGAGGTGCTTTCGGCAATTTTTTTTTTTTTTTTCACTAAGGCGAAAATGGAGGGCATGTGTTGGAAAGAGGTGGTCTGGCTGGTAAGCATGTGTGTGAATGCCCCTGTTAACGTTTTTTATGTGCGAATTTACCAATCCAGATGGACAGATTAAGGGCAATTGGAACTGGTGGTGGCTCTGACCTTGTTCAGAGATGGGAAATTCAGGCATCTCAGCTCCCCTGAGCCAGAATTCCTGCAGTTCTCTCATAGACACTACACTGCAGCCCCTAGCAAGTCAGGCAAAGCTGTGGTCACTAGCCCGTTGCCTGGAGCTGGTCTGAAGGGTCCAAGTGCAGGCTCCACCATTTCCTTCCTCTGTGACCTTGAGCAAGTCCAGCAGTCCTGGGGGCTCCAGTTTCCTCCTCTGTAAATCGGACACAGTACCTCCATCCATCACAAGAGCCTGAGTGAGAAAAGCAGCTGACATTGTGCCAGGCTCACAGGACCTGCCTTAATACTGCTGCTGTTACTGGGGATTCAGGTTCTGTCTTGCTCGCTTTGGAGCTCATCAAAGGGCGAGGAACCTGAGTGCCTCTTATTGCTTAAAGTGTTCCGCCGCTCTAGTTAGTTGGCAAGTTGTGTCTGTGACCCCATGGACTGTGGCCCGCCAGGCTCCTCTGTCCTGGGATTTTCCAGGCAAGAATATGGGACTGGGTTGCCACTTCCTTCTCCAGGGGAATCTTCTCGATCCAGGGGTTGAACCCTCGTCTCTTGCACTGACAGGCCGATTCTTTATCTCTGAGCCACCAGGGAAGTCTAAAATGTTTTGGGGGCACAATTATCATCACTTCCCGTTGACATTCCATTTACATACTGTACAGATTATTTTCAGAGTGATATTTGAGAGGATTTTGAATAACTTTTGGGCTTCCCTTGTGGCTCAGCTGGTAAAGAATCTGCCTGCAATGCAGGAGACCTGGGTTTGGTCCCTGGGTTGGGAAGATCTCCTGGAGAAGGGAATGGCTACCCACTCCAGTATTCTGGCCTGGAGAATTCCACAGACTGCATAGTCCATGGGGTCGCAGAGTCGTACACAACTGAGAGACTTTCACTTTCACTTTCTTTCACTTTGGATGACCTTTGGTCCTGTTTCTGAACGTGGGCAGGAATCCCTTTGGGGGTGCTCCCTACTACTCCCAGTTGAGTTGCAGGTTTTGTCCAGCTAGTGTCTGGGGAGGGCTGGGGCAGATGGGACTGAAGTGGACAGGAAACCCCCACCCAGCCCCTCGAGGCAGAGGGGTCTGGAAGGTTTGTAGGTGCACCATAGCCTGAGAAACCTCTGGGTCCCACCTTGGAATTCCTCCTTTCTCAACAAAAGCAACCTCTAGGTCTCAGCCTTTTCTCTGAATTTCACCATAGCTGGGCCTCGGGTTCTGTCCATGAAAAATCAGACTCTAGAGTGGGAGCATTCTGTGCACACTGGACAGTACTGAACGGTGCCCTTGAAATGGTTTAGACGGGAATGCACAGGGTTAGGTATGTTTGATCCCGCTTATGTGAGTGCTAGGTGGCTTCAGGCGTGTCTGGCTCTTTCTCAACCCCAGGGACCACAGCACCAGAGTCAAGCGGTGAGAGGTCAGGAGGGGCAGTGGCCACTGGCAAGGCCTCTGCATGGCTTGGCTGAGTGGCCGTGAGCACCGCTGCTCCAGCCCTTTCTGAGGCTCCGGCCTCCCCCGTGCTCTGGGCTGCAGCGGGAAGCAAGCTCCCAGGTTGTAAAAAAAACCCACGCAGAGTGAAGGACAAACGAGCCTGCGCTGCCCTCTGCTGGGCTCCCGGCGCATACCCACCACTGGAAGGACTGAGGCTGAAGCTGAAGCTCCGACACTGGCCCTGGATGCGAAGAGCTGGCTCACTGGAAAAGACCCTGATGCTGGGAGGGATTGAGGGCAGGAGAAGGGGACGACAGAGGATGAGGGGGTTGGATGGCATCACCGACTCAATGGACATGAGTCTGAGCAAGCTTCGGGAGTTGGTGATGGGCAGGGAGGCCTGGGGTGCTGCAGTCCATAGGGCAGAGTCGGACACGACTGAGTGGAAGTGAACTGAACCCACCCTGAACTCAACGAAACACAAGGTAAGGCCTGGTCCAGAGAGCCCGGCAGGCCCCGGAGGACGGGGCAGCCCCGGAGCCCTGAGAGGGGCCCGACCCCTTCAGGCCGCTGGTCCCTGCTGCTCAGGCCCCAGAGTTCCTCACTGGGGCCGAGCCCTCCTCTGAGGGTGCGGCGGCTGTCACCCCGGCGGCCGCCGGCTCTCCGGTCCTGGCCGCCGCCGGCTCTCCGGTCCTGGCCGCGAGCGGCGGCGGCTCCCCTGCAGGAAGGTCGGCCACTAAGCCCGTCGACTCTTGCGACCCCATGGGCTGTAGCGGGTCGGCCGTTCGCTTCTCCAGGGGGAGCTTCGCCGCGAGCTGTTCCTGTGCTTTGGATCTGCTTAGGCTGAAGTGAGCTGGCAGGAGTTTGTGATCAGCGGGGCAAGGTGTGAGCTCATTTCTGTGTGACAAGGTCGAGGGGCCCCCGGGAGGTGCGTGGCTGGGCTCGTCCGGGAGGAGCGGGTCAGGGAGGCGAGAGGAAAGCTGGGTCGTCACGCGGAGCTGAACCTGCGGAGACCGGGGAGAGGACAGAGCGAGCGAGACACGGGGTACAGAGCTGGCTGTGTGAGTCAGGACCAGGGGAAAGAACGCACGCTCAACATCCTTTCTTAGAGACTTTTTGGGTCACGCCGTGCGGCTTTGGGATCTCAGGTCCCCGACGAGGGGCTGAACCCAGGCCACGACGGCCAAGGCTGGGCCAAATCCGAACTACTGGGCCACCAGGGACCTCCCTGGAGAGAGGCTTCTGTTTTAAATGTGGCGGTCCCCTCCGTGCTGCCGTTTCTCTAGCGACAGTGAGTCGGGCCGGCGGGGCCCGGAGGGGCGCAGGAGACTAACAGCCGCGGGGAGCGGCCGCTCCGCNCTCATTCCATATCCTGAATTTAATATAGACAGAATCACAGAGATCTTGTATTACATTCCTGATGAACAGTGAAGATATATTTTTTTCAAGCAGTGGCGCTTAGAAAACTGTCTTTCCCTATTACGGGAGACGGGGAGTGATCTTTTAATGAAATAATAATCGGCTTTATGGGACTATCCCTGGTGGTGCAGTGGATGGGCGCCTGCCTGCCTGCACAGGGGATGCTGGTTCAATCCCTAGTTAGGGACGACCCCATGTGCTGAGCAGCAAACAAGCCCGTGCCCGCAACTACTGAGCCCATGCTCTCGAGCCCGTGGGCGGCAGTCACTGAAGCTATGAGCTCCAACTTCTGAAGCCCGCGCCTAGAGCCTGTACTCTGCCACAAGAGATGCCAGCCTAGTGAGAAGCCCGAGCAATGCAACCAGGAGCAGCCTCGCTCCCCGCGACTAGAGGAGCGCCCACGTGTGGCCCCCAAGACCCCCCAGAACTAGCAGAACGCCCACGTGTGGCCATGAAGACCCAGCACGCACCCCCTCCAAAAGCAGCTCCACATCAAGGTGGAAAACTTAGCTGTCTTTAAAATATTATGCAGTAATAACCAACAACCACAAGTGGAGACGTATACCCGAATCGGAGAATGGACAGAAGTTCAGAGACACAAGGTGAGTGTCGGCAACTAGCCGTGAGCAGGGCAGGTTTATGCCTGCTGTCCTGTGGGACTGTCAGCAGTACTCACTTCACGCCCCAAGGTTCGGCTAAGGCCTCCCAGGGTCATGTAGCTCTAAATAAAACTTAAGTCTGGCAAGACTGTGGTTCTATTGCAAAGCTCAACCCTACAGACCACAAAAGTCATGCAGTTTCTCATGTGTAAGGTCAACGAGAAATGAAAAAAGATCAAAATAAATTCCCATTCTAATTTGTTTTGTTTTGCAGAAAGTCACTGAGCTAGGAAATGCTTATTTGAAAATGCTAAGGTATTTACACGTAGACTATGCTCTCTGTCTCTAACTTTTTAATAACATGGAGGGTAATGATATGCATTCTCACATACAAATCCTCGGGCCATTATTAAGGACAGAATACAAAATGCGAAAAAGGTCACTGATGAGACTCGCTGTGAAGCCGTTCTCTCTGCTTCAATGTGCAATGAAGCAGCACATCTCTGGCCCAATACCCGGTTCACAGGCCCAAATGCACTGTCACTTTCAGAAAGTTTTCCTTCTGCTCAGTCGCTCTCTGCGGCCCCGTGGACTGTAGCCCGCCAGACTCCTCTGTCCGTGGGATTCTCCAGGCAAGAATACTGGAGCGGGTTGCCATGCCCTCCTCCAGGGCATCTTCCCCACTCAGGGACTGAACCTAGGTCTTCGGCATTGCAGGTGGATTCTTTACCGTCTGAGCCACCAGGGAAGCCCAGTTATAAACAGGAGAAGTAGTAACCTTTAATTTCTGCAGTGAGCTGAGTCTGGTGTACAGGCAGTGCTTGGGAAGCTCCTTTGATACTAAGTAGCTGCCGGTCTCTTCAGGGGTCCCTTTATTTGCATCTTTGGGATCAATATCTAGATCCTGTGAAAACCAGAAAACATTACTGAAATCAGTGAAAGTCAGCATCACCTGTGACCATGGAACATCTTAACAGGTGCTGCTCTCCAGTGAACTGTGATCTGAGGAGGTAAACCCTACCCAGGCTAAAGGAACAATGGAGACAACATTCTAGACTCATCATTATGATAATCATTATCATAATGATGATAATGATATTTATCATCATTATGATAAATTCCTCACTGGTACACTTAAGAAGTTAGCTCTGGAAGGATAGTTCCTTTCAAACTGTTTCTGCAAGAAGCGTCCTCAAGTTTCCTTTAAGTTTGGGCCCCATGAGCGTTTGGCTCCTGGACTCCCTCCCTCCTTAGTCATCACTGTGGGGAAGGCGCAGGTGCATTTATGTGACTCGTATATTTAACAAGAATAAATGGACGTGCCAAAGGCAGCTTCCTCTCCCCTTTTTCTTCTTTTGCAGCCAATTGCCGTCAAGAGCAAGCGATCTGCGCTGTGACTCGAGAGCGGCCTCAGGCTCGGCCAGCCCAGCGTCCGGGGCCCCACCCTGGGCCCGGGCTGCCGGGGCTTCGGGACGGATCCGTCTAGTTCTGGGGTCAGTGCAGGCCGCAGGCTCTCACACTGAGCACAGCCTTCCAGGAAGCCCTGATCAGAAGTGAGGGAGACGTTCTGGGGTGTGTGCCTTACTCCGTGCTTACGGCTCAATTTACCGCAACGGTGCAGGAAAAGAGATTTTGTCTGGTGGCTGGCTCCTTTAGGCCAAAACAAAATGAATATCATATCTAAGTGTTTGGAAAGAGCTAGGTTTCTATACCAATACACTACTATAGTTTGACAAATAAGACTCCCGCTGTTGTCGTTAACTATTTTGGGGCAAGTTTTTAAGAAGAGATTAATTCTGGACATTATGTGTAGCAAGTTTTATTCCTTCATATGTGAAATACTATTTAGGGTAAGATAAAGGCTTATTTCCTGGGTGAACTTAAGACACTCCTAAATTTAACATATTTAAGGTATTCTGGCGATTAGTTTTTAAATATTATGAGTATTATTAAGTACAAATATTTTTATATATGTAATATATGTATACATACTTTCTTTATATTTAATCATAAACTTTTAAGTTTTCAAAAATTTAGTCTTTAGTGAGGCTATACCATTATAGCTTAAATAAAAGAAAAAAGTAGAGACTTACAAGTGGAAAGTCAGTGACATAGGCATCGCACATTAATATATCGGGTGGTTTGTGGACTATACTCGTATAGATTATCATGACGTTGGAAAACTCGGCTGCAAATCCTAATTGAATCTGAACACCACACTGAAATTTAAGACACATACTTTCTGGAAGCTCTGAAAAAGAATAATAAAAACTTACATAAACAGTTAAAGAATTTTTGGTGAGTTTTGTGATGATAAGCAGCAAACAAATATTCTTTATGGGGCAAAATACTATTAGAGCTGTTTCTGCTGCTCGACAATGCTGCAGGGAACTCCCTGGAGGCCCAGTGGTTTGGATCTGCTTTCACTGCCGAGCACCCAGGTTCAGTCCCTGGTTGGGGAACTAAGATCCCACTCCTAGGCTAAAACATATCCATAGCAAAGCCTGGAGGAAAGCTGTGAATTCAGAGTGCAAGACGACTTCATAGTTTTACATGAGCATATGTCAGGGAGAGAGCGTAAGAAGATCTCACGGTACCGTGTGCCTTGGCCCACTGGAGGTTTCGCACCAGAGACTCCGCGGAATGTGCTGCTCCCTGGATTGGGTCAGTGAGGGCTCTCTTCTCAGATAAGCTACTTCGAATCTCTAGAGCCTGCTTGCCTTTGGTAAGGTGACATTTCCCCATGTCTAAAAGATAAGACGTGAATATTATGTTTAAGACCACATCCTTTCATTGTGGCCAAGAACCCTCCTACAGACCAGGTTATATTCTCAACATCACTTATTCACTCCAGACACCTACCAATCACCTACTGTGTGCCAGGCATGGTTCCAAGTGCTAAGGATATGGTGTGAGGAAACAGATAAAAAAATACTGGACCAGCTCACTTCTAAAGGCCCCTTTCTAGCTTTTATCTTATATAATTCTACTGACGAGTCCCTAATTTGCTAAGCCTTGAAGTTCACAAAGAAGTGAAAGTACGTTACTTTACTGTAAGAGCAGTCATGATAATTTTATGTATAATCTGTGGAGAAATACTTTCAGTTAATAAACAAACTATACAGCTAAGAGAAAGTTAAAATATCATGGTGTCTTTATCTCAGATTTCTTTTTTCAGAAAAGAAATAACATGTTAAAACAAACAATGTTAAAACACCATTACTGTTTCCCCAACTCAAAGTAACCAAAGTACTGGGTATATTCTTACACATATGTAATTTTTAACTCATATAAGTATTGGTAAATAGTATATGTCAATGTTTTAGGTTTTGAACTTACTAAAAATGTTATACATATGCTTTTCTAATACACTATTTTCATGCAACATAATTTAAGACATGAATACTGACAAATCTCAATTTAAATTTATAAAACCGTATTATATTCTTTTGCATGAATACATTAAATAAATTCATCCTGCTAAGTCGCGTCAGACCCTGTGTGACCCCATACACGGCACCCAACAGACTCCCCCATCCCTGGGATTCTCCAGGCAAGAACACTGGAGTGGGTTGCATTTCCTTCTCCAATGNCCTGGAGGAAAGCTGTGAATTCAGAGTGCAAGACGACTTCATAGTTTTACATGAGCATATGTCAGGGAGAGAGCGTAAGAAGATCTCACGGTACCGTGTGCCTTGGCCCACTGGAGGTTTCGCACCAGAGACTCCGCGGAATGTGCTGCTCCCTGGATTGGGTCAGTGAGGGCTCTCTTCTCAGATAAGCTACTTCGAATCTCTAGAGCCTGCTTGCCTTTGGTAAGGTGACATTTCCCCATGTCTAAAAGATAAGACGTGAATATTGTGTTTAAGACCACATCCTTTCATTGTGGCCAAGAACCCTCCTACAGACCAGGTTATATTCTCAACATCACTTATTCACTCCAGACACCTACCAAGCACCTACTGTGTGCCAGGCATGGTTCCAAGTGCTAAGGATATGGTGTGAGGAAACAGATAAAAAAATATTGGACCAGCTCACTTCTAAAGGCCCCTTTCTAGCTTTTATCTTATATAATTCTACTGACGAGTCCCTAATTTGCTAAGCCTTGAAGTTCACAAAGAAGTGAAAGTACGTTACTTTACTGTAAGAGCAGTCATGATAATTTTATGTATAATCTGTGGAGAAATACTTTCAGTTAATAAACAAACTATACAGCTAAGAGAAAGTTAAAATATCATGGTGTCTTTATCTCAGATTTCTTTTTTCAGAAAAGAAATAACATGTTAAAACAAACAATGTTAAAACACCATTACTGTTTCCCCAACTCAAAGTAACCAAAGTACTGGGTATATTCTTACACATATGTAATTTTTAACTCATGTAAGTATTGGTAAATAGTATATGTCAATGTTTTAGGTTTTGAACTTACTAAAAATGTTATACACATGCTTTTCTAATACACTATTTTCATGCAACATAATTTAAGACATGAATACTGACAAATCTCAATTTAAATTTATAAAACCGTATTATATTCTTTTGCATGAATACATTAAATAAATTCATCCTGCTAAGTCGCGTCAGACCCTGTGTGACCCCATACACGGCACCCAACAGACTCCCCCATCCCTGGGATTCTCCAGGCAAGAACACTGGAGTGGGTTGCATTTCCTTCTCCAATGCATGAAAGTGAAAAGTGAAAGTGAAATCACTCAGTCCTGTCCGACTCTTAGCAACCCCACGGACCGCAGCCTATCAGGCTCCTCAATCCATGGGATTCTCCAGGCAAGAGTACTGGAGTGGGTTGCCATTGCCTTCTCCAAAACTCATCCTACTTCTGTAAATATTATTAATAGAAAATAAATTAATAACATATGGTCTTGGAAAGTAGTTTCTTATCTAGGAAAACAGACATAAAACTCTAAGATTTGATCCCTTTTACTCAGAGATTCCAAATGTTTGTCTTTCACAAATAACAGTAAGGTCAGAGAGAGAGAGAGAGGGAAGTTACAAAACAACTAAATTAAAATAAGGGCTTCCCTGGTTGTTCAGATGGTAAAGAATCTGCTTGCAATGTGGGAGACCTGGATTCAATCCCTGGTTTGGGAAGATCCCCTGGAGGAGGGCATGGCAACCCATTCTAGTATTCTTGCCTGGAGAATCCCCATGGACAGAGGAGCCTGGCGGACCCCAGTCCATGGGGTCGCAAAGAGTCGGACACAACTGAACAACTAAGCACACAAATTAAAATATTCCTACTTTTTGCAGACATATATACACTCAGTTAAAACTATGTTAGAAGCAAATCAAGGGAAATGATAAGATTTAGAAGGATGCACACGCTAGTAAAGTAATGCTCAAAATTCTCCAAGCCAGGCTTCAGCAATACGTGAACCATGAAATTCCAGATGTTCAAGCTGGTTTTAGAAAAGGCAGAGGAACCAGAGATCAAATTGCCGACACCCGCTGGATTATCGAAAAAGCGAGAGAGTTCCAGAAAAACATCTGGTTCTGCTTTATTGACTACGCCAAAGGCTTTGACTGTGTGGATCACAACAAACTGTGGAAAATTCTTAAAGAGACTGGGAATACCAGACCATCTGACCTGACTATTGAGAAACCTGTATGCAGGTCAGGAAACAACAGTTAGAATGGGACATGGAGTAACAGACTGGTTCCAAATAGGAAAAGGAGTATGTCAAGGCTGTATATTGTCACTCTGCTTATTTAACTTATACACAAAGTACATCATGAGAAAAGCTGGGCTGGATGAAGCACAAGCTGGAATCAAGACTGCCGAGAGAAATATCAATAACCTCAGATATACAGATGACACCACCCTTATGGCAGAAAGCGAAGAAGAATTAAAGAGCCTCTTGACGAAAGTGAAAGAAGAGTGATAAAGTTGGCTTAAAGCTCAACTTTCAGAAAACTAAGATGATGGCATCTGGTCCTATCACTTCATGGCAAATAGATGGGGAACCAGTGGAAACAGTGACAGACCTTATTTTCCTGGGCTCCAAAATCACTGCAGATGGTGACTGCAGGCATGAAATTAAAAGACGCTTGCCCCTTGGAAGAAAAGTTATGACCAACCTAGACAGCATATTAAAGAGCAGAGACGTTACTTTGCCAACAAAGGTCCATCTAGTCAAGTCAATGGTTTTTCTAGTAGTCATGTATGGATGTGAGAGTTGGACTATAAAGAAAGCTGAGCACTGAAGAATTGATGCTTTTGAACTGTGGTGTTGTGCAAGGAGATCCAACCAGTCCATTCTAAAAGAGATCAGTCCTTAGTGTTCATTGGAAGGACTGATGTTGAAGCTGAAACTCCAATACTTTGGCCACCTGATGGGGAGAACTGACTCACTTGAAAAGACCCTGATGCTGGGAAAGTTTGAAGGAGGGAGGAGATGGTTGGATGGCATCACTGACTCAATGGACATGAGTTTCAGTAAACTGGGAGTTGGTGATGGACAGGGAGGCCTAGCGTGCTGCAGTCTATGGGGTCGCAAAGAGCTGGACATGACTGAGTGACTGAACTGAACTGAACCCCATGAAAGGGGAGCAAAGAAAGAGATAGAGGGAACATATAATCGAATGTAGGTTACCGTCAGAGATTCATGCTGAACATCTAACTCATAATAAAAACCGTCAGAAGTATGTTCCAAGGGACTTATTAAAAAGTATATCACTAATTGAATAAATATTTTTTTCTAGCAGATCGGGGAGTTTTATAGAGCAAGATGGCATTCAGGTACCTTAAATGCCATATTGCCAGAACTACATAGCAAAGAATTTATCTTGCAGTTTCAAGCAATATAATAATGCTGTTTCAAGTACAAAACCCAAAATCTGGGATCACAGATTGATAGCAGGAACCTTATAACAGCAACTAACTTATTTCCCCTTTTGTTTCACTGGCACACAACTGAAACTGGAAAGGTGGTTTTTCTCCTCAACTGTTTGGCCTATGATCTTTGAAAACTTAAAAGTATTCAGAATAAATTATCCTGAAGAGTTTCAAAGTTTAAATGTATAATAAAATATAAATAAAAATATAATCCAGAAGTTCAAATATACTGGGATGCCATTTATTGACAGAACAACAGGTGGGTGAACTGGTGCTTTTTATTAAGTTTTAAGATAGGATAGATTAAAATTAGAATAAAACATTTTAGAGTCTTGGGAGCATGTTCACAGATCTCACTTTGAAAATAACTGACACTCCAAAGACTTTTTTTTTAGGTACCAGAACTTTGTCTTCAAATGAGAACTTTAAATAGAAGCCCACACAATATGTAAAACAGATAAAAGCAGAACTTCTTTGGTTGAAGGAGGAGGGTCAGGGCTGTTGCTGTCTACATGAAAGGGGAAAGCAGTGAAGTCAAATGATCCAGCTAAGGGATCTACACTGATAAAAACATGAAAATAAATGAATGTGACTAATGAGCAGGTTGTGAAACATTCAGATGCCATCTCTGGAACATCCATGAAGCTCCATTTTCTAGGGAGCCAGTTTGCAAAAGAACTGCCTCCCTTTTAATATGACTTAAGAGCTTCCCTGGTGGCTCAGATGGTAAAGAGTCTGCCTGCAATGCAGGAGACCTGGGCTCAATCCCTGGGTCAGGAACATCCCTGGAGAAGGGGATGGCAACCCATTCCAGTATTCCTTCCTGGAGAACTCCACGGACAGAGGAGCCTGGAGGGCTACAGCCCACGGGGTGGCAAAGAGTCAGACACGGCTGAGCGACTAATGGTGTTAAAAAGAGACATGTCAATCTACTGCTGTAACAGGTGCTTCTCGGGGAGCGACGTGAGCACAGCACTGCCAGGCAGCAAGGCAGAGAGCAGCAGGGATGGTGGACTCGCGCGGCGGCAGACCTCAGAGTCCTGTCCTTCAAGCAGGGCTTCAAACTCCCACATTCACCAAAGGGGAAACAAAAGAACCCAGCCTTTTCCCACAGGGCCTCGAGATGTCCACAGAGTTTCATCTGTTTGACCCTGAAAGAAAATGCTCATTGGATAACTTTTTTTCTCCTTTTTCCAAATCAGCAGACTGGGTGGCATCAGGCACTAAGTATTGATACAAGGTAAAGAGTTTTGANAACTGGTGCTTTTTATTAAGTTTTAAGATAGGATAGATTAAAATTAGAATAAAACATTTTAGAGTCTTGGGAGCATGTTCACAGATCTCACTTTGAAAATAACTGACACTCCAAAGACTTTTTTTTTAGGTACCAGAACTTTGTCTTCAAATGAGAACTTTAAATAGAAGCCCACACAATATGTAAAACAGATAAAAGCAGAACTTCTTTGGTTGAAGGAGGAGGGTCAGGGCTGTTGCTGTCTACATGAAAGGGGAAAGCAGTGAAGTCAAATGATCCAGCTAAGGGATCTACACTGATAAAAACATGAAAATAAATGAATGTGACTAATGAGCAGGTTGTGAAACATTCAGATGCCATCTCTGGAACATCCATGAAGCTCCATTTTCTAGGGAGCCAGTTTGCAAAAGAACTGCCTCCCTTTTAATATGACTTAAGAGCTTCCCTGGTGGCTCAGATGGTAAAGAGTCTGCCTGCAATGCAGGAGACCTGGGCTCAATCCCTGGGTCAGGAACATCCCCGGAGAAGGGGATGGCAACCCATTCCAGTATTCCTTCCTGGAGAACTCCACGGACAGAGGAGCCTGGAGGGCTACAGCCCACGGGGTGGCAAAGAGTCAGACACGGCTGAGCGACTAATGGTGTTAAAAAGAGACATGTCAATCTACTGCTGTAACAGGTGCTTCTCGGGGAGCGACGTGAGCACAGCACTGCCAGGCAGCAAGGCAGAGAGCAGCAGGGATGGTGGACTCGCGCGGCGGCAGACCTCAGAGTCCTGTCCTTCAAGCAGGGCTTCAAACTCCCACATTCACCAAAGGGGAAACAAAAGAACCCAGCCTTTTCCCACAGGGCCTCGAGATGTCCACAGAGTTTCATCTGTTTGACCCTGAAAGAAAATGCTCATTGGATAACTTTTTTTCTCCTTTTTCCAAATCAGCAGACTGGGTGGCATCAGGCACTAAGTATTGATACAAGGTAAAGAGTTTTGAAGATTAAACTTTATTTATTTCACAATCATGTATGGGCTCAGCCTTGCAGGTCAAAGTAATGCTATGCTAATGCATACAGCTAAGCCAATAAGGAAAGCAGCAGTCTTATAAACATTATATAAACTATTTCATTGTTCTATGAGATAGATACCAATTTCAAACCCACATAATGACTGTAGGATTAAAATACTCAGAGAACCATAAGTAGCGTTCTCTTTAGTTTTTATTTTACCTTCTGCAACTTCATCCAGTAACACAGTAATTTTCTTTTCTTCTAATAACCTATCCTTTAAAAACTTCATGAAGATTCCATTTGCCAACCCAGAATGCTGTATTTCAAAAGCTTCTGCTCCTTGACACCTGCAAAGAAAGACATTAAAAAAAAAAACAAACACTTGCCCCATGAGGCTCCTATAAAAACTAATGAGTCTCATGTACTATCCTGCCTCTCACAGGGCATCTTTAAGCAAGAATTAAGTGCTTTGGGGCTTAGAAAAAAGATGCCAAGCTCTAAAGTGCTGAGGGCAATTATTTAAAATTTTGTATTAAGAACATTGAGGCAAATTTATGTCTAGATGGCTACGGATATTTCTAGGCTTCTAATCTACAATCAAAAAGAAGTCACTGGGCTTCCCTGATGGCTCAGGGGTAAACAATTCACTTGCCGAGCCAGGAGACATGGGTTTGATCCTTGATCTGGGAAGATCCCACATGCTGCAGAGCAACTAAGCGTGTGCGCCGCAAGTCCTGAGCCTGCACTCTCGAGCCCCGAGCCGCAACTCCTGAGCCCATGTGGCAGAGCCCGTGCTCTGCAACAGGAAGGCACCACCGTGGGAAGCCCATGCACCGCAACTAGCGTAGCCCCCGCTTGCCACAACTAGGCAAGAGCCTGTGCAGCATCGAAGAGCCAGGACAGTAAAAACACACACACAGAAACCCTGATGTATTAAAAAAAAAAAGTCATCAAAGGATGAAGGAGCCCCCAACAGTGAAGTCTCACGTGGCGTATCCAAAGACGATATTTGCGGTGACTCGCAGGGCATCCAGGATTGGGATGGTATCGTCATAGTCATTTCTATTTAAAAGGCAGAAGATGAAAAGGACAGATACAAAAAGTTAAAATGGCATTCCTGAAAGAGCACAAATAATAATACAGTGAAAAAATATACTATTCTCTAACACATAAAGGAACTTTGAACCTATCACTTTCAATCATCTAGTTAGCTATGTATTTACCAAATTTAATCCAGGACTCCCCAACGACTGAGACAGCAGAGAATCACCCCTTTTTTCTTGTTAGCTCTTAAAACTGGAGTTACACTTGAACTCGGGCATTGGATTTTGATTGGTAAAAGCTGAGCAAGCAAAAAGATGCTAAGGGTGCCCACTCTTTTGAGTTTTGATTCTGCTAATTCTTGGAGGAATAGCTGCAGGGATTGTGGAAGATGTTCTAAAGGCAGTCTGAGGGGCTGTACCTTTTCTACTATGAGTTGGTACCCATGCCCTTTTGCTCATCACTCCTATTCTAGAGCAGGCAGGAAGTTGAAAACACACAGAGAAAATCTGTTCTCTAGTTTTCTTCTTAATCAGTCTCACTCTACAATCTAAAATTCAGCAACTCTAAGTGTTCGAAGGCTTCCTGGGTTTGCCATCAGATTTAGCTTGTCGAGGTTGACGCTTAACTGCCATCAGCAAGTTTCCGTGTGGAGCCGGGAGCCTACCTTTTCCTGCACATGTCCAGCAGGAACACGTTGAGTCCCGTTTCCTTTTCTTGCATCAGTTTCAGTATATTCTGTACACACAGACAGTTTTCAGACCTATACGGATTCGGAGCATCCACAGGGACCATAAAACTGTTCCCGAAGTTCTCATATCCATGTCCTGCATAATACAACAGCCCTGGAAAGCAAGAAGGGAGAAACTGCAATCTGAGCAGGTAGCAGTCTTTAAAACAAAACCACGACTTACTTTCTTGACATGAATGCATCCTTATTTAAGAGAGATGCAACTACAGACACATTCAAGCGTTAACTGGATTTGCCTTGATAATTATTTTGGCAAGTCTTTGTTTAGGCACTGAATTTTAAACCAACATCGGGATGCTACAGAAAGAGAAATACCACATGATATCACTTTATGTTGAATCTAAAATATGGTGTAAATGAACCTGCCTGTGAAACAGAAATGTGGACGCAGAAGCTAGACTGGTGGCCAAGCAGCCGGGTGTGTGAGGGGCTGGCCTGGGAGTCTGTGATCACCAGATACAGACTGGCACCTGCAGGATGGAAAATCAGCAAGGCCCTACTGACAGCACAGATAACTAGATTCAGTAACCTGTGATAAGCCATCATGGAAAAGAATATGAAAAAGAAAGCACACACACACATATGTATAACTGAGTCACTTTGCTGTAAAGCAGTAATTACCATACGATAATCCAACCATACGATAATCCAACCATACGATAATCCAACCATATGATAATTCAACCATACGTATGTAAGAAATTTTAAAAAAGATGCTCCTCTGAAGTGGATTTTAATTCATGAAATGACACACCTGTAACCAATGGTGTAACGCGGAATGCAATTTCTCCTCAGGATGTTTAAAGACAAACAAGGCTGAGGACTTGTGGGTTTAATTAGTGGGCTTCTCCAGGCAGGGCAGTCTCACCTTCATCTGTGTGTTCCTGGCACACAGCAGGGGTTTAGTGGGTGTTTAACCGATGAAGGAATAAACACAATTCAGGGGAACAGCCACTGCCATGTCAGGTGTAAGAGATTCCACAGCATTTCATTATAATATTAGGGGGTTAGAAAAATACCCATGTAGCTTTTTCTAGGCAGAGAAGGGAAATCTCGTTTCATGGACTGCTATTTCTGTTACGCAGATATAAAGATCATCTGCTTTTTAGAGTCTGATTTACTCTAAATCTGTGTTAGTTTAGTGTTCACGGATGAGTTATTATTTCTTTACTGAGAAATGGTAAAAAACCACACCAAGCAACTCGAAAGACCTTCTTGGAAAGAAGTTTGTTTTTGTTCTTAAAAAAAGCTCAGTATGGGCGTCCTTATACAGATGTTTGACATTCCTATTTGCTAGGAATACTTGTGGACATAGTCCCCTAGGCCGGCACTCTCTGGTGCCCACTGATTCTTCTCTGTCAACAGTCTGAAGTGATGGCTTCTTTATGTAGTATTCTACAGTAAACAGTAAAAAGGCATTTAGAAGAAGAAGAACAACAACAAAAAGCTAATTCTTTACAGCTGCAGCCCCCAACTCCCAGCAAGAACGTGATTTTCACCAGCAAAGAAAACTTGCTTCCTTTGGTCCCACAGGGCAGGATCCAGGTTGTCAACTTTTCCTGAATTCCTACTTAAATAAGAAAAATGGTTCTTTCATACATATCATTTTGGGTAAAAAAATGACAAAATGGATAGACACTGGTTTATTCATTGTGGGTGTTCATCATCATGTATGTGCCAAGGATGATGAAAAAGAAATGAACACAGAGCTCCTGGCCCTGAGGGTCTTGCAGCTCATTCAGGCATGCTCACCTTATCAGTTACGCACAGAAAAGCTGGCATATAATTAAATAGCACACATCACAGGATTAGAGCAACGCTGTAAAAGATGCATAAAGCGCCGAGGGGAGCACCAGCGACGACGGATGGTCCTGAGAGAGAGGGAACAGTCTGGAAGAGCAAGGAGGAAGGAAGGTGTGTTATAGGCAGCGGGCACAGAGACCACAAGGCCTGGCCCTGGAATGACAGCTAACAGAAAGGAGACCAGCCTAGAAGGAATTAAATTATCACTGTAAATCAAAGTGTTTAGAAAATCATGACACAGTGGGTTTAATTAGTGAATCAACGAAAATCAAGTAAGTGAAAAGATAACCCACAGAATGGGAGAACATGTCCACATAGATAAGTATGTGTGAGGACAAATTATATATCTACAAGGACACTTTGTATCCAGAATGTATGAAGAACTCTTCAACAATAAAAAGACAATTTTAAAACGTGCAACAGACTTGAACAAACATTTCTCCAAAGAGAACATACAAATGGCAAACAGGCACAGGAGATGCTCAATATTAACCATTAGGGAAATGCCAAACAGAACAATGAGACACCACTTCACACTTATTAGGACGGCTGTAATCAAAAAGGCGTGAACGAGGGCTGACAAGGATGAAGAGAAAGTGGAAACTCGTTTGCTTCTGGCGGGAATATACAGTAGCGCAGGCCCTCTGCAATCAGGCGGTTCCTCAGCAAAACTTAGCATTCTATGACCCAGAAATGCCACTCCAAAGTAAATATCCAGGAGAACTGAAAACATGCATCCACACAAGAATATGCACATGCAATATGTTCACAGTGGCACTAGTTCTAATATATAAATAGTGGAGAATGGTTAAATGTCCATTTGCTGATCAATGAGTAAACGAAACGTTCTCTATCCACACAGTGGATGATTAGTCATAAAAATAACGCTACAACACAGAGGAAGATTGGATGCACTGTGCCAGAAGTGACCGAAGCCAGTCCCAGAGGGACTGGCAGGGAGTGACTCCATTCCTAGCAGAGCCCTTGAGAGACAAACCCAAGTGACCGAAGCCAGACCCAGAGGGACTGGCAGGGAGTGATCCATTCCTAGCAGAATCCTTGGGAGACAAACCCAGATGCAGCAAGTGGTTTGCTGCTGTTGGGAGCCTGGGGTCAGCAGGACTGAGGAAGGACCGCATGTGGATATGGGGGCCGGGGGCTGATGACAACGTTCTGGAGTTAGGTGACTGAACGGCTTTGTGTGGACACTGAAAACCACTGAACTGGGACCTGCTGTGCAGCGCAGGGCGGGGCGCTCACTTGGGGATGTGGGGTGACCTGAAGCAGTGGGACCGCAGGGCCGGGGTGGGGGGAGCCGGGGGGAGGTCCAGCAGGGAGGGGGTCTGTGTATACAGAGNAGTGTTTAGAAAATCATGACACAGTGGGTTTAATTAGTGAATCAACGAAAATCAAGTAAGTGAAAAGATAACCCACAGAATGGGAGAACATGTCCACATAGATAAGTATTTGTGAGGACAAATTATATATCTACAAGGACACTTTGTATCCAGAATGTATGAAGAACTCTTCAACAATAAAAAGACAATTTTAAAACGTGCAACAGACTTGAACAAACATTTCTCCAAAGAGAACATACAAATGGCAAACAGGCACAGGAGATGCTCAATATTAACCATTAGGGAAATGCCAAACAGAACAATGAGACACCACTTCACACTTATTAGGACGGCTGTAATCAAAAAGGCGTGAACGAGGGCTGACAAGGATGAAGAGAAAGTGGAAACTCGTTTGCTTCTGGCGGGAATATACAGTAGCGCAGGCCCTCTGCAATCAGGCGGTTCCTCAGCAAAACTTAGCATTCTATGACCCAGAAATGCCACTCCAAGGTAAATATCCAGGAGAACTGAAAACATGCATCCACACAAGAATATGCACACGCAATATGTTCACAGTGGCACTAGTTCTAATATATAAATAGTGGAGAATGGTTAAATGTCCATTTGCTGATCAATGAGTAAACGAAACGTTCTCTATCCACACAGTGGATGATTAGTCATAAAAATAACGCTACAACACAGAGGAAGATTGGATGCACTGTGCCAGAAGTGACCGAAGCCAGTCCCAGAGGGACTGGCAGGGAGTGACTCCATTCCTAGCAGAGCCCTTGAGAGACAAACCCAAGTGACCGAAGCCAGACCCAGAGGGACTGGCAGGGAGTGATCCATTCCTAGCAGAATCCTTGGGAGACAAACCCAGATGCAGCAAGTGGTTTGCTGCTGTTGGGAGCCTGGGGTCAGCAGGACTGAGGAAGGACCGCATGTGGATATGGGGGCCGGGGGCTGATGACAACGTTCTGGAGTTAGGTGACTGAACGGCTTTGTGTGGACACTGAAAACCACTGAACTGGTGGGACCTGCTGTGCAGTGCAGGGTTTGGCGCTCACTTGGGGATGTGGGGTGACCTGAAGCAGTGGGACCGCAGG
>SJYW01021127.1:500345-526282 GCA_006410735.1 Raphicerus campestris | reverse complement strand
GGTCCAGCAGGGAGGGGGTCTGTGTATACAGAGCCAATCATCACTGCACAGCAGACACTAATGCAACGTGGGAAATAAACTATAGTTCAATAAAAATGTTTATGAAATGAGGAAAAGACCTGTGTTCTTTAAAAGTGCAAGATTTACACTGTTAAGTATTCAAAATCTGACTCCTCTCCCTGTCCATCTCTTTCCTGCCTCCAGAGCAAGATACGCTTATTTGCAATCTCCATGGCCCCGCTCAAGTCACACTCTCTTCCCATCTACCCAAATCTTCGCCAAGGCTTGGGCTGATCTCATGTTCAGACCCTGGGCAAGTTATCACCTTGTCTCCAGCTTCCGAACACACTTCAGCCCCACCCTGCTGGGAAATCCTACAGCAGCCTTGACACTTCAAATCACACACAGGCTTTCACAGACACTTTATGTTCTGTGTAGACACAGTTTCTTTGATAAAAGTAACTGTAATAAAGACATTGTTACATCTGCATGGCATTTTCATTATTTTCAAGGCACCTTCATAAACATGATTAGATTTTAACCTGTAACAATTTTTAAATGACCTACTTTATAGGTGAGAAAATAAAATTTTGAAACATTAATTTGCTTAAAATCATATAGCTGATAGGTATTTGTATTCCATACACACAGCATTTTCCCCGTCCCATTATATTAGGGGGCTTATAATTTCCTCAGATGGTAAAGAATCTGCCTGCAATGCAGGAGACCCAGGTTCGATCCCTGGGTTGAGAAGATGCCCTGGAGAACGGATTGGCTACCCAGTCCAGTATTCTTGCCTGGAGAATCCCGTGGACAGAGGAGCTTGGTGGGCTCCCATTGTGTCATTTAACACATCTGGCTTAAGCAAGGCTTGACTTGAGAGCAAAGGCAACTTCAAGGAAGGGAGGGTTTAGCCTCCATCATGCAGGAAAAGCTAGGTGTGGTCCAGTGGTTCAATGCTGTATGCCCAGGTCTGCAATCACTGAAATTAAGGCAATGACAACAAAATACCTTTTGTCCAACACAGAGCAATTAATGAAAAATGTAAGAAGCATTTTGTATCAAAGTCTACACACAAATTATACTGCAGGAGGGTAAGCATTTTTATGTAAAATAACTAGACCAAATCACTGTATTTTAAAAATTCCATCTCTNGTCCAACACAGAGCAATTAATGAAAAATGTAAGAAGCATTTTGTATCAAAGTCTACACACAAATTACACTGCAGGAGGGTAAGCATTTTTATGTAAAATAACTAGACCAAATCACTGTATTTTAAAAATTCCATCTCTAGTACTATTTGTACATTTAAACCACTCTTACTACTCAAGGATAGAAGGACAAAACTGATCTCTTTTAAANTTTCCCGCCATCCTATATACAGTAATGTGCTAAATCTTAAAAGAAAATTAGTTTTTTCTTCCATTAAAAATTCTACTTTGAGTATCTTTGTTTCTTTGTTGTTAAGTGTCTAACGATGTCTATCTTCTTTGTGAATTGTACCTTTTATCATTAAAAAATATTCATCTTTACTTAATTAAAAAAACCCTCTACTTTGAGAACCTTTAGCAATTCTATCAAGTCTGCCTCATCATATTAGTCTAATTAGAAGTAAAAAGGCTAAATAAATTATTGAAGCAAAGTAACTGGAAAGGTATAGAAGCCAAATCGACTTGGTTTAGCGTGGCAGCCTGACAGCAGGTCTAGAAATGTTACTTTCTTGGCAGCTGGATGTTATTACACAACATCGCAGGGAGCACAACTCTGAGAAATATGGCTCAGAGAGTGACAGCTGGCTGTCCCATATTTGTGGCTATGCCCATTAAAAGAAAATCACCAAAGAAATGGCTTATTACTGATAGCATACTCTCTCTTTAAAGAATCTTTACCATAAATGTAGTGTTCTTAATATAAAAACATTTAAAAAATATACTGTTAGTATTTTTGTGGAGGTCCATCTGTAACCTGGGCTTCCCTGGTGGCTCAGATGGTAAACAATCTGTCTGCAATGCTGCAGACCTGGGTTTGATCCCTGGGTCGGGAAGATCCTCTGGAGAAGGAAATGGCTACCCATTCCAGTACTCTTGACTGGAGAATTCCATGGACAGAGGAGCCTGGAGGGCTATAGTCCATTGCGTCGCAAAGAGTCAGACACAACTGAGCAATTAACACTTTCATCTTTAACTGTATCTGGGTAGAACTTTAGTTTACTGATTGTTCTCATATGTCTCACTCACCAATATTTCCTTGTTAAATTTTAGTTCCCACTAAAAGGCCAGAAAATACCATGCAATAGTTAGAAAATGGAAGCAAACATGTGGAATGTACATTCGGGTACAACTTGTTATACTCCAAACACATACATGCATATTAGTACTTTACATATATGAATATACAATTTGCTATCTGGTCACTGAACTTTACTGTAGCTCTTGTAGTCAATGAAACAAAATCATGTAAGATAGGTTAAGAATTCTACTAAGATCAACATTGTTTTGAGACCTGAAAGTAAAGATATCAATTAGTCATATGGAACAAAGGAATGAAGATCAAATCCATCTTTTATTACAAGAATTAAAACTTTTCAACAGTCCATTTGCCATGCCTTTCTCTGTTTTTCAATGCTCAACCTAACTTGTACAACTAAAAGACAAGGGGATAATTACAAAAGTGAAGATGATAAGTATCTTACCATAGACTCCTTTGTCTAAAAGCAGTAAAAATTCATCCACGGCGTTACGCATCTCATATTCAGTAAGATCCAACAGTGAAACGACTTTGAAATCTAGCTGTCTTAACAAGTTGGTCAATTCATACACATCCACCAGAGGAGCTTTAAGCTTGGGATGCTCCCAATAATTCATATTTCCTATCAAAAGAGCAACCTTGTCCTTTGCTGTTGAAAAAAATAAAAAGAGGAGGAGGGGGAGACATTTAAAGGAGGATATAAAATCTAAAAATAAAATTCAATAAAAAGAAGGCTTTACAAATAAGATTTCATCATTTCACTTCATTTTAGAGCTAGGCTATCACTTTATGTAGTAGACCAATGCACTCTACTGAGGAATACAGAAACTGGGGAGTCAAACAACTGAAATTAAACTTAATTGATGCTTTGGAAAATCAGGTATATTAGGAAAAAAGGATATTAGCTGTACATGAAGCGTAACAGTAACTAACATTACAGTAATACTTTTACTGATTTATAACAGAAGGAGAGTGCTCAGTATAGACTTTTAGAGCAAATTTAAATAAAGAATGTTTGGAATTGGGTTCCTATCAAATTAAGTTCAGTTCTGCTGATAATGGAAGAGGCCAGAAACAAAAGGAATACCTAAAGGAGGGACGGGAAGAGTTCCCACAGAGCAGGCGAGGGGAAGCGAAGACAGAGCAGAGCTGCGCGCGCACTCTCTGTTCTCTGTTGCTGTACTGTCTCCTCTTCGCTTTTTTAAAAAAACAACAACTCCCATTTGGGTGAGATGTGGCTGCCTCAGGGCAGTGTGAAGAGTTTTTGTATGACTATCTTAGCAGTTCATTTTCTGACCTTAGTGAACTGCTGCTGCTGCTAAGCCACTTCACTGTCTGACTCTGTGTGACCCCATAGACGGCAGCCCACCAGGCTCCCCCGTCCCTGGGATTCTCCAGGCAAGAACACTGGAGTGGGCTGCCGTTTCCTTCTCCAGTGCATGAAAGTGAAANAATAAAATTCAATAAAAAGAAGGCTTTACAAATAAGATCTCATCATTTCATTTCATTTTAGAGCTAGGCTATCACTTTATGTAGTAGACCAATGCACTCTACTGAGGAATACAGAAACTGGGGAGTCAAACAACTGAAATTAAACTTAACTGATGCTTTGGAAAATCAGATATATTAGGAAAAAAGGATATTAGCTGTACATGAAGCATAACAGTAACTAACATTACAGTAATACTTTTGCTGATTTATAACAGAAGGAGAGTGCTCAGTATAGACTGTTAGAGCAAATTTAAATAAAGAATGTTTGGAATTGGGTTCCTATCAAATTAAGTTCAGTTCTGCTGATAATGGAAGAGGCCAGAAACAAAAGGAATACCTAAAGGAGGGACGGGAAGAGTTCCCACAGAGCAGGCGAGGGGAAGCGAAGACAGAGCAGAGCTGCGCGCGCACTCTCTGTTCTCTGTTGCTGTACTGTCTCCTCTTCGCTTTTTTAAAAAAACAACAACTCCCATTTGGGTGAGATGTGGCTGCCTCAGGGCAGTGTGAAGAGTTTTTGTATGACTATCTTAGCAGTTCATTTTCTGACCTTAGTGAACTGCTGCTGCTGCTAAGCCACTTCACTGTCTGACTCTGTGTGACCCCATAGACGGCAGCCCACCAGGCTCCCCCGTCCCTGGGATTCTCCAGGCAAGAACACTGGNTAAAAAAAACAAACAAACTCCCATTTGGGTGAGATGTGGCTGCCTCAGGGCAGTGTGAAGAGTTTTTGTGTGACTATCTTAGCAGTTCATTTTCGACCTTAGTGAACCGCTGCTGCTGCTAAGCCACTTCACTGCCTGACTCTGTGCGACCCCATAGACGGCAGCCCACCAGGCTCCCCCGTCCCTGGGATTCTCCAGGCAAGAACGCTGGAGTGGGCTGCCGTTTCCTTCTCCAGTGCATGAAAGTGAAACGTGAAAGGGAAGTCACTCAGTCGTGTCCAACTCTTCGAGACCCCATGGACTGCAGCCCACCAGGCTCCCCCGTCCATGGGATTTTCCAGGCAAGAGTGCTGGAGTGGGGTGCCACTGCCTTGTCTGTTAGTGAACTGAGGCTTTGCTAAAAATGTGGTCTCATACAAAGAGCTTTCCTGTAAGGGGCAAAAAGATCCATGTGTTGCGTGCTCAGTCATGTCCGAATCTTTGTAACTCCATCGCCTGCAGCTGCGCCAGACTCCTCTGTCCACAGGTTTCTCCAGGCAAGAAAACTAGAGTGGATTGCCATCTCCTCTGGGTGATCTCCCTGACCCAGGGATCAAACCCACATCTGCTGCATTGGCAGGCGATTCTTTAACTACTGAGCCACCTGGGAAGCCTGAAATGATGCACACCTGTGCCCTTACAAGTATCAGCTGGCTTTGTTTGGTATACAGCTTGGCTGAGCACAGTCTAGTGCTTAAGAGGTCTTCAGAACTGTACTCTTGCTAGCGGGGGTGGAGTTAAAAGTAAAGACTTGAGACTGTGCGTGATACCAGAAATCTGAGGTTTCCCTCGAGGGCTGGCAGTGGGGTGTGTCCAGCACACACTGGGGTCTAAATCTGTGATGGAAACAGCAGGGAGGAGTGGAGAAGGTGTAACAGGAGGGTGTGGCAGCCCCAGCCAGCCGGCTGAAGAGCCACCTCCTGACGCTGGCCAGGGCTTGGTGACCAGCCTCCTTCACAAAGCGCTAAGGAGATTACTTATAAATTAACATGAAACAGGCACGGTCACACTGCTGACTCAGTGTTACAATACGTGATCTGATTTCAGGTCTTTAAGATGACTAATGTCACCAAAAATCTCTGGTATTTCTTCCTTTTCCACACTAAAGTCAAGGGTTAAACAAGGTCTGGAGAAAAATTAGCACCAACTCAGACAGTGACTCCCTCAAAGTGGCAAAATACCCTACTTTGTGAGGAGACTCAAATACTATTTTTTTTTTTTTTTGGCCTCACCGTGCAGTTCACACGTTCTTAGTTCCCCAACCAGGGATTAAACCCCGGGTCCTCAGCAGTGAAAGTGTGGAGTCCTAGCTATTGCACTGCCAGAGAATTCCCCTTGTCTGGTATCTTTGTACTATATTCACATTTTCAGAGATACCTTGCAAACTGCCTATTCTTATAAGTATACACATTAAAAAAAAATTTAACACTTAAGCCACATTTCTGAGTCAATAAAAGTCACTTTAAGTCTGATACAAATGATAATCTCTTCTCCTATCCCAAAGAAAAGGCCAGTTTTCAAGACTATTTTAATAGGCAAATTCAGACATAAAGCCTCTACTGTCTTTCATTTTAAAACTCAAAAAAAAAAAAAAAAAAGTTGAGAATACTCAGGGTGGATTTCAATTAGGAGGCAGTGTAAGATTTATTACCACCTGTTATTTCCTTTTTTTTTTTTTAAAGTTTCTTCTTAAATAAACTAGAAATGTACTGTTAATCTACCCCTTATATACCAAGACGTTAGCTGGCTAACCCACAGAAATATTTCAGAGNTAAGATTTATTACCACCTGTTATTTCCTTTTTTTTTTTTTTTAAGTTTCTTCTTAAATAAACTAGAAATGTACTGTTAATCTACCCCTTATATACCAAGACGTTAGCTGGCTAACCCACAGAAATATTTCAGAGCACTGTTTTCTGAGCCCTGTCTTAACCCTATCAGAGTTCAGAGCCAATCTTAATACACCGATGGACTCAGACTCGGTTCAACCTGCTCCTCAGTGAGGGGACCTGGAGCCTGGGGTTCGTCATTATAGCCCCAACTAGGGCTTCCCAGTGAGATCCTCAGAGTAAAGAGTCTGTGTTGCCCAGTGGATTTCTTGGTGGGATAGTATGATAATTTAGTATATATATCCTACGCTAAGTTCTACTGGCAGAAAAAAGTTATGAGATATGTAACTGGAAACAATCACTGGGGTCTTCAGAGGGGAGGAGACAGTTGTTAGACCAAGCATACAGGCTGCTCCTGCTGGGATCCCTGCTTTTGTCATCTGTTTGGAAAGGACACTTGGTAAGATACATAGACGCAAGGGTTTAGCCACTTGAGAACCATGGGGCTTAAAATCTACGTATCAATAATTGACCATAACTCTTCAAAAACTTTTCCCCAGTGATAATGTGAGATCTTCATTCCCCAACCAGGGAGCAAAGCTGCCCCTCCTGCACTGAAAGTGCAGAGTCTTATCCAGCGGACCTCCAGGGAGTCCCCCAATGATAATTTTAATGCTTAGTCCCTAAAATGTCTTGAGGCATCTTGAGTTTGGTGATAAAGATGATGGGTCAGTAACTTACCTTGCCCACTCTACTTGCAAAACAGTTCCTGAACGATAGTTGAACTGGGGTGGATTTAGAACAGAGAAGTAGACTGCGGTGGCCGAAATAGGAGATGACAAAGTCTGGTTCCAGGAATTAGTAGCAGAAAGGGAAAGAAAAAGTCAGAGGCATGACAGAGAAAGAAACAGTGAAATTTGAAGTTGAGGAGATAAGAGTGAGGAATCAAAGAAAACTTCAAAATAACAACTATATAAGCAACTTATGATGGGTTTTCAAGTGATTAAAAATAAATGAAACTTTCTGTAGAAAAACATTTACTGTAAGAGCCACCCACAACTTCTTGAACACATACCATTCACTGGAAAAAGGGAACAGAAACACCAGCTGATTAAGCAACAGAATAAAACCACTTCAGAAAGATATTTTCACCGTATGATCCTAGACATCTTCTAAAGCACAATGAAATTTACTGTTTAAACACTGATACAAGTTACACCATTAATTCCACATCTGATTATTCTAATAGTGTGCTACTCATTTCGGCCAAAAATGAGTTAGTGTTTATAAGCACCTGGAGAAGGAGCTGGTAACAGGGCGCTCCATCAGCATCTGCTAAATAAGGAGCCTCTGGCCCTCGAGCGGTGACAGGCCTGACGCCACACCTGAGTGAGTGACCAACAGTCCTTGCTGGTCCCGTGCATCAGAGCTTCGTCTTTCTACGTCCTTCAGAATAAAGCCCACGCTCCTCAGTCTGGCGACAAAGCCATTCGACTCTAGTCCAGGCTGCCCTTCTGGCTGTGGTGAGAGACGGCCCCCGAGGGTGGCCCC
This sequence comes from Raphicerus campestris, assembly GCA_006410735.1. Lineage (NCBI taxonomy): Eukaryota > Metazoa > Chordata > Mammalia > Artiodactyla > Bovidae > Raphicerus > Raphicerus campestris. The sequence goes on along the minus strand of SJYW01021127.1, from coordinate 518,463 downwards.
TCATGGTCTCCTTAGACAGTGTGGCCCCCTCACCTGGCCCCTGCCACCGGCTCTGAGCGTCGGCTGCCCTGTGGCCCTCTCTGAGCATACTGTAGTGGGACACTCTGCCAGTTCTGGGTCAAACCTTAAGAAGTCCTGAGAGCTTCCGGTCTGGGGACTCAGCCACCGTGCAAAGAAAGTGAATTACCTGGTAAGACCACGGGTTGGGGAGGAGAGCAGAGAGTGAAGTAGACTGAGAACATTACAGGACAGGAAAATAGGGGGCCATATGCCCTTTTAAGGGGACAGTTACTGTTCAGTCACAGCTTACAGCTGTCACTCAAAAGCTACCATTTTTGAGAGAGCTTATAGACCTGAGTTTGCAGCTGATTCTGTCTGAAGCCACTGTGCGGGACCCCTCCCCCAGTTAGTGCCCTTTCTCCACAGCCTGAACAGTCCCATGGAAGGTCCCCTCCCTGCTGTCAGCCTTCCCCTTCATGCTAATGATGCTCCTGACTGTGTCTCCAAGCCTGGCCTTTCCTTAGCGTCCCAGACCCACATGTGCAAATGCCTGCTGTGAGCCTCTGCCTAGACACGACACGAACACCTCAAACTGGTTAGGCCCAAAGTAAGCGTTCACTGCTGTTTGAATCTCGCTTGTGATCCTGTGTTCTCTAACTCAGTGGGCTGTAAGACCACCTGCCTAGTGGCCCAAGCAAGAATCTGAGGAGGCATGGTGACACCGCTGTATTTTTTGTACCCTAGAGTGAGGTGATGAAAACAGCTTACTGGTTCCATCATCTCAAGGTCTCCTGAACCTCTTCTGTCTTCTTCTGCACTGACTTCGTACTAGCTTGGTTTAGAGTCTCATCATTTCTTTATCTGGACTATTGCAACAGTCTCAATTTTTCTCTTAACTTAAACAACGTCTCCCTTNCCTGTTCTTCCAGCCCATAGTCAGTGAGGCTGTTTCACCCACTTCTAACAGGCTCAGAGTCTTCTTATCTGGCTCTGCTGTGTCTTCGTGCGTTGCTGCGCGAGGGCTTTCTCTCGTGTGACTCACGGGCTCTAGAGCAAGGCTCAGCAGTTGTGGCGCACAGGCTGAGTTGCTCCGAGGCATCTGGGATCTCCCTTGACCAGGGATCGAACCTGTGTCTCCTGCATTGACAGGTGGGTTCTTAACCACAGGACCACCCAAGTCCAGGTTTAGGGTCTTTTGTCATATTCTCACTCCATTCTGGGATTCCCCTCCTCTGACCTCCTAAATGATCTAAAACCTGCAAACATGTATTCACCACTACAACTGTCAGAGTGTTTTCACTGCCCTTAAAAAAATACCCTGAATCCCACCTATTGAACCCCGACCCTCTGTCCCAATCAGGGATCTGTAACAAAGCACATAAAATGAAACAGATCACATCAGCTTCTACAGGTAAAAAAGATAAGGTATGCTGTAGGACATCGCGGCTGTGTGCCCATCCACCACCTATAAAATGCCTCAACACTGCAGATGTTTTTAGAAAGAAAAGTTGGATCTAATTTTTCCACCTGAAATTTTGGGAGAAATTTCATAACAGATTTATTTGAAAATTATTATCTAATAGTGTGTTTGCCCCTGCAAAATTATAGGGAGAATCTTGCATGTAAAAAACCAGCTAGGTGGTAACTGATATGCATCACCCTAAAACTAGCGATGCTAGTTTACATTTTTTCTTAGAGGTCTGCAATGTTAGGAGATGTTTAAAATCATGCAATTAGGTGAAAAAGAAGGAAGAGGAGTTTGCTTAGAATCTCTTTACAAAGATTCTTTCATGCAGGGCCCACAGACCATGGGATTACAGTGCACCCTTATGCTAGAGAATTCTTGTTGGCAACTATGACTGGGATGAAGATAGTAAGTTCAGAACTTCAGAGTGACACCACAGCAATCCAAAGGACAGGGAAACCAAGAAACGTTAAGAGGTGACATTATTTTCTTACTTTGCCCAAGTAGAGCCAAAGATTTTTATAATAGGTTGAAGAGGCAGAAATTGAAAAAATACTTTGCTTCCACAGATCTCATTTTGCAAAACACTGTGACACCACACCAGGGGCAGGCCACTTAAGTTTTAAAGTTTATTCATCACAACTCAGGTGAGAGGCTTGGTCAGCCAGAACAAATCCCAAGTTCATGTTAAAAGAACATTCAGTTCTCTGTGTAGTGTGGTAAAGGCGACACGATACCTTAATCTGTAGTCTTATAACTTCAAAGAATGGATCTTATAAACTTATATTAAAACAGTATATTATTACATAAAAAATGGATTAAACAATAAATTTCCAGTCCTGAAACTGTTACAGAAATTATGTTTGCATTTGAGAGGCATTTTATCATGGCAAACAGATAAATCAAATAATCTAAACAACTATCCATGACAGGATAGCCATGTATTTTTAAAAATTTTATGAAGACAAAAATGAACATTAAGAATTAATCACACTGTTCACTATTCATAAGATATTGCTGGAAATTAGTTATTTTAATAATGTGTCAATTGAATAGTGTCTGGGGCAATTTATGAACCCTTGAAGACTAAGATACAGTATCCTTGCATTAAAATCTTTTCTTATAGCTAGTATTTTTTCCATCACTGCACTCAGTAGGCCAGGGCACTCCACCAATCCCAAGATGCCCAGCATGCAGGATACCTGATTTCAAGCCAAAGGGTTACGCTACCTTCAGTGCATTCCACTGCCTCATCTGTTCTTCCTTGTTCCAGAGAAAACAAATGTGAATACATTGTGATTCATGATCTTAGGAAGGGCGGCCATCAAGCAAACAGAGATAAATATCATAGAAACATGTTGGCAAACCAACATACGTATCAATTGCATTAATATCTCCTACTATTAACAACATCACTAAATGCATGAAGCTGGAATAGAACCAACTCCCAAATTATGTATTTCATAAGTGGCACTGTTGATTAATAATCATTCTGCATATATCTATGATGTTTGTTTCTTTAATAATGTTTTATTAAAAACCTTTTTCCATTAAACCCAGGGTTTTTTTTAGCTAAAGCTCAGAATACATTTTTTGCCATAAATGTTTAATATAAACTATAAAAAACTAAAAAGATCTAAATAAATAATCTTTTTTGGTTCTTTTCTGTTCTTTATGTGTGAATCCTCATTATGAATTTAGGATGCATTCTCTCAAATTTCTATTTAAGGAAAAATAACTCCGGATGCTTACCATACCATGAAATAGAACGGGTGAGTAAAATTCCTACTGCTCAGTATACTTCATCTCATACAGCTCCACTGGCCAGAGCCCCGAGTGGCGCTGCTGCTTACCTACGATGACGTTTGCTCTCTTGCTGGCTTGACTCTCTCGATCATTATATACACGACACCAGTAGCTTCCTTGATGCTCCAAATCCACATAAGGTACCTAAATCAGTGTCAGAACATGCACATATCGACAGACTCCTTAATTCTAATTTAAAATGGCTTGGAGAAAATTACTATTTTTTTAAACCCTACAAAACTGAACGTTGCAGACTTTCTTCCATTTTTTCCATTCATTACATTAGGTCAAGTATTAGCAAGCAAATAATACAGTGAATCTAACAGTAGTGAGTCTGATGCAATACTAGTTGACACGTTTCATGTGAGCACTTACATGTGGGCTGGCATAGTGTTGTAGTCCTTTTGCAAATATAAGAATCAATAAATACTGGATAATAAAGAACATGAAAAAATACACAAAAAAACTTGAAAACAACCCAAATATGAATCACTATTCACTGTGATTTTTCATTATACTATTTATTTCACATATTAACCACCCCAAATGTCCCCGAGACCAACTTCCTACCATGTATAGCTTTTTTGTCTCGTGTGTTAATCGTGATTCGTTTTTGAACCACTGGTACTGAGGAATGGGGCTTCCGACAGCCACACACTGTAAGATCAACGTGCTGCCAGGCATCAGCTTTTGGGACTTTGGTTCAACACAGATTTGCAACTTGGATTCAGAGATGCCATCCCAACTGCCTTAAATTAAAANGTTTTTGAACCACTGGTACTGAGGAATGGGGCTTCCGACAGCCACACACTGTAAGATCAACGTGCTGCCAGGCATCAGCTTTTGGGACTTTGGTTCAACACAGATTTGCAACTTGGATTCAGAGATGCCATCCCAACTGCCTTAAATTAAAAGAAAAATAGCAATGAACATAAAAGCTCTAAGTTAAAAAAACTTTAAAAACTTTAATTAAAAAAAAAAAAGCTTTCAAGTTCATCCTTCATTTTTTTCCCCCACAATCTTTAATAGAATCTCCCAAACGATATTTCAGAAAACTATTGCACTTCTAGAAATATTAAGAGATGTTCTATGGATAAAAGGATGCTATGGACAAATAAGTTTAGAACATTCTGGGTTAAACAAAGTTAGATTTCTTTACTGTAGAACTTCTCAAAGTATTCGCATGCGCTATATATTCAAGAGGGGAAAATAGTCCGCGTGGTTTCTAAACGTGCTTCGCCATAGTTGGTAACGCAAAGGACCTAACATCTTGAGTGACATTCATGTTAAAGACAGAAAGCTCGATGTTCTGCTGTTTGATTTAACTTGCCTTCTTGAAATTAGGAGTTTTGCTATTAGCACTGAATAATATGGATGGGTTACCCTAGCATTTCTTCCCAAGGCAGATATCAGAAAGCATTTTTTATTGAAGGCTCATCTGTCAGTCTTTAAGAGCCTTGAGGACAGACAGCTTGTCAATGAGATGCGGTAACAATGAAATTCTGTGTCTAGCACATTGCAGGTGATCAATAATATTTGTTGAATGAACAATATTCTATTCATAAACATGAAAGTTCATTTCATGCACAGAAATATTCTAAAAAATATAAACCACTCTTAATTAATCATGACTATTTCTAGAGACTTTTTTCGGTTGTGGGAAAAGCTGAACTGAGAAGAATGAAAGAACCACTTGGTAACAAAAGTCTGTTTCCCTCATGCTGTTTGTCTGGCAAAAATGACAAACATGGTTCTTGACTGTGTGTGTTAATAAATAAAATAATACCTGATGGCTACTCTTTAGAAGACCTTGGGGTTTTTCCCTGATCAATACTGGTTATTGAACTAAAAAGCGGATGGGCAAAGAGTGGAAAAACTAGCTGGAAGAAAGGCTTCACTGTGGTGACTGATACACTGAAGCCCTGCCACGCCGACATCAACTCTACAGATAAGACTTTACTCCATGACACAGCTTTTTAGGAGTAATACAATAGTTTGGGAGAAAAAAAAAAACACAGTATAGAAAGGAACTCAAAAGTGAGCAAGATTGCATTAGATTTCTTTTCTCCTCCAAAATCAGAGACCACAACATTCAGACCCATGAAAGGCAGCAAGTTTTCAGAAGTAAGCAGCAGGGCCAGATTGAGAAAGGTCATTTTATCCCCAAACATCTGCATGTCTCTCTTTGTCTGTCTGTCTATCCATCCATACATACAGAAAAAGAATCAAAGCACATGGGATAAAATCTTAACGACTGGTGACATTATACTGGGGGAAGTACATATCCATTATATTGGGTGAGTACTGGCTTTGATACTTTGAAATGATTTAAAAGCAAACATTTAAAGTAAAATTCAAAAGAGGCAATTCCCATCCCAGCACTCAATTTATCACTTACTCTGGAAGCTTTCTGTTACTTCTGTGACATCGCAAACATCCAGCTGTGACCACTGGCTAAATTCAAAGGTGAAATTATTATTAACTCGACAGACATAAAAGCCTGCATCTTTTACATGCACTGTGTTAAAAACAAGTTCAGATGCATTTCCATTCGGAATCTGTGAAAAAATCAACAAGAGGATAAAAGTGAAAGACTCATCAAAATACACCTTATAGCTTTTCCAATAAGTGGCCTGAGGGGACCCCTAAAAATGGTGCGCTATTCACTTGACCCAGAAAACCCCACAAAATCATGCAAATCAAGAAGTTTGAATCTTCGTGTACACTTTAAGAACACTCGTGAAACTGCCCAGGCCATAAAGGGTATGCATATCTGAAAAGCCACCAAGTATCTGAAGGATGTCATGTTAAAGAAGCAATGTGTGCCATTCCATCATTACAACGGTGGAGTTGGTAGGTGTGCACAGGCCAAACAGTGGGGCTGGACTCAGGGTCGGTGGCCCAAAAAGAGTGCTGAATTTTTACTACACATGCTCAAAAATGCAGAGAGTAATGCTGAACTTAAGGGCTTAGATGTAGATTCTCTGGTCATTTGAGCACATTCAAGTGAACAAAGCCCCCAAGATGCGGCGCAGGACTTACAGAGCTCACGGTCGGATCAACCCTTACATGAGCTCTCCCTGCCACATTGAGATGATCCTTACTGAAAAAGAACAGATTTTTCCTAAACCAGAAGAGGAGGTTGCACACAAGAAAAAGATATCCCAGAAGAAACTGAAGAAACAAATCTTATGGCCCGGGAATAAATGCGGCAAAAAATAAATGCAAATAAAAGTTAAAAAAAAATACACCTTATGAACTGTGCTGCGCAAAATGTATGATTTCCTGGGAGCTTTGAAAAGTGTATCTTTTTTCTCCCCATTCTAAAATATCTGTTTCTTAAGAAGCAAACAATAACATGTTGAATAATTTAGGACTGAAGTCATTGAAATCCCGTCTTTTACAAACTTGTTAACCAGACAGTTAAGCTCTATCCTATATATCTTCCAAAAACTCACTAATAGTAAAGTGTCTATTCTGTCCTTTAAAATTGTTTGATCATTAGTATTTACAGGCTTGAGAACCGCAACATTTATGAGCTCAGTAGCCAAAACATGAAAGAGTAAAGAGATCACGGAAGGTCAGGTCTGGCTGCACATCTCAGCTCTGATCAAATTAGCTGTGAGCATATGAGCAAGTTTTACTCTGAGACCCATTCAGGGGTATCCCAAGGCTTTCTCCCGGGCCTGGGTCATCTCAGCTGCTCCCATCAATTTACCACCACCACCCAACTCTGCANAAAAAAAAAAAACACAGTATAGAAAGGAACTCAAAAGTGAGCAAGATTGCATTAGATTTCTTTTCTCCTCCAAAATCAGAGACCACAACATTCAGACCCATGAAAGGCAGCAAGTTTTCAGAAGTAAGCAGCAGGGCCAGATTGAGAAAGGTCATTTTATCCCCAAACATCTGCATGTCTCTCTTTGTCTGTCTGTCTATCCATCCATACATACAGAAAAAGAATCAAAGCACATGGGATAAAATCTTAACGACTGGTGACATTATACTGGGGGAAGTACATATCCATTATATTGGGTGAGTACTGGCTTTGATACTTTGAAATGATTTAAAAGCAAACATTTAAAGTAAAATTCAAAAGAGGCAATTCCCATCCCAGCACTCAATTTATCACTTACTCTGGAAGCTTTCTGTTACTTCTGTGACATCGCAAACATCCAGCTGTGACCACTGGCTAAATTCAAAGGTGAAATTATTATTAACTCGACAGACATAAAAGCCTGCATCTTTTACATGCACTGTGTTAAAAACAAGTTCAGATGCATTTCCATGCGGAATCTGTGAAAAAATCAACAAGAGGATAAAAGTGAAAGACTCATCAAAATACACCTTATAGCTTTTCCAATAAGTGGCCTGAGGGGACCCCTAAAAATGGTGCGCTATTCACTTGACCCAGAAAACCCCACAAAATCATGCAAATCAAGAAGTTTGAATCTTCGTGTACACTTTAAGAACACTCGTGAAACTGCCCAGGCCATAAAGGGTATGCATATCTGAAAAGCCACCAAGTATCTGAAGGATGTCATGTTAAAGAAGCAATGTGTGCCATTCCATCATTACAACGGTGGAGTTGGTAGGTGTGCACAGGCCAAACAGTGGGGCTGGACTCAGGGTCGGTGGCCCAAAAAGAGTGCTGAATTTTTACTACACATGCTCAAAAATGCAGAGAGTAATGCTGAACTTAAGGGCTTAGATGTAGATTCTCTGGTCATTTGAGCACATTCAAGTGAACAAAGCCCCCAAGATGCGGCGCAGGACTTACAGAGCTCACGGTCGGATCAACCCTTACATGAGCTCTCCCTGCCACATTGAGATGATCCTTACTGAAAAAGAACAGATTTTTCCTAAACCAGAAGAGGAGGTTGCACACAAGAAAAAGATATCCCAGAAGAAACTGAAGAAACAAATCTTATGGCCCGGGAATAAATGCGGCAAAAAATAAATGCAAATAAAAGTTAAAAAAAAATACACCTTATGAACTGTGCTGCGCAAAATGTATGATTTCCTGGGAGCTTTGAAAAGTGTATCTTTTTTCTCCCCATTCTAAAATATCTGTTTCTTAAGAAGCAAACAATAACATGTTGAATAATTTAGGACTGAAGTCATTGAAATCCCGTCTTTTACAAACTTGTTAACCAGACAGTTAAGCTCTATCCTATATATCTTCCAAAAACTCACTAATAGTAAAGTGTCTATTCTGTCCTTTAAAATTGTTTGATCATTAGTATTTACAGGCTTGAGAACCGCAACATTTATGAGCTCAGTAGCCAAAACATGAAAGAGTAAAGAGATCACGGAAGGTCAGGTCTGGCTGCACATCTCAGCTCTGATCAAATTAGCTGTGAGCATATGAGCAAGTTTTACTCTGAGACCCATTCAGGGGTATCCCAAGGCTTTCTCCCGGGCCTGGGTCATCTCAGCTGCTCCCATCAATTTACCACCACCACCCAACTCTGCATATTGCCAAGGTTTCACGAGGTGCCTCCTTATACAGGGGCCCCCTTGCAAAGGATTTTAACACACTCACCCTCTTCAAGCCCCAACCAACTGATTCAGCTCTCTTCTCAAAACCGGCACCACAGCAAGACCGTTTTGCTCAAGATCTGACAGCTTGGATGGAGACTGCCCTGAGTACTGCCTGCCCACCCTCCTACATGAACCCACCTTGTCTGCTTTCCTACTAGAACAGTCCTGGGTAATTCCTCTCTCCTGCAACCCCACTCCTCTCAGCCACTGACTTCAGATAGGAATCTCTCCTCTTTCAGCTGCTGCTGCTGCTAAGTTGCTTCAGTCATGTCCAACTCTGTGCGACCCCAGAGACGGCAGCCCACCAGGCTCCCCCATCCCTGGGATTCTCCAGGCAAGAACACTGGATTGGGTTGCCATTTCCTTCTCCAATGCATGAAAGTGAAAAGTGAAAGTGAAGTCACTCAGTCGTGTCCGACTCTTAGGGGGCCATGGACTGCAGCCTACCAGGCTCTTCCGCCCATGGGATTTTCCAGGCAAGAGTACTGGAGTGGGCTGCCATTGCCTTCTCCACCTCTTCCAGCTACTGAACCACAAACCTGAGCCCATGCCTATTCAGAGCTGCTCTCCTCTCTCCTGTGAAAATGGAAAAACCTGTCTTCCTATGAAAGGCCTCTTGGGCTTGAGATGCATAAGGATCCTAACCGCTCAGAACTCCAGAGTTACTATGAAGATTAGTTCAAGCTGAAGACGTTTTGGACTCAACAGATGCAGAAAGAAGGCTTCTCAGAGCTTTCCTTATCTGACAAAAGTAGAAACTTCTTAGGGATGAGGCCACTATAAATTCCCTCTTCAGGGTGGCTTTTACTTCCAGGAAGGCAATCAAATCCACTATAAACCCCTTCTCCAGGGGAGTTTCATGGCCATGAAGAAGATGGAAAGACCACTTGCACCCACATGAATAGATATAACACAAACTTTCTTATCACCTGTCTATTCTCCCAGAAACCCCTCTGTACGCATTTACTAAAGAAAACCATGTTTCTTCCTTAGAAGCTCTTTCTTTCTCATCCCTTTCCTATAACTTTAACCCAGGACGGAACTACTTTTTTTGTAAGTTCCCATATGAATAAATTTTCTCTTCTTAATCTGTATTCTGTCAGTTGATCCACTGGCTCCCAGGGACAGAACATGAGAGGGTAAAGTGTTTTCCTCTCTGACAGTTTGATCCCCTCTGGCCTTGCTCCTGCAATTTTCTCTCTCTACTTTAGCATCTCTTTTATTAGAGCGCTCTCAAAAACATCCTCTAGTACCTTTATATCTTAAATAAACAAACAAACAAAATCCCAAATATGTTGTCCTGGACCCATATACCTCTCAGCAGCACTGGAAACGCTGACCACCCTTTTCTTCCTGAAATACTTTCCCAGGGGCTGCCGACCAGCCTCTCTTGGCCGTGCTCTCTCTCTCTCGTGAATCCTCTCTACTGCTGCTTCCTCTCCTATACACACTTCCAGTGTTGCCTCTGGGGTATCCAAGGTGACTCAGATGCATTCAGACATTAATAGGCATGTCAAACTTCATGTGTCTGAAACCACACTCTTGATTTTCCACCCTGAATCTCTCCCTCTCCCAGTCTCCAGTACCTCAGTGTATGAGAGGTCCCCAGAGGCTGGAGGGAAGCATCTAGTGTCGTCCCTGAGTTCTGTGCCTCTCCCCTCGGGCTCCGCATTTAGTCCGCCAACTCCGATGAGCCCTGTCTCTAAAATAAAGCAACGCACCCACGCTGCTCTGTCTGCCCTGCCCTGTCCGAGCTCACACTCCTGCTATTTGCAGTCTAGCCTGGGCATTAGGTAACTGGTCTTTTTGTTATGCTCTTGCTTCCATTTAAGTAGCGAAGTCGGGGGCCTTGCCTGGTGGTCCAGGGGCTAAGACTCTGCGCTCCCAGTGCAGGGGGCCTGGGTCTGATCCCTGGTAAGGGAACTAGGTCCCACATGCCGCAACTAAGACCCGGTGCAGAGAAATAAACACATACTAAAAAGCAGCAGCAAGCTGGTGTTTTAAGAGCATAAATCCTCCTGTTACTTCTCCTGTTTAAGACTTTTGAGTGTCGTCTCCCTTGGTATCACCCTGCTTATCTTCCTCACAGCTCTTAACTCAGTTATCTCATTTACTCCCTGTCTGTCAGAGGAGGGGGCAGGGCCCTTGGGTGTCAGGCTTCACCATCTGGGCCTTACAACCCAGACAGGTGCCCAACAAGTGGTCGTGAGATGAATGCCTCCTGAAACAGACTATGAATCTAAGGGCTGAGACAGAACTCGACTGGTGAGAGCCTTAGAACCCATCACAGCTCTTCAAATCCAGTGGGCACGCCTCTTCCCCTCGGTTTCTCCCCTTCTCAAAATCAGGACACAGTTCACACGTGATGTATGGGGTGGCCACACAGCTCCTTGGGGTTTTCCTGTGACACCTTATGGAAAAACCCAAACGACCTCTTTGGCCAACCCACTACTTACCACAGTAAGATTTGCCCATGATTTCTTCCTCAAAGGCATTCACTGAAATGAAAGCCACTCTGCAGTTGAGAAGCTATGCTAAACGTGACTTCAGTTGCCACCCCTCGAGAGCCTAGGCACGTCAAACGTCCTCTCAGTCAGGCTCTCAACTCCCAGCGATAGGAATGCCAGGGGCTCCTGACAGTCAAGCGCCCAGCAGAGGCTTGTCTGTGGCTGGTGCCCGCGCAGTTCCGTCGCTGCGGTTCACAGCTGCCCTGGCTCAGCCGGGTGTGAGCCACGGACATNTCTGGCTGCACATCTCAGCTCTGATCAAATTAGCTGTGAGCATATGAGCAAGTTTTACTCTGAGACCCATTCAGGGGTATCCCAAGGCTTTCTCCCAGGCCTGGGTCATCTCAGCTGCTCCCATCAATTTACCACCACCACCCAACTCTGCATATTGCCAAGGTTTCACGAGGTGCCTCCTTATACAGAGGCCCCCTTGCAAAGGATTTTAACACACTCACCCTCTTCAAGCCCCAACCAACTGAATTCAGCTCTCTTCTCAAAACCGGCACCACAGCAAGACCGTTTTGCTCAAGATCTGACAGCTTGGATGGAGACTGCCCTGAGTACTGCCTGCCCACCCTCCTACATGAACCCACCTTGTCTGCTTTCCTACTAGAACAGTCCTGGGTAATTCCTCTCTCCTGCAACCCCACTCCTCTCAGCCACTGACTTCAGATAGGAATCTCTCCTCTTTCAGCTGCTGCTGCTAAGTTGCTTCAGTCATGTCCAACTCTGTGCGACCCCAGAGACGGCAGCCCACCAGGCTCCCCCATCCCTGGGATTCTCCAGGCAAGAACACTGGATTGGGTTGCCATTTCCTTCTCCAATGCATGAAAGTGAAAAGTGAAAGTGAAGTCACTCAGTCGTGTCCGACACTTAGGGGGCCATGGACTGCAGTCTACCAGGCTCTTCCGCCCATGGGATTTTCCAGGCAAGAGTACTGGAGTGGGCTGCCATTGCCTTCTCCACCTCTTCCAGCTACTGAACCACAAACCTGAGCCCATGCCTATTCAGAGCTGCTCTCCTCTCTCCTGTGAAAATGGAAAAACCTGTCTTCCTATGAAAGGCCTCTTGGGCTTGAGATGCATAAGGATCCTAACCGCTCAGAACTCCAGAGTTACTATGAAGATTAGTTCAAGCTGAAGACGTTTTGGACTCAACAGATGCAGAAAGAAGGCTTCTCAGAGCTTTCCTTATCTGACAAAAGTAGAAACTTCTTAGGGATGAGGCCACTATAAATTCCCTCTTCAGGGTGGCTTTTACTTCCAGGAAGGCAATCAAATCCACTATAAACCCCTTCTCCAGGGGAGTTTCATGGCCATGAAGAAGATGGAAAGACCACTTGCACCCACATGAATAGATATAACACAAACTTTCTTATCACCTGTCTATTCTCCCAGAAACCCCTCTGTACGCATTTACTAAAGAAAACCATGTTTCTTCCTTAGAAGCTCTTTCTTTCTCATCCCTTTCCTATAACTTTAACCCAGGACGGAACTACTTTTTTTGTAAGTTCCCATATGAATAAATTTTCTCTTCTTAATCTGTATTCTGTCAGTTGATCCACTGGCTCCCAGGGACAGAACATGAGAGGGTAAAGTGTTTTCCTCTCTGACAGTTTGATCCCCTCTGGCCTTGCTCCTGCAATTTTCTCTCTCTACTTTAGCATCTCTTTTATTAGAGCGCTCTCAAAAACATCCTCTAGTACCTTTATATCTTAAATAAACAAACAAACAAAATCCCAAATATGTTGTCCTGGACCCATATACCTCTCAGCAGCACTGGAAACGCTGACCACCCTTTTCTTCCTGAAATACTTTCCCAGGGGCTGCCGACCAGCCTCTCTTGGCCGTGCTCTCTCTCTCTCGTGAATCCTCTCTACTGCTGCTTCCTCTCCTATACACACTTCCAGTGTTGCCTCTGGGGTATCCAAGGTGACTCAGATGCATTCAGACATTAATAGGCATGTCAAACTTCATGTGTCTGAAACCACACTCTTGATTTTCCACCCTGAATCTCTCCCTCTCCCAGTCTCCAGTACCTCAGTGTATGAGAGGTCCCCAGAGGCTGGAGGGAAGCATCTAGTGTCGTCCCTGAGTTCTGTGCCTCTCCCCTCGGGCTCCGCATTTAGTCCGCCAACTCCGATGAGCCCTGTCTCTAAAATAAAGCAACGCACCCACGCTGCTCTGTCTGCCCTGCCCTGTCCGAGCTCACACTCCTGCTATTTGCAGTCTAGCCTGGGCATTAGGTAACTGGTCTTTTTGTTATGCTCTTGCTTCCATTTAAGTAGCGAAGTCGGGGGCCTTGCCTGGTGGTCCAGGGGCTAAGACTCTGCGCTCCCAGTGCAGGGGGCCTGGGTCTGATCCCTGGTAAGGGAACTAGGTCCCACATGCCGCAACTAAGACCCGGTGCAGAGAAATAAACACATACTAAAAAGCAGCAGCAAGCTGGTGTTTTAAGAGCATAAATCCTCCTGTTACTTCTCCTGTTTAAGACTTTTGAGTGTCGTCTCCCTTGGTATCACCCTGCTTATCTTCCTCACAGCTCTTAACTCAGTTATCTCATTTACTCCCTGTCTGTCAGAGGAGGGGGCAGGGCCCTTGGGTGTCAGGCTTCACCATCTGGGCCTTAGAACCCAGACAGGTGCCTAACAAGTGGTCGTGAGATGAATGCCTCCTGAAACAGACTATGAATCTAAGGGTTGAGACAGAACTCGACTGGTGAGAGCCTTAGAACCCATCACAGCTCTTCAAATCCAGTGGGCACGCCTCTTCCCCTCGGTTTCTCCCCTTCTCAAAATCAGGACACAGTTCACACGTGATGTATGGGGTGGCCACACAGCTCCTTGGGGTTTTCCTGTGACACCTTATGGAAAAACCCAAACGACCTCTTTGGCCAACCCACTACTTACCACAGTAAGATTTGCCCATGATTTCTTCCTCAAAGGCATTCACTGAAATGAAAGCCACTCTGCAGTTGAGAAGCTATGCTAAACGTGACTTCAGTTGCCACCCCTCGAGAGCCTAGGCACGTCAAACGTCCTCTCAGTCAGGCTCTCAACGCCCAGCGATAGGAATGCCAGGGGCTCCTGACAGTCAAGCGCCCAGCAGAGGCTTGTCTGCAGCTGGTGCCCGCGCAGCTCCGTCGCTGTGGTTCACGGCTGCCCTGGCTCAGCCGGGTGTGAGCCACGGACATTACAGCTGTACAAATCCCCACACTTCTTCTGAGGCACAGGGTGACCCCATCAGAGGAAAGAACGTCATTTTGGAACAACTCTTGAGCTTAAATTCAGATTTGCAAATGGAGTTTTAGTGTTGAGAAGAGTTTGGTTATGTGACTCACAGGCTGAAAAGAATAACGGCGTTTCAAGGCGCCGTCTGGAGGGCAGGCAAGGAGGCGGTGCACGAGGGAGAGGGCAGCTCGAGCTCCACGAGGCGGGACCATGAGAACCCCCAGCGGCAGAGCGGCTCAAAGAACATTTAATGACTTTTATCACTGTTACTTTTAAAACTGGCCTCACTGCACAGCATGCGGGATCCCAGTTTCCTGACCAGGGACTGTCCCCTGCCTCACGCATTGGGAGTCTGGTGTCTTAACCACCAGACCACCAGGGACGTCCTTTCAAAGACTGTTTAAGAAAAGTGAATTTCAATACGCAAATTTAAATTACTTATCCGGTGGATCAGGGATATAACCCTTTCACAAAAGGAACAAATGTCTCTCTCTACCAACCTGAATTTTACTTCAGAAACTACCATGAAAGCCTAAATCTTTTGGTACAATACAGTTATGTGGAATGCTTAAAATAATACTGCCTTTCATGCTGCTTTGAAAACCTTTTAAAGATTATGATTGGAACAATCTGTTGTAAAGAATTCTGTATATCTATGTCAGAAGGTATTGGTGATGTTTCCTGTCTGCTAACATTGTTGCCCCGTGTACTCCTGATTTTCCACAATTTTCAGAATACAGAACTGATTTTATTACTGCTTAGAGAGTAATGATTATTGAAGGCATCAGTAATAATACTGACCCTTTAACAAGGACCTGTCAGGTCCTTTAACAAAATTCCTATAAATACATTAAAGACAGTAAGGCTAACTGATTTTCTCTCTCTTTTTTGTTGTTCAGTCACTCGGCTGCGTGCGACCCCATGGACTGCAGCACGCCAGGCTTCCCTGTCCCTCACTATCTCCTGGAGATTGTGCAAACTCAGCTCCATTGAGTTGGTGATGCCATCTAACCATCTCATCCTCCGTTGTCCCCGTCTCCTCCTGTCTTCAATCTTTCCCAGCATTAATCTCTCTTCTTTTGACAGAGGAATTAAAAAACATTTAAAAGACATTAAAATTACCTCTTTATTCATTTTGAACCACTGATATTGTACAAAAGGATGTCCAGTTGCCCGGCAACATAGCTTCACAAACTGTCCCGCCAAGACTGCCTTGGATTCGGGGTTTACAGTGATCTTTATTCCTTAAAAAAAAAAAAAAAAAAGTTGNCTCTTTATTCATTTTGAACCACTGATATTGTACAAAAGGATGTCCAGTTGCCCGGCAACATAGCTTCACAAACTGTCCCGCCAAGACTGCCTTGGATTCGGGGTTTACAGTGATCTTTATTCCTAAAAAAAAAAAAAAAAAAGTTATATAAATAGAATCAGAGAAGAGGGGCTTTCCTTGTTTATGTTTCTGAAACCAAAAAGAGAAATGTTTTGGAAATAACCTGCATATTCATTCTTGTTATAAATCACTCATTCAGATCTCTTCCCCATCAGATGATGACTGTGAGTTCTAGGCTCTGTAAAACTAGGAGGAAAGAAACTCACCTGCAGAAGACTTTGATCAACCACATCCCCCTCACCCCCCATGACTGGGGGAGAAAACTGTTCGCAGTATTTCTTCAGTTCTGAGAAATATTTTTTCCAGGTCCTAACGCCTCTGAAATCAGGATGTGCCTTTAACAACTGTCTGAGGGAGCAGTCGGTGCGCTCNAGACTGAACCTTAAAACTGAGCAACTTATACTGAACTTCAGGGACTATCTGCAAAACTGTGGTGGGTATGCTTTCCTTAACCAACAGAAGAGAGTGCACTACTCTAGGATGAGCAGCTACAGGGAACCATTACTTCCCTGTGCATGAAGGGCAGGGCACCAAGCATTTACTGGAACCTGAAGAGAGTGGCTCTGTGAGTAAAGCAGCCCATCTAGGATAATTCAGTAAGAAGGGCGTCAGGAGATAACTACCACAACTTCATTCTTTACCTACCCTCGATCTCATGCCAGTATCTCCCACTGGCCAAACCTAATGAGAAGCAGTAAGGCAAGGGATCCTGTACAGATGCAAGCTATGTGTGTCTATCACTCTGAGCTGAGGGTGAATAGTAAATCTGAAGAAAAATGGGAGACACCAAAAGAAATGCTTAGTACCCTGCCTTGTACAGAGTAGAGGCTCAGGAATTTTTTTTAGTGTTTTTGATGACAAAAACATTCATATCTTTATTTTATATTTCAAGTGTGAAATCTTGATTTTCTAACTCAATTATAAAAGTATTGAGGGTTTCCTCACATCGTATAAGGTAATGCTGTACCCACTTGCTACTGCTAAGTCATCAGTCGTGTCCGACTTTGTGCGATGTGTGACCCCATAGACAGCAACCCAACAGGCTTGTCTGTCCCTGGGATTCTCCAGGCAAGAATACTGGAGTGCGGAGTAAGCATTAAATAAGTGTTTGGTAAAAGAAAGATTAAGTAGCCCACATAAACAAAAAGTAGAATAATTTTTCCTGGACAATAATAAGGCAGCCTCTTTACAAATATGTATGAAAGCCAGGCTCAGTTAGTGGAACAGATTCAACATTTCCATACACTGCCAAAGATGACACTCTCCTGTTACTTAAAAGCCTTCATGAACTCTCTGCAAGTCATTTCCATGTTTTGTAGGTTCTTTTCATCTACATTAGAAGTTTGAGGAACAGAGGGGACTATACATTCTTTAATATATTTATTGTCTGATGAGACTGAGGTCCTTTTAAATCTCAGCACTGTTTACTGTATGACTAGTTCCATTGTTCTTCAATTCCACTAGATATTAAATATCATAATGGTGTAATCACTCATCTAGAGCCAGACATCCTGGAATGTGAAGTCAAGTGGGCCTTAGAAAGCATCACTACAAACAAAGCTAGTGGAGGTGATGGAATTCCAGTTGAGCTGTTTCAACTCCTGAAAAATGATGCTGTGAAAGTGCTGCATTCAATATGCCAGCAAATATGGAAAACTCAGCAGTGGCCACAGAACTGGAAAAGATCAGTTTTCATTCAAATCCCACAGAAAGGCAATGCCAAAGAATGCTCAAACTACTGCACAATTGCACTCATCGCACATGCTAGTAAAGTAATGCTCAAAATTCTCCAAGTCAGGCTTCAGCAATATGTGAACCGTGAACTTCCAGATGTTCAAGCTGGTTTTAGAAAAGGCAGAGGAACCAGAGATCAAATTGCCAATATCTGCTGGATCATGGAAAAAACAAGAGAGTTCCAGAAAAACATCTATTTCTGCTTTATTTACTACTGTGCCAAAGCCTTTGACGGTGTGGATCACAATAAACTATGGAAAATTCTGAGAGAGATGGGAATACTAGACCACTTGACCTGCCTCTTGAGAAATCTGTGTGCAGGTCAGAAAGCAACAGTTAGAACTGAACATGGAACAACAGACTGGTTCCAAATAGGAAAAGGAGTACGTCAAGGCTGTATATTGTCACCCTGCTTATTTAACTTCTATGCAGAGTACATCATG
>SJYW01021127.1:477071-496072 GCA_006410735.1 Raphicerus campestris | reverse complement strand
GGCCACCAGCCCCCTGCAGTGTCCTGGCCCCTAACCCCACCCACCCAGCCCTCACCAGCACTCCCTTCTGTTTCCCCACTTTCTTAATCTTCCTTCCAGTTTTACCTCTTTTTCCTTCTTAACATCCTGCTTTCAAGAATTTCTGCTGTTCACGAAACAAGATGAGTCCCTTATAAGTAAGATCTAGTACCTGAGTACTTTTTAACTTGTCAAGAAGAAAAAAAACTGAGGTTGGTGGGTCAAAGAAGGAGTTGAGTATGATAATCTGTAGTTAAGCTTCCCAAACAATCTAGAATCTTCCTAGCATTATTGGAGATGACAGTGAGTACAGGTCAGGTTCTGATCCTACTTTTGTCAACAACCAACTGTGATTGTGGCCAAATGATAACTTCCAGTAATCTTTTCCACATAACTGTGTGCTCACATTTAAAATTCAAATGTTCGGGACAGTCCTGCTCTGGTCCTTCACAGAACTGTGAAGATAAAAACGTGAAGCAGAGCTATCTTGGAAACTGAAGAATAATAGCCATCTTTGCTCTTATCTTACAGACAATAAAAGTAATAAAGAATAAAATTGATATCAGAAACGTAACCATGAGTATGTTACAGGGAATTAAAGAAGAAAAATGAATTAACACGAAAAAGGAGTGGGGAAGAATGGAAAAGATGTCAGTGAAACCACGTGACTCTGCCAGCATGGCTGAAATGTACCCGTGGCAAAGCTCCTTTTATGTCAGTATAAAATAAAATGGCAGCATCACAAAACTGGAGCAGAAAGAGCCCTGGGGTCCATCTGCTGCAACCCTATGTAGGTCTCTTACCGCTCCTGCATCACCAGGAAGGTCCTTTACCACTAGCGCCACCTGGGAAGCCCGTGTAACACAATAATTCTCTCTAAATGTCCCCCACCCTCCAGCCCCTGCTTAGTCGATTCCAGGTCAGAGCATGGCTTCCTTGGCAACAAATCTCGTGATGAGCATGAACCTAGCTGACAGAGCCGATCAGCCTGCACTCAAACGGCTTCTCTTAAAATAGAACCCTAATGGATGGTGCTTATACCTTGGCACTCAAGACAAAAACATCTCAAATAGCACACTTAGGTTTCTTTGTGTTTGCCAAGGCTACAGATGCTAATTGTGGTTGTTTTGAGACCAGGGTCTTTGACCTTTTAATTTAAAAAAAAAAAAAAAAAAAAAAAGGGGTCTAAAAAATCATTACAGACTTCTGGTTCAAAACAGTTTCACTGAATTCATTTAATGCCCCTGTCCTTCTCCAATTTCCCCTGAAATGCTGAGAGGAATAAAAATAGGAAAACAGTGAGTCAGAGCTGGACAATGCGGATGGACACCGTCCATTCATAAAAATCATAAGTCATTTCTCTAACATAAAGCGCAGACTAGACCAGTCTTAGAGGCAAGCTGGCCAACCCATGTGTTGTAGAGAAGCCCAACTGGAAGGAAGGCAGAAGAGGATAAATCACAATCTTCTGCAAAATATATGAGGTATCTGAGCCCATAGATCACAAGAATTTGGGGGTGCATAACCCTTGGCTTAGACCTCAAATGAGCAACCACAGAAGTTAGTTCCTCATCAAGGCAACTGTTGCACTAAGAGACGGGGGAGCCCTCCCCATCTACGTCTGGGCCACCGAAACAAAGACATCTGAGAAATCTGGTCCCACAGCCATCTCCTATGGCCATCTGTGGCTGTCTTCCCACAAACAACGGGAATCGAATATGGCAAACTCAGACTAAAATAAACCTGAAGTCTTCCCTTCTCCTTATATTTAGGCCTGAGAGGCCTGTTTGGAAGTTTACAGCATCTTGGTCTCTCAAACCAGAGCTCTCTATAAGGACAATCAGAGAAAAGTCATCAGATTTTTTTGTGGAATAAGAACTAACATCCTCTTATGAGACTGTATTATCAAAAAAAGAGAAAATATTAGAATATTCCAACTTTGTATTTTCACCAGAATTCAGGAATACACTGAAAAGGAAAAACTGGAGATTTATTTATACTTGTTTTATGATTATACTGGATATGATGAATTACATGTTTGTCTTCCCTCCTAGATGATGAGTTTTGAACGCTCAGGAACTACTGTCTTAGTCATCTTTGAATTCACAGTACCACGCACAATGCCTGGAATAGCAAAAGTATTAGAGCGCAGCAAGGTTGACTGAGTGAGCAAAATCCCACACTAAGCTGATTCTATCAGGGCTTGCATTCTTAATTACAATGGTTTTTATTTTCAATGTCCCTATTGAAAGATTGAAGTTTTTCTTTAATTCTTAAATTTCTATATTCTAACAAATGTGCATACAGTAAGTTTTCGATTATTCACATAAGATTCAGGAGGAAAGCTAACTGTAAATTCCTGAGTTTTATTAGATCCCCAACTATTTCCTCTTAAATCAATAATGAACATTCAAGTAACAATCGATTTCTAATGTATGGCTAATCCAACATAAAACTTTACAGAAACAGTGCCTCACTGGTAATGCAGAAACTGCTCTTTTTTTCCTAGTCTCCCCTCAAATGTGAAAAAGCCCCAGCATATAACTGAGAAAGCCTATAGGCCTAAAATCTGAATGTCTTGCCCAAGGGAACACTGATGGCGAAGCGCTGATCTTACTGCTTGGAGAGAAACACAAAGGGCAGAAACAGAGATTTTTCCAAAGAAGATGACTGAGTTTACTAGGATGACACTGTATTGGTTGCTGGCTTATCATATCAACATATAAAATAATTAAAACCTTCAGGCATATCTATATACACAAATAAATATGTGATTCCATTTCGGTCCACCCCGTTTCACATACAGAAAATCTGAAAGCCTTCCATCTCAGGCCAGTGATCACAACACAAACCATGAGATGAGTGTGCAGCATCCTAGATAGATCAACACAGCCTCATCTCCGCAGCTCCTCCAAGTCTGTAAGGTAAAGAACACTTACTCTCATTTTCTAGACTTGACAAGAGTCATTAAGTACAATTGCTGAAAAACCTAATGAGATGTTAAAGTTATATTTATACCCACAGAAGTTTCTTAAGTTTTCAGAGGCCCTGGTATTCTATAAAAGCAGAACTTTACAGCCAAGAGCCCCAGGCTGGCAGATTTCAATCACCACAATGTCTGGGTACTTCTGAGACACTGGGGATATAAACATTAGTAAGCGCCACCAGAAGGAGTGATTTACTGTTTGGTGACGGAGAGCACCTGCATCTAGATGGGACCTGCGTTAGCAGCCAGTTATTCCTAACCAGGCCTCTTCCGAGAAAAGGCCCCGAGAAACACTCATCAAGTGTTCAATATAGTGGGTAACACAAAGGAGGTGTTTATAGGAAGCTGTTTCATCATCTGCACTTGGCCTGGAAAAGCAGGGGATAACCTGAGAGTCCAAGCTTTCTTGCTTACAATCCAGGGTCCATTGGTAGCAGAGTTCTGACTTCCCCATCCTCAACCCACAGCATCCAGTTTTGTCTGGTGACCCATGAGACAAAGACAATTTCTGACAAGCTGATTAACCCACTCCCTCCTGATTCTCTGCCAGGTGAACTTGCACATTCCATCGTGCCAGTGGTGACAGGTGCAGGGATGATGGGCACATAACTAAAATCAGTTAACTTGCTAGAGAATCCAATGATTTTTGCTGAGACAAGGATAAATGCCAGTAACAGCTAGTAGACACCTTATGACTATGTAGAAAGTCAGTCCTGAGAGAAAGTCAATGATAAGAAAGGAAGGACAGAGACGAAATCCACCTTGTTGGAAACAGGGCTGCCCCCTGCCTTTCCTGAAGCCACCTGGATGACACGGCCCCTCCTGCTGATATCATGGTAACTGACCAACTCCACCCACAGCTGTGGAAAGGAAGGACTGTTTCCTGTTCATCACATCTGACCCTGAAGTGAGCAACTTCACTCAATATTGGTGTATTCAGGGAAAAAAAAAATCATTTGGTTGAGTTACTCATTTCAAGAGGACCATGCTGTCTATGGGGTCGCACAGAGTTGGACACGGCTGAAGTGACTTAGCAGCATGCTGGTTGGCAGAAAACTTCAGCAATAAACACCTGTTATACTTTATCTGGTTCACATATATGCACATAAATCCATGTGTATTTGCTTTCTTGGCTGCACTGTTTCAACATTAAGTTATAGAAACCTTACCCCTCAACACTTTCACATGCCCCTCCTTGGAATAAAGACTTTCTTCTACAGAATGACAACACCATCATCACATAATAATTCTCTAATATCTAACATGTATGTTATATTCAAGTTGTTTCAACTGTCCCCAAAATGTCTTCTATAGCTGTTTGTTTTTTTTTGAAAAACAATCCAACTACAGTTTATGTATTTGCTTTTTGTGCGTTCTTTTGTCTCAACCCAGGGGGATAAATGAGGCAACATATGTGTACATGTTCCAACAATTCTTCACACAGTTCATCTGGTCAAATGAGACACTTCCGAGTCGGCCTCCTTGGCCTCCTGGCAAACGTGCTCTTGGGGAAGGCCTACCTGGGGGGCTGAGAAGCTGGAGGACCTCAGTGTGCTCCATGGCCTGCAGGAAGTCACTCAGCTCCACGACCGTACAGCCCTTCTCAGCCAGCAGCTTCAGTAGACACAGGCTGGGGCTGCCTTCGGGCTCCAGGACCTTGAGAGAACACTGCTCCAAGTCGAGACAACTGCCAACGACAGATTTAAGTCAGGCCAGCACCTTTTCTTCAGTGCAGTCTGCCTGCTATATATGTTTGGCCCCATCGTGGGTGTGGCAGGGAATAAACAGTCGAGTGGTGGAAAACGGTTTATAGGACAAACAGCTACCGCCCCTTTAGACAGTCTCCTGATGATGCTCACCTTGTATAGCAGAAGTTGGCAAACTTTTCCTGTAACGTGCCAGAGTGCAAATATTTTGAGCTTTATATGGGCCTCAGGATCTTTCCTGCACCTTTTTGTTTTATAATATTTTAAATATAAAAAAATGTTCTTGGCTCATGACCTGTACAAAAATAGACAGTGCTCTGAATATGGCCCATAGGCTGTTGTTGGCAGACCCTTGCTCTATTTGACACATTTTGCCTTAAAGCCATGAGCTTTTCTTTCATAAGCATGTCTTCTTTTGTTGTCGTTTAGTTGCTAAGTCTCTTCTGACTCTTTGCGACCCCACGGACCATATCCCACCAGGCTCCTCGGTCTATGGGATTTCCCAGGCAGGAATACTGGAGTGGGCTGCCACGTCTTCTTTACTCAACTAGATAACATTACTACTTGCAAACAGAAACCCTAGCATACATTGGATTGGCCAAAAAGTTTGTTTGGGTTGTTCTATACCATTGTCTGGGAGGGTGGTAGACATAATCCCCTTATAATTAATACTTGCTGGAAAATGGAGTTTGACATCATGTACAACTACACCAGCATTCGTCAAGGCTGAATATCACAGGTATAAGGAAGTATTATGACCATCCTCTGCAGCCAAAGATGGAGAAGCTCTATACAGTCAGCAAAAACAAGACCAGGAGCTGACTGTGGCTCAGATCATGAAGTCCTTATTGCCAAATTCAGACTTAAATTGAAGAAAGTAGGGAAACCACTAGACCATTCAGGTATGACCTAAATCAAGTCCCTTATGATTATACAGTGGAAGTGAGAAATAGATTTAAGGGCCTAGATCTGATAGAGTGCCTGATGAACTATGGACAGAGGTTCATGACACTGTACAGGAGACAGGGATCAAGACTATCCCCCAAAAAAGAAATACAAAAAAGCAAAATGGCTGTCTGGGGAGGTCTTACAAATAGCTGTGAAAAGAAGAGAAGCAAAAAGCAAAGGAGAAAAGGAAAGATGTAAGCATCTGAATGCAGAGTTCCAAAGAATAGCCAGGAGAGATAAGAAAGCCTTCCTCAGCAATCAGTGAAAAGAAACAGAGGAAAACAACAGAATGGGAAAGACTAGAGATTTCTTCAAGAAAATGAGAGATACCAAAAGAATATTTCATGCAAAGTTGGGCTCAATAAAGGACAGAAGTGGTATGTGTAGGGAACAAAGTATAAAGGAGGCTGGGAAGACTCTTGCACACAAGGATGTTTCTCTGGTCCTTCAAAAAAGAACAGACCCAGGGTCACAAGGATTCTGAGTTGATAAGGAAGTTCCCCAAAACAAAGTCTTAGCTGCAGTAAATAAGGTAAAGGTTATCTCGCCCCGCGCCTGCGCATTGTATAGTCATTGAATCATAGTGTTTGGCAACTTGCNGCAAAGGAGAAAAGGAAAGATGTAAGCATCTGAATGCAGAGTTCCAAAGAATAGCTAGGAGAGATAAGAAAGCCTTCCTCAGCAATCAGTGAAAAGAAATAGAGGAAAACAACAGAATGGGAAAGACTAGAGATTTCTTCAAGAAAATGAGAGATACCAAAAGAATATTTCATGCAAAGTTGGGCTCAATAAAGGACAGAAGTGGTATGTGTAGGGAACAAAGTATAAAGGAGGCTGGGAAGACTCTTGCACACAAGGATGTTTCTCTGGTCCTTCAAAAAAGAACANTGCTCCTGCAGAGACGCGCTCGGCCGACTCAGTGACGCCGGCGCCCGCGTTGGGCCACCTCGGCGAAGGCGGCCTCGTTTTCGGCTTAGATGTGTATGGCAGTGCTGAGGGAAGCAGGGCTAGAGATCCAGACAGATACTTAATGGAAACTGTCTGAAATCTCTGCCTAGACTTAAAAAAAAACCAACAGAAAACCTGGGCTGTGGTGTATTTAGTTAGATCTTGGAAATGATTGTTTTTTAGCAGGAATCACCTTGTTTCCTCCGAGTCAGACTGCCACAAACAAACGTCCTAAATCAAAGCAGGCAACTTGGGATGCCCTTCCCCTGGAAGGCTCCAGAACAGATGAAATGCCAAACGTAGGCGGCACCTGCACGCGCTTTCCCTCACTTCCAGGCCATTGCCCCATTGAAAACTAGAGAGGAGTCTGGGACAAAAGCGAGCAAGCGACTTAATGAGGTGTGACTAGCCAGGTAGCTCCCGGACAGCAGGCTTCCTGGTCTGACTTCTTGTGGTATTAACTTTCGCATCACACGGGGACAGCAGGATTTCCTGTAGCAGAAATTGGGACACCCAGGTTCTACTTTGTCAGCGTGGTTGCTCCATACAGTCTCCATCATATTCTGTTGTCACTATCCAGTGATTTTTTAAAATTCAGAGTAGGTTCAGGGTTCAGAATGAGGTGTAACAACTAAGCTCCAACCTTTGAATCCAAGAAGACATGCTGGATTCTAGTTTTATGACTTTTAATAAGTTACTTAATTCTCTGCCTCATCTGCTAAAATGGTAATGAAAGTATAATAGTGTATGTCNACAACCTTTGAATCCAAGAAGACATGCTGGATTCTAGTTTTATGACTTTTAATAAGTTACTTAATTCTCTGCCTCATCTGCTAAAATGGTAATGAAAGTATAATAGTGTATGTCTCACTCTTTGCCTGAACCCAGGTATACAAGGCATGAGCAGGGGAGCTGGAAGGAAATACAAGGAGCAGTAGGAGCTGCAGGCATGTTTTGTTAGCAGTGGCTGACCCGGCCAGAAGGCACACGTGGAGAGTTCCCTGGGCTGTTTCAAGTGGTGCTTATATAAGTATACAGAACAAAGGGGGCACGTGGCCAAGCACATACAGCATGAGGCCAGCTACCGTGCCAGGTCATGTTTACAGAACATGGGGGAAGAGCGAGAGGTTGTGGGCGAGAGAGCCTGACCATCGCCATCTTGGCTAATTGCTATTCCTCTACGGTACACAGAGAGTTGTTACCAGAATTAAAGGAATTGATGTATGTAAATCAGTTAACTCTGCTTAGCATGTTGTTGTTGTTCAGTTGCTAAGTCATGTCTGACTCTTTGCGACCCCATGGACTGCAGCACACCAGGCTTTCCTGTCCTTCACTGTCTCCCAGATTTGACTCAAACCTAATGTCCATTGAGTCGGTGAAGTGAAAGTGAAGTCGACTCTTTGCGACCCCATGGACTGTAGCCTATCAAGCTCCTCTGTTCATGGGATTTTCCAGGCAATAGTACTGGGTTGGATTGCCATTTCCTTCAGGGGATCTTCCCGATCCAGGGATCAAACTCGGGTCTCCCACATTGTAGACAGACGCTTTACCGTCTGAGCCACCAGGGAAGTCCTGATTGAGTCGGTTCAGTTCAGTTCATTCCAGTTCAGTTGCTCAGTTGTGTCCCACTCTCTGCGAACCCATGAATCGCAACACGCCAGGCCTCCCTGTCCAACACCAACTCCTGGAGTTCACTCAAACTCATGTCCATCGAGTCTGTGACGCCATCCAGCCATGTCATCCTCTGTCATCCCCTTCTCCTCCTGCCCCCAATCCCTCCCAGCATCAGAGTCTTTTCCAGTGAGTCAGCTCTTCGCATGAGGTGGCCAAAGTACTGGAGTTTCAGATTTAGCATCATTCCTTCCAAAGAATTGAGTCGATAGTAGATTATAAATGCTGGCTGTTGTTCTTACAAGTGCAAATGCTTGTGTCATTCTCAGTTAGACATGGTAAACCTTTTCAAATTACTTCTAGTGTCTTCTGGTTTTGTCCTCAAGCAGTGAAAAAAGAGAGTCTATTACTTGCAGGTACTAATTATGGAAACCAATTCTTCTGGTCTTTATTGATCTCATCATTATTGGTTTAGTCCTCTAGGCTTTTAAACTTGAGATTCAAGGGAGTTTTTAAAAGTGTGCTACATACAAGTGTTTGCTTGCGCACCTGCATATTCATTACCCTGTGAATAACCTTGCCAGTCTGATCAAGTACATTTTTTCCAATACAGCCCAGCTGGGTACTGATAATGCTGTAACCTCCCACCCCCTCCCCTGCTTCTCCTCTCTGCCCCAAGACAAGTGCCTCCCTCGTTTCACTCTTGTCAGGGCCCTGTTTTTCACCTAATAAGTTTATATCCTAGGCGTTCACCCCATCCATCATCGTCCAACCTGTACCTTGGACTAACATTACATTTTATAACTGATCTTTTCCACCTCCTAATCAAATGTTAATATTTTTTACTGTAATTTCACTCCTAGGGCTCTCTTATGGGGCATGGTGGTACAGTAGAAAAGAATGTGACCTTTAGAGTTAGCCCTGAATTTGAATTTTGATGCTGCCAGTCATGAACAGTGTGACTTCAGGCAAATTACTTAACCTCTCAGCTTCAGTTTCCACATTTGTAAAGAGTAGAAGATAATAGTCCTTGTTTCAAACAATTGTTATAAGAATTAAATGAGAAATAATATACATGCGTAGAAAGTGTCTGGAAGTAGATGCAGTTTTACAGTACTCTCAAAGTTGCCACGTTAATTTTGGGGAAAACGCAGTAAACAGTAATTCAACTGCCTTTTCTGTATCCGCCATTGTATTTCTATAAAGACAGGAGAAAAACAGAGCGGGGATCTGACTTTTCAGTGCCTCTTGGATGTTCACGCATGTTTACAGATGATGTACTTGGCAGCTCTTCCTCGGTGGTGGAAAGTGACTCAGGGTTTTGTGAATCCAGACAATTTGCAGGAAGCCTGTGGTTTCATTCTATAGAAATCCATTAATGTCATCTTCGAAACACAGATCTGGAAGAGGACAGATTTTTTTTCCTTTACACAATTTGACTAGGGAGTGTACTCTAGCCCCAAATGTCAGAATGCCATTATTTTATATCTGGACAGATTTTCAAAAGGTCCTGGGATCCGTATATGACAGAGGGAAAGGAGACTTAACTGGCATTCCTCGTTTCTGGCTTTATTCCATGCCCAGCACCCTTTGTGACCTCTGACTCATCCTCTGTGTTGAGTCCATGCAGTCTACCCTCTGACACAAGTTTCTCCACTTCCCTTGCAGCCCCTTCTTGCCACCATCTCCTAAAGGATTGGGGGGATTTTCTCATTTCAGTTTCAGCTTTGGAATAGCAGCCAAGTATGCGTTAATATTCCATAGCCTTCCTTCATGATGAAACATCCATGCCAGAGACTACATTCACTTGTCTACATTCATTCATTCTTGAATATTTATTCGATACCTGCCTTGTGCCATGTTCTGGCCCAAATACTGTTAAAGGATGGTTTTCATTTTGTTTTGTTTTTATTAAGCCTGCATTTTTATTAACTAGAGCGGTATTAGATTTACAGCAAAACTGAGAGGAAGGTACAAAGATATCTTATGGATCTTCTGTCCTCACATATACATAGCCTCCCTCATTCTCAATATGACCCATGAGCATAGTACAGTTGCTACAACTGAGGAACCTACGCTGACATGTAATAATCAGTCCATAGTTTACATTAGGGTTCAGTCCCGGTGTTATATATTCTGTGGGTTTAGACAAATGTATAATGATATGTTTGCACCATTATGGTGTCATGCAGAGTATGTTTTATTGTCCTAAAAATCCTCTCTGCTCTGCTTATGCATCCCTTCTCCCTCCCAACCCTTTGCAATCACTGGTCTTTATACCATCTCCATTATTTTGCCCTTTTTCAGAACAGTCCATGTAGTTGGAATCATACAGCCTTTTCGGATTGGCTTCTTTCACTTAAATGTATTTAAGGGTCCTTCGTGTCTTTTCGTGGCTTGGGAGCTCGTTTCTTTTTAGTGCTAAATGATGTTCTGTCATCTAGATGTACCACAGTTTGTTTATTTATTCACTTACTGAAGTTCATTTTGGTTGTGTCTAAGTTTCGACAACTGTGAGTAAAACTTCTGTAAAGATCTCTGTGTAGGTTTCACGTGGACGTAAGTTTTCAGCTCCTCTAAATACCAAGGAGAGTGACTGCTGTGTCACTGGGTGCGAGTGTCTTTCGTTTTGTAAGAAACCCTAGACTCTTTCCCAAAGTGGCCAGATCCTTTTGAATTCCTACCCGCAATGAATGAGAGTTCCTGTTGCCCCATAAACCTGGCCAACACTTGGTGTCTGGGAGTTTCAGATTTTGGATAAGATGGGTTTTTTAAAAAATAAGAAATTTAAAACCATGACTCTCAACACATGTGCAATGAACACAAGTCAAATATTTTATTTAACACATTCGTGAATGGAGGAAACAATATATAAACTCAGCAGGGAGTTGAAATGTATTTGCTTAATAGATGCAAAGCAGCCTCTTCCACAGTGGAGGAAGGAAATCCATTGAACCTTCCCAGACAGAATTTATCTATTTATAATCGAGAACTATTTGCATTACTATCAGTTTTATGCAACTTCTATCTCTCAGAGTTGTGAAATACCTTAGTCAAAGGCAGAGATAACCCAGATGGATGAGCTAGTTAGGGTTTCCATTGCGATGTACACCTTTGCTAATTCTTTCCTAGATGGTTAGAGTACAAGCGTTTGTGCTCAGTTACTAAGTCGTGCCTGACTCTTTGTGACCCCATGGGCTGTAGCCCACCAGGCTCCTCTTGTCTGTGGGATTTCCCAGGCAGAAATCCTGGAGCAGGCTGCCACTTCCTCCTCCAGGGGGCCTTCTCCACCCGGGAGGCACTGAACCTGTCTCCTGCATTGTCAGGTGGATTCTTTACCACCGTGCCACCAGGGAAGCCCGTGCTTAGAGTCCAAGGCTGACCAAATACAATCTCTGCTTATGGCAAAGAAAGGGAGTGGAGAGTGAGTAGTCTGTTGGCAGCAAGAAGAAAGGCTGAAAATATGACGGGGAAGGTACCATGTGGGGCATCAGGAGAGGGGAAAGCAGCAACAAAAACTCCTCCCATCCAAAGGGATTCCTAAGGGGCTGGCGGCAGCTAGTTTAGCAGCACTCTGTGCGATGGAAGACATTCCCGCGTACAACGCACTTCCAGAGACATTGCCACTGTCTCCTTCCTAGTCAAGAAAACGTATCTGAGCAATAATACCAGGTATCAAGATAGAGACGGCATTACAATAGGAAAAGTCTTGAACCAAGCCTAATTTACTATCTCTAACGCCAGTCATTCAGCTTCTCTATCATGCTGCTTATTTCTGGCTCTGCTGGGTCTTCACTGCCACGAGGGCTTTTTCTAGTTGCGGGAGCAGGGGCCACTCTTGGGTGCAGGGCACAGGCTTCTCATTGCAGGGGGTTCTCTCCTGGCAGGGCAGGGCACTAGGGTGTGTGGGTCTCAGTGGCTGCAGCACGTGCGCTCAGTTGTCGTGGTTCCCGTGCTCTAGAGCACAGGCTCAGTAATTGGGGCTTAGTTGCTCCATGGCAGGGGGGATCCTCCCGGACCAGGGATCGAACGCATGACTCCTGCATTGGCAGGCAGATTCTTTACCACTGAGCCATCAGGGAAGCCCAGTCATTTATTATCTACAAAGCAAATCAGAAGCGCTGATACATCAACGATTAGCACTAGCAAATCACCAGGCATCCATTTCAATAAAAGGTAGGAACTGCAATCAATGTGACGTTTCTCATGGCCGTGAGACACTTTGCTGGGGCTTTCAAAAGGGTGCTATGTTAATCCACGCAAGTCTTTTGACTTCGTGACACTAACAGTCGCATTGGACTGTGATGCAGTTTCTGAAGAAATTAATCTAATAATATTTACCAACTATTATACTAATCAGTGCTCTCTTAGGTTGTATGAGGAACACTGCTGGCCATAGCTGTGTTCCTCATGTTTGGCTGCGTGTAAGAATCTCATAAGGGCATCACAGTTCCTCAAAAAGTTAAACATAGAATCATCATATGACCCAGCAATCACTCTTCTGGAACAGACCCAAAAGAATTGCAAGCAGCAACTCAAACAGATCCCTGTACACCAATGTTTGTAGCAACATTATTCACAGTGAACCAAAATGTGAATACGGCCCAAATGTTCATTAACAGATGAATGGAAAGACAAAACATGCCACGCACAGACAAAGCACTGCAAGGTCGCCTTAGAAAGGGAGGGGTTTCTCACACATGCTCTGACATGGAGGGACCTACAGAGCGTTATGCTGAGTGAAATGTGCCCGAAAGAGGAGGACAAATATCCTATCATTCCATTTATATTCCCTTGAATAGGCAAACTCACAGAGACAGAAAGTAGAATACTGCAGAGGTCAGCAGAGCTGGGGAAGTGAGGAGTTATTGTTGAACGAATGTCAACTTTCTCTTCAGGATGATGAAAAAGTTCTGGAAACGGATAGTGGTGATGGTTGCAAAACACCGAGAGTGAACTTAATGCCCCTGAATTGACGCGTGACGAGCGGAAGTTGCCCAGTCGTGTCCGCCTCTGTGTGACTCCCTGGGCTATAGTCCGTGGGACTCTCCAGGCCAGAAGACTGGAGTGGGCAGCCTCTCCCTTCTCCAGGGGATCTTCCCAACCCAGGGAATCAAACCCAGGACTCCTGCTTTGCAGGTGCATTCTTTACCAGCTGAGCCACAAAGGAAGCCCGAGAATACTGGAGGGGTAGCCTATCCCTTCTCCAGTGGATCTTTCTGACCCAGGGAGGGTCTCCTGCATTGCAGGCGGATTCTTTACCAATTGAGCTATGAGGGAAGCCCACTGAATTATTTACTTAAAAATGGTTAAAATGGTAAACTTTATGTTGTATATGGTTTACCACATACACACTAAGGAAACTTAGAAATCCGAGAAGCCTTAAAAACACTGATACCTGGCCACAGTCCTCAGAGATCTGATTTCACTTGGTCTGAGGTCTTCTTTAGGTTTTTTTTTTTTCTTAACAGTAGTTCTAAAAGTCCCTCAGGTGATTTGACTGCACAGCCAGCTGTAGTCTTCAGGGTGGCAGCATCCAGCCTCAACTACACATTAGACTCACCTGGGGAGTTTTAAAGTACATTGGTCACACCCACAGTTCTAATTTAATTGGCTTGGCGATGCTGTTTGGTCCCTGAGAATTTGTGCTTGAATTTCCATCTGTTTCTAATATGCAGCCAAGGCGAGACCCACCGCTCTGGGGGAGTCCAGGATCTCAGCCTTCCCTCCCACCTTTGGAGAAGTAGCATTCTAGTAAAGCACCTCCGTTTCCGACAGTGATGAAACCAAGGGCCTGGTGGGGAAGGCCCTTCCGACGAGTTAGAGGGCTGAATTCTTCAAGGCCACTGATTGTTTTTCTTTCCTTTTACAGTCAGAATGTTAAAAGTAGGAGAACAGAGGGTCCAGAAGAAAGAGGTCTAACTCTTTGGCTCATTCCTGAGGGAGAAAGGCTCTTTATTCTTCTAGGCATCTGGCTCCTGCCAGCTTCTAACATGGCCACTAGCCCCCCTGCCCAGCCCTGGTCCCACTTAGATTCCTCCCTCTCCCCAAGAGAGGCTCAGAGCTGACCTATCTAGCCAGCATTCCAGAGAGCCAGGGCTGTTAAGAGTATCTTGATCAAGGGACCGTCACCCTGGGACTTTTCAGGCGGTCCATTGGGCAGGTTCGATCCCTGCTAGGGGAAGTAAGATCCCACATGCCGTGTGGCCAGGAAATCCAAACATAGAAGCAATATTGTAACAAATTCGATAAAAACTTTAAAAATGATCCACATCAATAGAATCTTTAAAAAATTCTATAATTTAAGCTTTTCACTGAGCAACTCATGAATTTTATTAGAAAACTTCAGTAAATATACATAGATATAGATACTATCTGTATATAGATCGGAACACTTAGGCTCCTAGAAATTTTTATGGTATCTTAGTAAAGATAATCAATAATTATTTCATAGTAAAGGAGAAGGGGGCGACAGAGGATGAGATGGTTGGATGGCATCATCAACTCAATGCACACGAGTTTGAGCAGATTTCGGGAGGTGTGAAGGACAGGAAAGCCTGGCTTGCTGCAGTCCATGGGGTTGCTAAGAGTCAGACATGACTTAGCGACCAAACAAGGACAAGTGAGAACAGCGTGAAGAAGTGCAGATGGGTTCGTCTGATGAACACGACACTCGTCAGAGTCAGCGCTAAAGATCGCCTTAGTGGACTTTGGTCAATAGCTGCAATTTCACATGAGAGCCTTGTGGCCTAAAAATGGTTTCTCTCTTTTCTTAAGCCTCTGCCATGGAAGTTCTCAAAGTGTGGGGCTGGGCCCAACAGCATCTGCTTTTTAGCTATGCAAATTCTCAGGCCCCACGCCAAACCTACTGAAGAAGACTCATGGTGTGGACCCCGTTCTATCACCTGAATGAGCCCTCCTGGTGAATCTGATCCACACTGTCTGAGAACCAAACCTCCACACTTCAGCTTTTAAATAACTTCTCTTAGATCATTCTCAGCGACACAGAGAATTACTTCCTGTTTTATGTCTAAATTTATCTCTGTAAAGTTCTGCAGGGCGTGGCATGCAGTCTGCACAAGTGCAGAGGCACCTTCACGGGTAGCAGCAGAGAGTGGGGTTCAGCAGAAGCGGGATATGCAGACAGGGCTGGTGGCAGGCAGGCGAGGGGGCACAGGGCTGGTCTCCGCCCCTTCCCATTCCCGCTCATCGATAGCTTCCTGGACCAAGATCCACTCCAAAGAGGAGTGCGGCACAGCTCATTTGGGGTCTGGGTTTCAAAGACAAGTGACTCTGAGTCGAGAGGGTACAGAGTACAGATAAATGTTAGGAGAAATATGGGAGAGACGCGGGTGTCTCATGGGCTGGTTGACACCGTTCAGAAGTGGTCTGAATAAAGCGACCCACAAGGAAGAAGGTTTCAGCCTTCCAGGAGCTGAGCACTGACAAGCTGAAAAAGGCTCCAGATGACTGGCTGTGGTCCAGGGCAGAATCCTGCTGCTCCCCATGCACTCCTGCCAGCCTAGCGTTAGGGGAGAAGCCCAGGTCCTCAGGCTGCCGGAGGGATGGGGATTCAGGATGCCAAGGGAGCCATCTCTGTGGCCTGACTGTGTTTCTGAGGTCTTCACCGTGCTCTTTGGAAGGACTGCTCTGTCTGCCTGGAGTGGCACTCTCTTCTCAGAAATATTGCTTTTCAGCACATGGTTCAATGGGAGCCCCCAGTTTCTTACCAATCTGCTTTCTTAATTTACCTAATGATTGGCTGGAGCTAGGTGTGATTCCCAATATCGGCCAGTCCTGGGGATTTTTTATTTTATTTTTTAAGTTGGAGTGTAGTTGCTTTATGAAGAAGGAAATGGCAACCCATTCTAGTGTTCCTGCCTGAGGAATGCAGGCAGAGGAGCCTGGAGGGCTACAGTCCATGGGGTTGCAAAGCATCAAAAATGCCTGAAGCAACAGAGCAGCCATAGTTGCTTTAAGTCCTGGGCATTTCTCTATTTAAAAAAATATAATTTAATTAATTAATTTATTGGATGTGCTGAGTCTTCGCTGCCGCGAGGGCTTTTCTCTAGTTGTGGAGAGAGGGGGCTACTCTCCAGGTGAGGGGCAAGGGTTTCTCACTGCGGTGGCCTCTCTTGCTGCGGAGCACGGGCTCCAGGGCCTGTGGGCTCAGTCGTTTTGGCTCCCAGGAGTGGTGCTTGGGCTAAGTTGCTCCGAGGCATGTGGGATCATCCTGGACCAGGGGTGGAACCCTTGTCCGCCACATTGCGGGCGGATTCTTTACCACTGAGCCACCAGGGAAGCCTAGTCCTGGCATTTCTGACCTTCAACTTGATGAAGAGGGTCTCCAGCTCTCTTGGTTGGCAAGCCTATGAGGTATGAGTCTGAGCCTCCGCCGGCTGTGTCCCTGCCAGCTGTGGGGAAGAGCCCGTCCACAGAGGGAGAGAGTGATCCTGAGAAAAGCAGCCATGAGAGATGGAGAAAGCGGCACTCCCCCCTTGCTTGAGGTTGCTCCCGAGGCCCAGCTCAGGCTCACTATCCTGCCCTGCAGTTAGCTGAACTGACAGATTTCCCCCTTTTTGCTGTGGGGGATGGGAGAAAGGCTTTCCTTCTACCCTCTTCGGTTTTGTACCTGGGGCTGTGAATTACACTGGTAAACAGCAAGTGAGCAGGAGAAAGGGTTTGTTTCCAATGCACATGGGAACCGTCAAAGGAAATAGCTGGCCTCTCAAGTGGTTAGAGAATTATATACCTAATTTAATGGAAGAAAGTCTTATGGGAAGAACAAACTAACAGGCTTCACTCAATGGATAGGTTGCTCTTGCATTTATTTATTTANGGAACCGTCAAAGGAAATAGCTGGCCTCTCAAATGGTTAGAGAATTATATACCTAATTTAATGGAAGAAAGTCTTATGAGAAGAACAAACGAACAGGCTTCACTCAATGGATAGGTTGCTCTTGCATTTATTTATTTATTTAAATGGGAAGAATGTCTTGTACAGTCATTGTGAGTATTAGAGATGTTTGTTTATTCATTTTATTGTGATGATGATTTTGGCGGTGGTGGGTCTTCACTGCAGTGAGCAGATTCTCTCCAGTCGCAGTACACAGGCTCTCTGATTGCCCCGTGGCGTGTGGGACCTTAGTTCCCCGATCAAGGATGGAACCTGTGTCCTCTGCATTGAAAGGTGGATTCTTAACCACTGGATCACTAGGGAGGTCTCTGTTCTTGCATTTAGATGCTCCTGCATTTTATGGCAGATTCCTCTTAGGCTGTCCTCTGGAACAAACATATATATATTCTCCTTTTTTGCATGGATGTAGCATTGGCAGCTTGGTAATCTAGCTCAGCAGTTATCTGTAGTATCACTTTGACCAACAGTAATACAGTTTCATCCCCAGCTGTCTTCAGAGCTCTTCAAAGGACACTGCCTAATTCTGTTAACTGAATTTTCAGGTGATCTGCCAAGTGAGTTTTAAATAGCTTCTGTTTAATCGAATGCCTATTTGCTTCAAAATACATTTGGAAATAAGATTATGCCTACCTGATGGCATAAAGAAAGACCAGGGCGGAGCACGCTTACCCGTTGCTCAGTCACATCGTTCCCAAGCGGCCGCTTGCACTGCCGTGCTCTAGAACAGCACGAAGTAATAGGGACTCTAGGTTTTGACTGCAAACTTTTGGTTTCATCGAGTTCTGTTTCCTCCCTTTGTGGTTAGCCACTTGGGAGGGGATTTCCGGAGATGCAGGCAGTATAGTTTGTTTCCCAAAATATTTTGCATTGTTTTGAGTGAGAGAGTGCAATTGCCTACTTTGCAAAACCTGGGTCTCTGAGAGCTAATATGACATATAGCTGTAATCACGTGGTCAGAATTTGTCTTAGTGGTGAGGGGAGGCCCCTCTGTTATGGCACACTCTTTCATAGCAAAAGGAAACTTTTAAAAATATATATTCTTTTTTCGTTTGGTAAAATACACGCAACATAAAGTGAATCATTTTTCCTTCCAGGTTTATCGAGGTATAATTTAAGACTTTCCATTCTAAATTTATGAGTCTAAAGTGTGCAGCCCAATGACTTGACTTATATACATCATGAAATGATTATCAGTATAAGTTCAGTGAACATTCATTATCACATAGAGACACAAAATTAAAGAAATAACACTTATATACGTCATGAAATGATTATCAGTATAAGTTCAGTGAACATTCATTATCACATAGAGACACAAAATTAAAGAAATAAAAAAAATTTTCTGCTTGATAAGAACTCTTAGGATTTACTCTCAACTTTCGTATGTAACATGCAGCAATGTTAATTACATTAGCCACGTGCTACACTATATTCCTAGTACTTATTTATCTTATAAGTGGAAGTTCCTACCCTTTGATTGCTTTCCTTCCATTTCTCTTCCCTCTATTCCCCACTACTGGTATCCACAGACCTAATCTTTTTCTATGAGTTTTTTTGCTTATTTGTTTTTAAAGTATAACTGACCTACCATATTATGTTAGTTCCTGTGAACTAACATAGTTTCTATCCATTTCAAATATGGTAAAATACACATCACATTTTTTTTTATCACTTTAGCCACTTTTAATTGCCCAGTTAGGGCTCCCCTGGTGGCTCAGCTGTAAAGAACACACCTGCCAATGCAGGCGATGTAGAGTCAATGCCTGGGTCGGGAAGATCCCCTGGAGAAGGACATGGCAACCCTCTCCAGTATGCTTGCCTGGAGAATCCCATGGACAGAGGAGCCTGGCGGGCTACAGTCCACGGG
>SJYW01021127.1:462128-476191 GCA_006410735.1 Raphicerus campestris | reverse complement strand
ACAGAGCAGCCATAGTTGCTTTAAGTCCTGGGCATTTCTCTATTTAAAAAAATATAATTTAATTAATTTATTTATTGGATGTGCTGAGTCTTCGCTGCCGCGAGGGCTTTTCTCTAGTTGTGGAGAGAGGGGGCTACTCTCCAGGTGAGGGGCAAGGGTTTCTCAC
Source organism: Raphicerus campestris (assembly GCA_006410735.1). Taxonomy (NCBI): domain Eukaryota; kingdom Metazoa; phylum Chordata; class Mammalia; order Artiodactyla; family Bovidae; genus Raphicerus; species Raphicerus campestris. Next base: position 476,025 of record SJYW01021127.1, on the reverse strand, counting down.
TGCGGCGGCCTCTCTTGCTGTGGAGCACGGGCTCCAGGGCCTGTGGGCTCAGTCGTTTTGGCTCCCAGGAGTGGTGCTTGGGCTAAGTTGCTCCATGTGGGATCATCCTGGACCAGGGGTGGAACCCTTGTCCGCCACATTGCGGGCGGATTCTTTACCACTGAGCCACCAGGGAAGCCTAGTCCTGGCATTTCTGACCTTCAACTTGATGAAGAGGGTCTCCAGCTCTCTTGGTTGGCAAGCCTATGAGGTATGAGTCTGAGCCTCCGCCGGCTGTGTCCCTGCCAGCTGTGGGGAAGAGCCCGTCCACAGAGGGAGAGAGTGATCCTGAGAAAAGCAGCCATGAGAGATGGAGAAAGCGGCACTCCCCCCTTGCTTGAGGTTGCTCCCGAGGCCCAGCTCAGGCTCACTATCCTGCCCTGCAGTTAGCTGAACTGACAGATTTCCCCCTTTTTGCTGTGGGGGATGGGAGAAAGGCTTTCCTTCTACCCTCTTCGGTTTTGTACCTGGGGCTGTGAATTACACTGGTAAACAGCAAGTGAGCAGGAGAAAGGGTTTGTTTCCAATGCACATGGGAACCGTCAAAGGAAATAGCTGGCCTCTCAAGTGGTTAGAGAATTATATACCTAATTTAATGGAAGAAAGTCTTATGAGAAGAACAAACGAACAGGCTTCACTCAATGGATAGGTTGCTCTTGCATTTATTTATTTATTTAAATGGGAAGAATGTCTTGTACAGTCATTGTGAGTATTAGAGATGTTTGTTTATTCATTTTATTGTGATGATGATTTTGGCGGTGGTGGGTCTTCACTGCAGTGAGCAGATTCTCTCCAGTCGCAGTACACAGGCTCTCTGATTGCCCCGTGGCGTGTGGGACCTTAGTTCCCCGATCAAGGATGGAACCTGTGTCCTCTGCATTGAAAGGTGGATTCTTAACCACTGGATCACTAGGGAGGTCTCTGTTCTTGCATTTAGATGCTCCTGCATTTTATGGCAGATTCCTCTTAGGCTGTCCTCTGGAACACACATATATATATTCTCCTTTTTTGCATGGATGTAGCATTGGCAGCTTGGTAATCTAGCTCAGCAGTTATCTGTAGTATCACTTTGACCAACAGTAATACAGTTTCATCCCCAGCTGTCTTCAGAGCTCTTCAAAGGACACTGCCTAATTCTGTTAACTGAATTTTCAGGTGATCTGCCAAGTGAGTTTTAAATAGCTTCTGTTTAATCGAATGCCTATTTGCTTCAAAATACATTTGGAAATAAGATTATGCCTACCTGATGGCATAAAGAAAGACCAGGGCGGAGCACGCTTACCCGTTGCCGTCAGTCACATCGTTCCCAAGCGGCCGCTTGCACTGCCGTGCTCTAGAACAGCACGAAGTAATAGGGACTCTAGGGTTTGACTGCAAACTTTTGGTTTCATCGAGTTCTGTTTCCTCCCTTTGTGGTTAGCCACTTGGGAGGGGATTTCCGGAGATGCAGGCAGTATAGTTTGTTTCCCAAAATATTTTGCATTGTTTTGAGTGAGAGAGTGCAATTGCCTACTTTGCAAAACCTGGGTCTCTGAGAGCTAATATGACATATAGCTGTAATCACGTGGTCAGAATTTGTCTTAGTGGTGAGGGGAGGCCCCTCTGTTATGGCACACTCTTTCATAGCAAAAGGAAACTTTTAAAAATATATATTCTTTTTTCGTTTGGTAAAATACACGCAACATTAAGTGAATCATTTTTCCTTCCAGGTTTATCGAGGTATGATTTAAGACTTTCCATTCTAAATTTATGAGTCTAAAGTGTGCAGCCCAATGACTTGACTTATATACGTCATGAAATGATTATCAGTATAAGTTCAGTGAACATTCATTATCACATAGAGACACAAAATTAAAGAAATAACACTTATATACGTCATGAAATGATTATCAGTATAAGTTCAGTGAACATTCATTATCACATAGAGACACAAAATTAAAGAAATAAAAAAAATTTTCTGCTTGATAAGAACTCTTAGGATTTACTCTCTTAACTTTCGTATGTAACATGCAGCAATGTTAATTACATTAACCACGTGCTACACTATATTCCTAGTACTTATTTATCTTATAAGTGGAAGTTCCTACCCTTTGATTGCTTTCCTTCCATTTCTCTTCCCTCTATTCCCCACTACTGGTATCCACAGACCTAATCTTTTTCTATGAGTTTTTTTGCTTATTTGTTTTTAAAGTATAACTGACCTACCATATTATGTTAGTTCCTGTGAACTAACATAGTTTCTATCCATTTCAAATATGGTAAAATACACATCACATTTTTTTTTATCACTTTAGCCACTTTTAATTGCCCAGTTAGGGCTCCCCTGGTGGCTCAGCTGTAAAGAACACACCTGCCAATGCAGGCGATGTAGAGTCAATGCCTGGGTCGGGAAGATCCCCTGGAGAAGGACATGGCAACCCTCTCCAGTATGCTTGCCTGGAGAATCCCATGGACAGAGGAGCCTGGCGGGCTACAGTCCACGGGGTCACAAAGAGTCAGACACGACTTAACGACGAAACGACAGCGACAAGTGCACAGTTAAGGGGCATTACGTTGTCAACGTCGTACAATACAACCGTCACCACTGCTTATTCCATGACGCTTTTCATCCTCCCAAACAGACTCTGTATCCATTTAATAATAACTCCCCATCTCCCCTTTCCTCCAGCTCCTCGGTAGCCTCTATTCCACCTTCTGTTTCTATGGATTTGCCTGTTCTAGGTACTTTGCATAAATGGAATCCTGCATCTGTCCGTTTGTTTCTGGCGTATTTCACCATAGTGCTTCCTTGGACCCTCTGTGTGGTGGCATGTGTCAGCATTTCCTTCCTTTCAAAAGCTGCTCCATAGTCCATCGGATGGATCTGGTACATTTCTTTGTCCATTCATCTGATGATGGACATTCGAGCTGTTTCCAGCTTTGGGTTGTTGTGGATACCGCTGCTATGAACATGGGTATATAATGATCTCTTTGTGTTCTCATTTGTAATTCTTTGGGGTATAATAGACCTAGGAGTGGAGACTTATGGTAATACCACTTTTTGAGGAACTGAAGAAAGGAAAACTTTTGAAGTATTTTTTTTCTTCACTAACCACAGGTTGCCTCTGCAGTCCCCAAATATGATGTGATGGAATGTCTCAGAATACACTACTGCCATTTAGAGCCATGTGGTTTGAGGTCATGGGTACACCCCCCATAGCCTGTGAAATGTTCTAGAAGCTAGTTTAGCATTCCTGATACCTGATACCAGCTGGGGGAGGCAATTCACTTTGGGGCATCTTGTCTGAATCCACGATGAACTCTTTACAAAGAACTCCAAGTCTTTTCCAAAAGCACCCTGATTTTCAGGGCAACCCCAAAACTAACATTGCATCCTTGGATTGATCCGGATTGGATCTCTACAGACATGGACTAAATCCCAGGATTGTCCAGGCAAGACTAGAAAACCACCTAAGCCACCTACCTCTTCCTAAACTATCAAATCACTTTTGTCACTGAGTCCTGCCAATTTTAATTTTTCCATATCATTTTTCCATCTCTGCTGTCACCCTCCTAGTCCAGGTGACCCTCACCTCTCTTATGAACTTGTGTGACAGCATTTCACACTGGTCTTCCCTCATGTACCCTTGCTCTTCACACTGTAGCCAGAGTCAGTTTCAAAATTCAGATCTGATAATGTCAGCAACAGCGGTTTGGTGGAAGGGGACCAGACAAAATGATTATAGAGTTCATATGGAAAAGTAAACAGTAATAATCAGGAAGTTTTTGAAAGGCAAGCATAGTGAGAAAAGACCAGCTCTAGCAAATTCAAAGTAGATTTAAAAAGCCCTAAGGACTAAAACGGTTTCATATCATTCCATGGCTAGGCAGATCAGTGGAACAGAATATAGAACCATAAAAAGAGACCCCAGATAGGTGAGAAATTAAATTATAATGAAGATGGCATTTTTAATCACTGGGGACGCCAGTCCAGGTTTGATGCATGAGACAGGGTGCTCAGGGCTGGTGCACTGGGATGACCCAGAGGGAAGGGATGGGGAGGGAGATGGGAGGGGGGGTTCAGGAAGAGAAACACATGTGCACCCGTGCAAATTCATGTCAATGTATGGCAAAACCACTACAATATTGTAAACTAATTAGCCTCCAATTAAAATAAATAAATTTATACTAAAAAGAATCACTGGGGAAAATTCAAATAAATAGGTGCTGAGACAAATGGGAAAAACTGTTTCCTTGATTCATGCATTACACCAAAACAAATTCCAAGTGTGTCAAAGATTTAGGTAACTTTAGAAAAGAGAAATCTTAAAACAAGAAGAGAATTCAGGAGAATGTCTTCCTGCCCAGGATTTTCCAAAAAAAAAAAAAAAAAAAAATTCACCATCACCACCAACTTTAAGAATTTGAGGAGCTTCCCTGATGGCTCACTGCTAAAGAATCCACCTGCCAATGCGGGAGACACAGGTTCGAGCCCTGGTCTGGGAAGATCCCATGTGCTGCAGAACAGCTAAGCCCGGCACCACAGCCATTGAGCCTGGCTCTAGAGCCCGGCAGCGGCAGCTGCTGAGCTTCCGCACCCTGGAGCATGCGCTCTGCAGCAAGGGAAGCCCGTGCAGTGGGAGGCCCGCGCAGCACCAGGGAGTCGCGCCCACTCGCCACAGCGAGCGGGAAGCCCAGGATGCAACGAAGACCCAGCACAGCCCAAATAAAAATAAAAGAATTCCAGGAATTCAAAATTTCGAAACAAATGAGTGACATACCCTGAGTTCAGAGGCAGGAGAAGGAGGAAGGTTGGGAGGAGGTGGAAGGAAGGTGTCAGCAAGGCTACAGTGGGAGAGATGATAATAGCATGTATTTCAGGGAAAATAAAGAGATGGGCCAACGGGGAGGAGCAGAGTCCAGGGAAGCATTTCTACTGAAGAGTCAAAGTGCTNCCATTTCCTGCTATTTATCAATTAGGTAGAATCGATTGGCCTCTTAATTGGTGGCATAACTATAAAACTAAATGATAGGAAAAAGAAACATCATATTTTGCCAAAACCCTGACTTAAGATCGGATTCGCTTTTCTGTGTTTTAGAATGAATGTTATTGGGCTTCTTTGATGGCTCAGTGGTACAGAATCCCACTTGCCAATGCAGGAGACATGGCTTCGATGCTGATCTGGGTAGATCCCACATGCTGTGGGACAGCCAAGCCCCTGCACCACAGCTATTGAGTCTGGGCTCAAGGCTAGGAGCTGCAGCTGCTGAGCCCGCAAGCCGCGAGCGCTGAAGCTGTGGCGCCCCAGAGCCTGTGCTCTGCAACAAGAGAAGCCCCGCAATGAGGAGCCCGTGCCCTGCAACCAGAGCAAAGTCTTGTGCAGCAACGAAGAGCTGACAGCCAAAAACAAACAAACAAACGAATGTTATGAATGCAGAACTGGGGGCACTGAGGTCTTCAAGGCTACCTGACCAGCAGGCAACACGTGGTACAGAAGTTCAGTCAGGAGCGCTGACCCCCTGACCTTGGCAGAGATCCTCGGGGCACACCCGGCTCCCCCCGCCACCTGTATGTTTGCTGGAGGACGGTCTCGTGTGGTGTCTCGTTACGTTTGAGAGCAGCATCATGACACTCAGTTGAGCAAGTATCACACGAGGTGGCTGGTGCTAATTCTTGTCCCAGGCCTTTGGCTCCCTGGATATCTGTCACGAGGAATATCATGTTCAGGAGGATTTACTCACCGGGTGTCTGCTTCTTGGACTCATGGGAACTGAAATCCAAAGTAACCATTCAATGTCACAGGTTTACCAAATAGGTTCTATGGTTTTCGTCACTATGAAGGTCAGTTAAAAGGCGTCCAAATTGGAACGGGGGAGTAAAATTATCTCTGTTTTTTACCAGAGGGGAAGGACTGGGGGAAGGGACAGTTAGGGAGACGGGGACTGACGTGTACACGCTGCTCCAGCAAGGACCTGCCGTAGAGCACAGGCACCCTGCTCCATGCTGAGTGACAGCCTAAATGGGAAAAGAATTTGAGAAGAATAGATCCGTGTTCATGTATAACCGAGTCACTTTGCTCCATACCTGAACCTATCAACGTTGCTGATGAACTGCATTCCAATATAAAATAAAGTTACACACACACGCACAGATTATGTCTGCTTGCAGATGACATGATCTTATATGTAGAAAACCCTAAAGACTCCACAAAGAAACTATTAGAATAAATGAATTCAATGAAGTTTCTGGCTATAAAATCAACATATAAAGGTCAGTTTTATATACCAAACAAGGTACTAGGTGAAAAGGAAATTGAGAAACAGTCTCATTTACAATAGCAGCAAAGAGAATAAAATACTTAGGAATAAACTTAACTGAGGGGGTGAAAGACTTGCACCATGAGAACTATAGAACACTGGTGAAATTAGAGGAGACACAAATCAGTGGAAAGCTATCCCGTATTCATGGATTAGAGGAATTACCATTGTTGAGATGTCCATACTTCCCTAAAGCAATCTACAGTTTCGATGTAATCTCTATAAAAATTGCAAAGACTTCTTTACACAAACAGAAAAAGTAACCCTAAAATTCATATGGAATCACAGAAAACTCTGAATGGCCACAGTGAACTTGAGAAAGAACAAAAAAGCTGGAGGCTGCCTGATTTCAAATTCTATTTTAAAGTAATAGTAATCAAAGCAGTATTGTCCTGTCGTAAAAACAGAGACCAATGGAAGAGAATAGAGAGCCCAGAAGTAAAACTGCCTGTATAGCTCAACTGAATTTTTACAAGTAGGTGCCAAGATCACACAATGAGGAAAGTCTCTCCTGTAAACAGTGCTTAGAAACTGGATATCCACCTGCAAAAGTATGAGACTGGACACTTAACTTTCACCATACACAAAAAGTAACTCAAATGGATTAAAGAGTTGAATGTAAATAACATCTGAAACCAGAAAACTCCTAGAAGAAAACAGGGGAAAAGCTTCTTGACATTGATCTTGACAATGATACCTTGAATATGACACCAAAATCACAAGCAACAGAAGCAAACATACCCAAGTGAGACTCAGTCGAACTAAAAGGCTTTTGCACAGCTAAGGAAACAGTGGAAAGGCAGCCTGCAGGATTTGCAAACTTTGTATAAATTACACTTCAGTATTCTGGAAAGAATATAAAATTCAAATCAAAAATAATTTTAAAGGATAGACAAGGGAGCCATTCACTGTTTTCTTATACATTTTAAAAAGCTTTACTGAAATATAGATTACATAAAATAAAATTCTCCAAATGTTAGTGTGTGACTCAACAGTGTTTAACATGCTGACAGTTGTGCAGCCATTTACCACCACCCGGTTTCAGAGCATTTCATCATTTCCCTAAGCCCCATTGTGTCCATTTGCAGACTATCTTCCCACCTGCCCCAGGCCCGAGATAACGGCTGACATCTTTTTCTCTGTATAAATTTGTTTCTTCTGGACATTTCATTATATAAACAGCACAATTCATTATATAGGCTTTTGCACCTAATTTTTAGACTCATTTATTTACTGACTTTTGGCTGTACTGGGTCTTTGTTGCCGCTCGAGCTCTCTGTAGATTGGTGAGTGGGGGCCAGTCCAGTTGCAGCGTGTGGGTTTCTCACCGTGGTACCTTCTCTCATTGTGAAGCACAGGCTCTAGGACACGGGCACAGTCGTTCCGACCCAGGGCTTCGTTGCCCCCAGGCATGTGGCATCTGTCCAGACCAGGGGTCCAACCTGTGTCCGGGGCGCTGGCAANTTTCTTACCGTGGTAGCTTCTCTCGTTGCGGAGCACAGGCTCTAGGACACGGGCGTAGTCGTTCCGACCCAGGGCTTCGTTGCCCCCAGGCATGTGGCATCTGTCCAGACCAGGGGTCCAACCCGTGTCCGGGGCGCTGGCAGGAGGATTCTTAACCCCTGGTCCACCAGGGAAGCCCCTGCATCTACTTCTTTACTTAGCATAATGTTTTTGCCTTTCTTCCAAGTTGTAGCCTGGATCTGGGTCCTTTTGCTTTTACTGTTGAATAGTATGGACGGATGTACTATAATTTGTTTTATCCATTCACTGGTTGGCTGCTGCTTGGACTGTTTCCACTTTTTGGCATACAGTTTTTCTTTGGATATGTGTTTTCATTTCTTATAGGTAGATTTCTAGGAGTGGAATTGCTCGGTCGTATGGTCAGGTATAATACGGTTTAAGAAACTGCCAACCTGTTTTCCAGAGTGGCTGTGCCACTGGCAGTGTATCAGCGTTCCAGTTTTTCCAGATCCATGTGAATGTATTTGGTATTGTCTGTCTCTTTCATCACAGCCGTCCTACCGGCTGGGTATGGCATCTCATTATGGTCTTCATTTGTACTGCCTTAACGATTAATGGTGCTGAGCATCCTTCATGTGGTTAGTAGTCATTTGTGTATTTTATTTAGTTCAATGTCCAGTCAACACTTTGGTCCATTTTTTAGTTGGGTTGTCTTTCTATTGTTGAGTTTTGAGAGATTTCAGTAATATATACATTTCAAGTATACATATATATTAATTTAAATGATATATATAATATGTTATCATATATATATATATATATGTATATATATAAATATATATAATGGTTTGCACTTTATCCCAGTCTGTGCTGTGTAGTGATGTCCTTTAAAACAAAGGGCTTTTAAATTATAATAGAACTCAATTTCCCAATTTTTTTTTATGGATTGTGATATTGGTGTCAGAAAAAAACACTAATTTGATGCTTTTGAACTGTGGTGTTGGAGAAGACTCTTGAGAGTCCCTTGGACTGCAAGGAGATCCAACCAGTCCATCCTAAAGGAAATCAGTCCTGAAAATTCATTGGAAGGACTGATGTTGAAGCTGAAACTCCAATACTTTGGCCACCTGATGTGAAGAACTGACCCATTAGAGAAGACCCTGATGCTGGGAAAGATTGGAGGCTGGAGAAGGGGACGACAGAGGATGAGATGGTTGGATGGCATCACCGACTCCATGGACATGAGTTTAAGTAAACTCCAGGAGTTGGTGATGGACAGGGAGGCCTGGAGTGCTGCGGTCCATGGTGTTGCAAAGAGTCAGACACGACTAAGCAACTAAGCAACAACAGCCAGGCAAGAATGGCATCAGCTCAGCTCAGCTCAGTCGCTCAGTCATGTCCGACTCTTTGTGGCCTCATGGACTGCAGCACACCAGTGTCATAGAGACTTGCTGTTAGTACCCAAAGTTGAGATTTTTTTCAACCATAAATGCTTCTCATATTGTTACATGAGCAATCAAATGGTGATTTTAAGAGCATTAAAATGGCTGTTTACATTGTCTATCTTTATAGTTGCTTTTGAGTGAGAAGAATTTCTAGCCTCCTCATTGAGTCATAGTTCAGTTCAGTTCAGTTACTCAGTCGTGTCTGACTCCTTGTGACCCCATGAATCGCAGCACGCCAGGCCTCCCTGTCCATCACCAACGCCCGGAGTTCACTCAAACTCACGTCCATCGAGTCGGTGAAGCCATCCAGCCATCTCATCCTCTGCTGTCCCCTTCTCCTCCTGCCCCCAATCCCTCCCAGCATCAGAGTCTTTTCCAATGAGTCACCTCTTCGCATGAGTCACAGTAGAAAGACCTAATTCCCATTTCTTTCTTTTTTTAATGGCGGAAAAAAATCTAGTCTTTAAACCAAAACCCTACCATTGTACCTATACCCGTATCACTCTCTTAGCTGTGAAGGGTGGAAGCCCCGAAAGCACCAAGGAAACTCAGAATCCTAGATGCCTGGGTTAGGGGAAAAGACACAAATTGACCCTATTGTTGTTCTTCAGTAGCTCAGTCATGTCTGACTCTTTGCAACCCCATGGACTGTACCACACCAGGCTACCCTATCCTTCACCATCTCCTGGAGTTTGCTCAAACTCATGTCCATGGCGTCAGTGATGCCATCCAACCATCTCATCCTCTGTCATCCCCTTCTCCTTCCACCGTCAATCTTTCCCAGCATCAGGGTCTTTTCCAATGAGTCAGCTCTTCACATCAGGTGACCAAAGTGTTGGAGCTTCAGCTTCAGCAACAGTCTTTCCAATGAATATTCGGGGTTGATTTCCTTTAGAATGGACTGGTTTGATCTCCAGTTCAAGGGACTCTCAAGAGTTTTCTCCAGCAGCACAGTTCGAAAGCATCAATTCTTTGGTGCTCAGCCTTTTTTACTGTTCAGTTCTCACATTTACACGTGACTACTGGAAAAACCATAGCTTTGACCAGGTGGACCTTTGTAGGCAAAGTAACGTCTCTGCTTTTTAATATGCTGTCTAGGTTTTTCACAGCTTTTCTTCCAAAAGCACACGTCTTTTATTTTATTTTATTTTTTTTTAGCACACGTCTTTTAATTTCATGGCTGCAGTCACTGTCCACAGTGATTTTGCAGCTCAAGAAAATAAAATCTGTCACTGTTTCCACTGTTTCCCCGTCTATTTGCCATGAAGTGATCCAGTACATTAGTGTACATTACTACTCTCTATACTGCCATGGGGTAGTATGGGGTAGTGGAAAAGTGCATATAGAGACAGGGCTTTATAAGCAAAGGAAGAAACCACAAGAAAAAGATTGCTTTTTAAAGATTGTGGTTAAAAAATAACATGAAAATTTTCACGTTAACCATTTTTAAGTGTGCAATGTAGTAGCGGTAAGTATATTCACACTGCTGTCAAATAACTCTTCAAAACTTTTTCATCTTGCAAAACTGAAACCCTGTACCCTTTAAAAAAAAACCAACTCCCTTTTCCTCCTTCCTGCATAGCTTTTATTAAATAAAAATTCATGGCTTCACATTTCAAGACTTCACAAATTCATAACGTCTACATGTCAAAACCACCAGTTGGAAGATAGAGCTTATTTGTAGCAAAGTATATAAGACGTGTTTTTAATGTGTGCAAAAGGAAAACACTCAACGACAAAGTTGACCCCAGAAACTGAAAATTCAACTCATGAAAGAAGGTCCAAAGCACTTGTAAAACACTACTTAACCTCATTGGCAATCGAAGAAATCCTGCTTCTAAGATTGGCAGAAACGTTGTCAGTGACAGCGTTCAGTGCCAAGGGTGACTACTCTCAAAGTAAGATGGGCACGCTTACTCACGCTGGTCAAGACAGAACGCAGTACAACTGATGGAGTTTTCTTTGGCAGTGTATTTCAAAACCTTAAAATCTTTGTAACTTTTGACACCTCGGTGCCACGTTTTTTGGTTTATTTTATTAAAAATTTTATTTTTGAAGCCCATAAATGAGCAAATTCCAAAACAGTAGCAATACAGACAATTTCACAGCATTTTGACGTCTACTTAGCAATCCATTTTTGCATTTTGTTTCCTATAAACAAATACACTGGATTAAAACAACAGTGCCCTTAACCCCAAGTTCAATGCCTGAGCATTTCCAATATTTATTTTGAGCACATAATAAAGCAGAGGCAACTACTTTTCCTGAACATTTTCTTTCCATTTGGAGCTTAGCAGTTACTTTAGCGCCACATTATTCTGTCATAAACGATGACGAAATGGCCTATCCAAGTGGCTAAAATCATGAAACTATTATAAGCCAAGTCCATGTTTTATATATATATATATATATATATAAAGTTACTATAAAATGACATCTATACTGGTACACATTTGTTTTGGATCCTACTAGAAATATGCCAAATTAACAAGTTTTAGTAAAGACTGAGGTCCTTGGGTAGAGGCGGAGGGGAAGAAGAGTCATATCATCAAAAATTATTAGGAAGACAGTAGGTTAAAAAAGAAAAAAACACCCAGCCTACAGTTTAAATGAAATAAAGGAGGAAAGAAGAGTACAACACTGGGGCGATGACAGTTCAGGAAAACACATTCCCCATCCATCACAGACTTGCTCACCACCTCGAGAGCACAGCACCAGGCTCTTTGGCATTGCTGCTGCTGCTGCTGCTGCTGCTGCTGCTGAGTCGCTTCAGTTGTGCCCGACTCTGTGCAACCCCATAGACGGCAGCCTACCAGGCTTTCCCGTCCCTGGGATCCTCCAGGCGAGGACATTGGAGTGGGCTGCCATTGCCTTCCCCATTAGGCATTGCTACTCTCCCACGAAGTTTCTTTATGTGGAACAGAAACCCACATTTGTGGTCACAACAGAGTTTTATAATTGCTCTTTAATCTCACAGCAAAAAACAGGAAAAATTGTTAGGGCCAGAGTGACCCTCAGAACATCTCAGTACCCCTGAAAATCGGGGCAAAAAGTGAATCGTTAAGAAGCAGTATCCAAAGAGCACTGTATTATCTGGTGTGATTTATGAAACAAGATTCAGCGCTCTTTGATGGGAAGAGCCATAGCAGCTGAGATTTAGGAATGGTTTGATGCTGATTTTTTTTTTTACTGATGTGGTACTCCAAGCTGTTAAGTTCGAACAAATTCCAAACTCACACTGACTTGCATCACCTCAGTTTAATAATCCAGTAAATGACAAAAAAGACAAACAAGGAGAATAGCATCATAAAGCATAGCAACTTCGCTTGGCTTCCTCTGGATAAAACCTTCAGTTTTCCCATAGTTTCACCTAGAAATCCAGTTGTAGAGTCAAACTGTGAATCCATCTCAGCTAATAATTTATTCTGATGTTAACTTCATGCCCTATTTCAATGGAAAGAGATTTTATCGCAGTTACTTTGCTTCTCCGACTTTCCGTGAGTCTCTCGCTGGCCTCTTCACAGGCACTATAGCCAGTGTGAGGACAGCCACTGTTGCCACTGTTGCCAGGGGCTACTCCTTCACCCAGGCCTGCCCGCCTCACCCTGCCAGAGCAGCGGGGAAAAGGCGGGCAGGGGAGTGGGTAGGAAGCGGCCAGGGACCGCCTGGACCGCGGCCTCGGGACCAGGGCCTGGTGAAACAGCAGTGCTTCCTCCAACGCGCCACGACATCAGCGCCTCGGTGCCAGTTTAAACATCCTGTCCGTAGACTAGAGTGACGCACCCAAAGGTTTACTTACAATAATGTGTATCACATCATGGTTTATAAAAGCAAAAGTGTATAAGCACCCTAAACCTCTAGGCTGAGAACACTGGCCACATAAAGCAGTATGACCCATTCATCTGACACAGCGGCACGCAGGCTGAAGAATTCGTAACGACAGGCCCATGTTAAGTAACCAAACGCGACAAACAAACAAGAGGAAAGAAAGCATAAAAAATGCACAAAGAGAAAATAAAAGGGCAGGAGGAGATACACCAAAATGGTGGTTATCTTTGGGTTGTGGGAGATTTAAAATTTTTTAAATAAAAATATTAGAAATGTTTAGTAATGAGTATATATTACTCTGATAATCAGAAGGAAAGCCTTAAAATGAAACGTTTATAAAATACTTAATATACATACCATACACAAATATTTTTAAAAATTTAAATTTCCATATACCAATCAAATCATTAATTTGACTTAGTATTTGTGAAATTGGGCCTAGGGCTCAATCTATAAATTTGTAAAAATTGATATTTTCTCCTATTCTGACAGTTGTAATACTTTTTCTGGTGGCTGTTTTGAAGGGAAACCTAGCCCACTCCAGTGATCTTGCCTGGAGAATCACAGGGACGGGGAGCCTGGTGGGCTGCCATCTATGGGGTTGCACAGAGTTGGAGATGACTGAAGTGACTTAGCAGCAGCAGCAGCATAGGAATAACTGTGCTAGAATCTTATCGTAGAGGTTTGGGTTTTTTTTTTTTTTTTTGAGTACTTAGACTGTCATACACAGTGAAATTGAATTTTAACCTGGTTTTGATTCTTGCGGTTTTAGGTAGCTGTATTAGGTACTTTAGGAACAAGATGTATTAAATACTTCTTAAAAA
>SJYW01021127.1:449336-460268 GCA_006410735.1 Raphicerus campestris | reverse complement strand
CATGGCTGCAGTCACTGTCCACAGTGATTTTGCAGCCCAAGAAAATAAAATCTGTCACTGTTTCCACTGTTTCCCCGTCTATTTGCCATGAAGTGATCCAGTACATTAGTGTACATTACTACTCTCTATACTGCCATGGGGTAGTATGGGGTAGTGGAAAAGTGCATATAGAGACAGGGCTTTATAAGCAAAGGAAGAAACCACAAGAAAAAGATTGCTTTTTAAAGATTGTGGTTAAAAAATAACATGAAAATTTTCACGTTAACCATTTTTAAGTGTGCAATGTAGTAGCGGTAAGTATATTCACACTGCTGTCAAATAACTCTTCAAAACTTTTTCATCTTGCAAAACTGAAACCCTGTACCCTTTAAAAAAAAACCAACTCCCTTTTCCTCCTTCCTGCATAGCTTTTATTAAATAAAAATTCATGGCTTCACATTTCAAGACTTCACAAATTCATAACGTCTACATGTCAAAACCACCAGTTGGAAGATAGAGCTTATTTGTAGCAAAGTATATAAGACGTGTTTTTAATGTGTGCAAAAGGAAAACACTCAATGACAAAGTTGACCCCAGAAACTGAAAATTCAACTCATGAAAGAAGGTCCAAAGCACTTGTAAAACACTACTTAACCTCATTGGCAATCGAAGAAATCCTGCTTCTAAGATTGGCAGAAACGTTGTCAGTGACAGCGTTCAGTGCCAAGGGTGACTACTCTCAAAGTAAGATGGGCACGCTTACTCACGCTGATCAAGACAGAACGCAGTACAACTGATGGAGTTTTCTTTGGCAGTGTATTTCAAAACCTTAAAATCTTTGTAACTTTTGACACCTCAGTGCCACGTTTTTTGGTTTATTTTATTAAAAATTTTATTTTTGAAGGCCATAAATGAGCAAATTCCAAAACAGTAGCAATACAGACAATTTCACAACATTTTGACGTCTACTTAGCAATCCATTTTTGCATTTTGTTTCCTATAAACAAATACACTGGATTAAAACAACAGTGCCCTTAACCCCAAGTTCAATGCCTGAGCATTTCCAATATTTATTTTGAGCACATAATAAAGCAGAGGCAACTACTTTTCCTGAACATTTTCTTTCCATTTGGAGCTTAGCAGTTACTTTAGCGCCACATTATTCTGTCATAAACGATGACGAAATGGCCTATCCAAGTGGCTAAAATCATGAAACTATTATAAGCCAAGTCCATGTTTTATATATATATATATAAAGTTACTATAAAATGACATCTATACTGGTACACATTTGTTTTGGATCCTACTAGAAATATGCCAAATTAACAAGTTTTAGTAAAGACTGAGGTCCTTGGGTAGAGGCGGAGGGGAAGAAGAGTCATATCATCAAAAATTATTAGGAAAAGAGTAAGTTAAAAAAAAAACAAAACCCAGCCTACAGTTTAAATGAAATAAAGGAGGAAAGAAGAGTACAACACTGGGGCGATGACAGTTCAGGAAAACACATTCCCCATCCATCACAGACTTGCTCACCACCTCGAGAGCACAGCACCAGGCTCTTTGGCATTGCTGCTGCTGCTGCTGCTGCTGCTGCTGCTGAGTCGCTTCAGTTGTGCCCGACTCTGTGCAACCCCATAGACGGCAGCCTACCAGGCTTTCCCGTCCCTGGGATCCTCCAGGCGAGGACATTGGAGTGGGCTGCCATTGCCTTCCCCATTAGGCATTGCTACTCTCCCACGAAGTTTCTTTATGTGGAACAGAAACCCACATTTGTGGTCACAACAGAGTTTTATAATTGCTCTTTAATCTCACAGCAAAAAACAGGAAAAATTGTTAGGGCCAGAGTGACCCTCAGAACATCTCAGTACCCCTGAAAATCGGGGCAAAAAGTGAATCGTTAAGAAGCAGTATCCAAAGAGCACTGTATTATCTGGTGTGATTTATGAAACAAGATTCAGCGCTCTTTGATGGGAAGAGCCATAGCAGCTGAGATTTAGGAATGGTTTGATGCTGATTTTTTTTTTTACTGATGTGGTACTCCAAGCTGTTAAGTTCGAACAAATTCCAAACTCACACTGACTTGCATCACCTCAGTTTAATAATCCAGTAAATGACAAAAAAGACAAACAAGGAGAATAGCATCATAAAGCATAGCAACTTCGCTTGGCTTCCTCTGGATAAAACCTTCAGTTTTCCCATAGTTTCACCTAGAAATCCAGTTGTAGAGTCAAACTGTGAATCCATCTCAGCTAATAATTTATTCTGATGTTAACTTCATGCCCTATTTCAATGGAAAGAGATTTTATCGCAGTTACTTTGCTTCTCCGACTTTCCGTGAGTCTCTCGCTGGCCTCTTCACAGGCACTATAGCCAGTGTGAGGACAGCCACTGTTGCCACTGTTGCCAGGGGCTACTCCTTCACCCAGGCCTGCCCGCCTCACCCTGCCAGAGCAGCGGGGAAAAGGCGGGCAGGGGAGTGGGTAGGAAGCGGCCAGGGACCGCCTGGACCGCGGCCTCGGGACCAGGGCCTGGTGAAACAGCAGTGCTTCCTCCAACGCGCCACGACATCAGCGCCTCGGTGCCAGTTTAAACATCCTGTCCGTAGACTAGAGTGACGCACCCAAAGGTTTACTTACAATAATGTGTATCACATCATGGTTTATAAAAGCAAAAGTGTATAAGCACCCTAAACCTCTAGGCTGAGAACACTGGCCACATAAAGCAGTATGACCCATTCATCTGACAGAGCGGCACGCAGGCTGAAGAATTCTTAACGACAGGCCCATGTTAAGTAACCAAACGCGACAAACAAACAAGAGGAAAGAAAGCATAAAAAATGCACAAAGAGAAAATAAAAGGGCAGGAGGAGATACACCAAAATGGTGGTTATCTTTGGGTTGTGGGAGATTTAAAATTTTTTAAATAAAAATATTAGAAATGTTTAGTAATGAGTATATATTACTCTGATAATCAGAAGGAAAGCCTTAAAATGAAACATTTATAAAATACTTAATATACATACCATACACAAATATTTTTAAAAATTTAAATTTCCATATACCAATCAAATCATTAATTTGACTTAGTATTTGTGAAATTGGGCCTAGGGCTCAATCTATAAATTTGTAAAAATTGATATTTTCTCCTATTNTTAAAATGAAACGTTTATAAAATACTTAATATACATACCATACACAAATATTTTTAAAAATTTAAATTTCCATATACCAATCAAATCATTAATTTGACTTAGTATTTGTGAAATTGGGCCTAGGGCTCAATCTATAAATTTGTAAAAATTGATATTTTCTCCTATTCTGACAGTTGTAATACTTTTTCTGGTGGCTGTTTTGAAGGGAAACCTAGCCCACTCCAGTGATCTTGCCTGGAGAATCACAGGGACGGGGAGCCTGGTGGGCTGCCATCTATGGGGTTGCACAGAGTTGGAGATGACTGAAGTGACTTAGCAGCAGCAGCAGCATAGGAATAACTGTGCTAGAATCTTATCGTAGAGGTTTGGGTTTTTTTTTTTTTTTTGAGTACTTAGACTGTCATACACAGTGAAATTGAATTTTAACCTGGTTTTGATTCTTGCGGTTTTAGGTAGCTGTATTAGGTACTTTAGGAACAAGATGTATTAAATACTTCTTAAAAATTTTTTTAAATTTTATATTGGAATATAGTTGATTTACTGGAGAAGGAAATGGCAACACACTCCAGTATTCTTGCTTGGGAAATCCCATGGACAGAGGAGCCTGGTGGACTATAGTCCAGGGGATCACAAGAGTCGGCCACGACTGAATGACTGTGCACATAGTTGATTTACGTGCTTTGTTAGTTTCAGGGACACATACACCTGTACCTATTCTTTTTCAGATTCTTTCCCACGTAGATTATCATAGAATATGAGTAGAGTTCCCAGTGCTATCGAGTAGGCCCTTGGTGATTGCTTTATATGTGGTAGTGAGTTCAGTTCAGCNAAATCCCATGGACAGAGGAGCCTGGTGGACTATAGTCCAGGGGATCACAAGAGTCGGCCACGACTGAAAGACTACACATAGTTGATTTACGTGCTTTGTTAGTTTCAGGGACACATACACCTGTATCTATTCTTTTTCAGATTCTTTCCCACTTAGATTATCATAGAATATGAGTAGAGTGCCCAGTGCTATCGAGTAGGCCCTTGGTGATTGCTTTATATGTGGTAGTGTGTTCAGTCCAGTTCAGTCGCTCAGTCGTGTCCCACTCTTTGCGACCCCATGAATCGCAGCACGCCAGGCCTCCCTGTCCATCACCAANCACTGAGCCTGCAGGGCAGGGAGCGGGCAGTCTAGCTCACCCCTCAGCAGGTTTGAGTGATGGGAGAGGCCATGAAGTTAGGGAGACAAGCAAGTGGCCACTTGGGGAGATTTTGGGCATTTTGGAGAAAGGCCTCTAAAGTCATGCCATCTCCTCCCTTAGGCTTAAGCTTGGCAGTGTGCAACACTCACGCTTTAAAGGTTTATGGTGGGCTCAGTCACTCAGTCGTGTCCGACTGTGACCCCATGGGCTGGAGTCTGCCAGGCTTCTCTGTCCATGAGATTTCCCAGGCAGGAACATTAGAGTGGGTTATCATTTCCTTCTCCAGGAGACCTTCCTGACCTGCATCTCCTGCTTGACAGGTGGATTCTTTCCCATGGAGACACCTGGAAAGCCCTTCTACAAAATGGTTCTATTCTGGAATGGAATGAAGCACTGGGTATAAAGCTCCTTCTCTCTAAGGCACACTTTACGGGAGAAAAAAAAATAGATAAAGAATAATTTTAAAAATTCTTCAGAAAACAAACCAAGTAGTGGCAAAAATAGAAAGCTCTCTCCTAAGCCCCTCTAACTGGCTATGTTGCGGAGGGTGGAAGGAGGTGGCTGAGATAGTGCTGACAGTCTCCACAGCGCTCGTCCCCCGTCTCCACACATATAGTTTTCTCCTCCCTGGCTCACTGACAAGTGGTTTGTTCAGCATAGTTAATGCAGGCTCAGCTCATTACCCCAGAGGCGGTGTTGTTCTTGCCCATCACAGGGCAGGGAGTGGGGCATCTCCCAAGTCCTCCCCGACCCTGGCTGATGCTTCAGATTCCACGGGATGGCACCTCTAGGTCCATCTATAATAAACAGTCTCCAAAGAGGGATGACTCTGGGAGTTGCTCTGGGGTTTTTGTTGCAGGGAAGGTGAGCTCGGGGACTCAGGGAGCCTGGGAGAATGTGGAGCCCAACCGGAGAGGGGCTTTCTTCACCAGGTGTGTTCTCCGCAGTGACCTTGATGACACATGCCTGGATCGGACATAGCAGTTAACCCCATTCAACTTCAAACCACAGTGGCTGTAGCCAGTTAAGCCACTGAAGTTCATCACTTTACAACACTGTCATGCGTGTTATGTGCTAAGCTGCGTCAGTCGTGTCTGTCTGAGCCCCATGGACTGCAGCCCGCCAGGCTCCTCTGTCCATGGGATGGTCCAGGCAAGAGTACTGGACTGGGCTGCCGTGCCCTCCTCCAGGGGACCTTCCCGACCCAGGGATCCATCTGCTCTCTTCCCTCCCCTGCACTGGCAGGAGTTCTTTCCCTCTAGCGTCACCTGGGAAGCCCACCCTGTGTGTCTGTGGCATTGAAATCTTTGCCCTTTTCCTTTTACCCTGAGGGAGGAGGACACAAAGATAAGAAAGAGAGGGATGTATCCTTTCAACATAATACGCTGGAAATTAGAATCTAGAAACCTGGACTCTAACCTGTCCCTAACAAGCTATGTGACCTTGAAAAAGTCTTTTGACCCGCCTGTGTTTCAGGGGTGCTTTTCAATTATAAAATCAAAATCAAAGGAGCTATTCAACTTTGCTGCAGGCCTCACTAACTTTAGGCTGTTTTGTTTTATTTTGTTTTGGACCCTGCCTTAAAGGATTCCAAACTGCCACCGATTTTTAAGGAGAGGGGAGTGGGAAGGCAAAGTCCATCTAAAAAACAAGTTTGGAAGAAACCCAGAGAGAGCAGACAGCCGCTACAGCACAGTGTGTTCACGTGTCTATGTGCCAGGCACTGGGCTGGGCACCGGGAGCTGCTCACTATTAATATTTAACAGCTGAATTGTATTTGTTTATTGTGTTTCTGTTAGTCGCTCAGTCGTGTCAGATTTTTTGCGACCCTATGGATCGTAGCCCGCCAGACTCCTCTGTCCATGGGAATTTCCAGGCAAAAATATTGGAGCGGGTTGCCATTCCTTTCAGGGATCTTCCCGACCCAGGGATCAAACCTGGGTGTCCCACATTGCAGGCAGATTCTTTACCATCTGAGATTCCAGGGAAGCCATTATATTTGTTTATTAGGTAACATATATACATTTTAAATGGGCTTTCCCGAGGGCTCAGTGGTAAAGAATCTGCCTGTAATGCAGGAGACACGTGTCTAATCCCTGGGTTGAGAAGATCCTCTGCAGGAGGAAATGGCAGTCCACTCCAACATTCTTGCCTGGGAAATCCCATGGACAAAAGAGCCTGTCGGGCTACAGTCCAAAGCGTTGCAAAGAGTCAGGCATGACATAGCAGCTGAGCATGTGTACATAAATTTAAACTATCCCAAAGGAAACGCAGAGACCAGCAGTGTTCGCAAGTTGCGTCCCTTCCTTTCTCCAGATACTCAGACCTCTTTGCCAGGGGCAACCAGATTACCAGTTCCTGTAATTTCTAAAATCACTGTGTGTATAAATAAGCATATTATAATACTTATTTTTCCTTTTTTCACTGTGCAAGTGGTAGAATACTCCACACTCTCTTTTATACTTTATCTTATTTGGCAATGTATTTTGGAGATTATTCCATATTAGTACATACAGAACTGCTTCATTCTTTAAAAAAAAAAAAAGGTTTATGTATTTGTTTTTACTTTTCGGCTGCGCTGGGTCTTCGTGGCTGCACGCAGGCTTTCTCTAGTTGTGGTTCGTGGGCCTCTCGTTGCGGTGGCTGCTCTTGCTGTGGAGCGTGGGTTCTGGGAACTCGGGCTTCAGCAGTTGTGGGACGCGGGCTCAGCTGCTGGGGTTCACAAGCTTTGTTGCTCCCTGGCATGTGGGATCTTCCTGGATCAGGGATCGAACCAGGGTCTCTTGCATTGCGAAGACGATTGTTTACCCCTGACCACCAGAGAAGCCTTATTCTTTTTTTAATGCTCGTTGCCGCTAGAAATTTAAAATTCCATTGTGTAGATAAACTGTGACTAGGTTCTATCGATGGACATTTAGGGTACTTTCAGTCTTTCCTATCACACGCAGTGCCACAGCGAATATTATTAGGTGCTTGTCTGTCTTATCTCTATTTAAAAATTAACTATATTGAGGGATGTTTTACACATTGTGCGATTCACTCTACGTGTTCGATTCAGAGATGTTAAATTCATCAAGTTTCCAAACCATTGTTATAGATGAGTTTTAAACCACTTTTCCTTGCCTACCAAAGATCCCTTATGCAGAGCAGTTGTAGATTCGTTATAACACTAAAGACAGAGCTACCATATGATCCTGCAATCCCACTCCTGGGAGTATGTCCAGAGAAAAACGCGGTCTGAAAGGACACGTGCACCCCAGTGTTCACTGCAGCACTGTTTACAATGCCCAAGACGTGGAAGCAGCCTAAACGTCCACCAACAGAGGAACGGATGAGGAAGGTGTGGAGTGTGTGTGTGTGTGTGTGTGTGTGTGTGTGTGTACACACACATACATAATGGAATCTTTTTAAAGATCTTTTGATGTGGACCATGTTTTTAAGTCTTTACTGAACTTGTGAGAGTATTGCTTCTGTTTTTATGTTTTATTTCTTTTTTTTGGTCTCAAGGCATGTGAGATTTTATTTCCCCAACAGGGGATTAAACTTGTACCCCTTGCACTGGAAGGCACTGGAAATCTTAAACACTGGACAACCAGGAAAGTCCCACATGCAATAATATTAGGCCATTCAAAAGAATGGAAGAGTGCCACTTGCAGCAACATGGATGGACCCAGAGATTGTTATACTGAGTGAAGTAATTAGAGAAGGACGAATATCACGTGATATTGCTTATCTATGGAATGTTAAAAAATGAACTTGTCTATTATTAACTTATTAACAAGTGAACTTATTTACAAAATAGAAACAGACTCACAGACTTAGGGAATGAACTTATGGTTACTAAGGGGGAGTGCTGGGGGTAAAGATAGTTAGGGAGTTGGAGATGGACAGGTACACACTGCTATATTTAAAATGGATAACCAACAAGGACCTACTGTATAGCACAGGCAACTCTGCTCAATATTCTGCAATAACCTAAATGGGAAAAGAATTTGATAAAGAATTAGTTCAGTTCAGTCGCTCAGTCATGTCTGACTCTTTGCGACCCCATGAATCGCAGCACGCCAGGCCTCCCTGTCCATCACCAACTCTCAGAGTTCACTCAGACTCACATCCATTGAGTCCATGATGCCATCCAGCCATCTCATCCTCTTTCATCCCCTTCTCCTCCTGCCCCCAATCCCCCCCAGCATCAGAGTCTTATCCAATGAGTCAACTCTTCGCATGAGGTGGCCAAAATACTGGAGTTTCAGCTTTAGCATCATTCCCTCCAAAGAAATCCCAGGGCTGATCTCCTTCAGAATGGACTGGTTGGACCTTCTTGCAGTCCAAGGGACTCTCAAGAGACTTCTCCAACACCACAGTTCAAAAGCATCAATTCTTCGGTGCTCAGCCTTCTTCACAGTCCAACTCTCACATCCATACATGACCACAGGAAAAACCATAGCCTTGACTAGACGGACCTTTGTTGGCAAAGTAATATCTCTGCTTTTCAGTATGCTGTCTAGGTTGGGCATAACTTTTCTTCCAAAGAGTAGGTATATGTAAAACTGAATCACTTTACTGTATACCTGAAACTATCACAACACTGTTAATCACTATACTTCAGTATAAAGTAAAAAATGTAAAAAGATTCCTCATGCATATTTATTGTTAAGTGGTGTTCTCCCCACTCCCCACCTCCAGCAACCACTAATCTGCTTTTTGGTCTCAATAGCTTTCTTAGGATATTTCGTATAAATGGAATCATACGCTACGTGCTGTCTTGTTTCTGGCTCCTCCCACTGCGGATAATGCGGATAATGTGGATAATGAGGATAATGAGGATAATGAGCTCTTTTGAGGTTCATCTGTGTTGTGCTGTGTGTCCTAGTTTGCTCCTTTTATTATCCAGCATGTTTCACTGTGTGGCTGCACCACAGTCTGTCTATCAGTTCACTATTTGTATATTTAGGTTGTTTCCATGGACATTTAGGTTATTTCCAAGTTTTGATTATTATGAGTAATCTTGCTAAGAATATTTGTGTGCAAGTCTTTGTGTGGACGTATGTTTTCACTTCTCTTGGGTAGATAGATGCCTAGGAATGGAATTTCTGGGTCTTCTGGTAAATTTATGTTTTAAGTTTTTAAGAAACTTCCAAGTTGTTTTCCAAAGCATCTGTACCATTTTACATTCCCATTAGCCCTGTCTGAGGGTTGTTTTTTTCCATGGTCTCCACCCACATTTGACTTTCTGCTTTGTGATAGCCATCCTAGTGGGTGTGAAATGCGATCTCATTGTGGTTTTAGTTTGTATTTTCCTAATGAGTAGTGCTGTCAAGCATCTTTTCATGGGTTTATTTTTTATAATTTATTGCCTCTACTTCTCACATACAACCTGGAAAGTCTTACCCAGGAAAGAGCACAATGCTTGTGCTCCAACAAATCTGGACTCATAGCCCAGTCCTGCCACCTGCAGTCAGGGAGGAGTTAGGTCTGTCACACCAACTTTCCCCAGGTGGTGACTCAGTGGTAGAGAATCCACTTGCCAAGCAGGAGACGCGGGTTCAATCCCTGAGTGGGGAAGATTCCTTAAAGAAGGAAGTGGCAACCCACTCCAGTATTCTTGCCTGGGAAATCCCATGGACAGAGGACCCTGGCGGGCTGTAGTCCACGGGGCTGGAAAAGAGTCAGACACAATTCAGCAACGAAACAACAGCAAAGCTTCCAAGCCATTGTCTGTGAAAGGAGCAGGAACGCATCTGGCAGTCTACCTGTGAGGATGAAACGAGACAGTGGGTGTGAAGTGCCCAGCCTGGGGGCTGACACCTGGAAGGTGCCCCAAACATGTTGTAACTGTCTCTCCCTGCCTGCTCGGCCTCCCTCTCTCCCCACCCCAAGTTGCTAGAGCCCCTCTTTGTGGGCTGCTTTAAGACAGTTCTGTTCTTCGTCTGGCCGTGCGTGGACGTAGTTGAAGCACAGGGGATGTTCAGCCTTCATCGCAGCACATACGCTGCTTCCGTTGTGGCCTGCGAACTCTCCTTAGTCGCGGCATCTGGGATCTAGTTCCCTGACCAGGGATTGACCCCAGGCCCCCTGCAATGGGGAGCCCAGAGCCTCAGCCGCTGGGCCACCAGGGAAGTCCCCAGAACCCATCTTTGGGAAAGGTGCTTTTCCCTAATGTGGGACTGGGTGACGGTGGGTGTGACATCCAAATCAGGAGCTACAGACGATGGCAGGTGCAGGGACCCAACTGCTGTTGGATTAGGCTGGGTCATCGGGACTGATGCCTCCTGACCCAGTGAGAAAGTTCTGGCAGCTGGTTTTGCTGCTCGCCCCAGAAGAACCAGGTGCCCCCTCTCTGCATGTAGGCTCAGAGCCCTTCCTCGACCCCTTCAGCCTTCCTGCTGACAGCAGCCACGCCACCGGCTGCCTGCGTGGGGGCAGATTAGCCAAAATAAAGCTAGGCAGCAGTCAAAGGCTTTAAACATTCAAAGAGTCCTCCTATCACCTCCTAAGCTGTTCTCCAGCAATGTGAGAGGACGATGTTTATACTTTTGCTGATGTTGAACCCAAAGCTCTTGGTAGCACTTCATACTTAGTTTTTGGTATGCAGTTCAGAAGAGCTTGCAC
>SJYW01021127.1:419268-432362 GCA_006410735.1 Raphicerus campestris | reverse complement strand
GTCCCCAGTGCAGACTCTCCACCATCCGCATTCCGCGTGAGACTCCCTCGCACACGCCGTTACCAGCCCAAGTCCACAGTTTGCATCAGAGCTCACTCTCTCTTGGCATTGTACATCCCACGGGGTTGGGAAAATGCCTGATGACACCTGCCCACCAATATCGCACCCTGCAGAATGGTCTCCCTGCCTAAGACTCCTCTGGTGCTGGCAGTGTTTGTCAAGCACTGTAAGAGATTCTAGAGCAGGGCTGAGCGCCACCGATCTACAGCTTTGTGTGCCCCGGGCCCTGCTTTAAGGCCTTTACAGGAATTAACTCTGTAACCTCACGCCAGCCCCAGTGCAGATCCAGTGATTGTCCACTATCACATGGTGGACGGATGGCGAGTGAACCCAGGCAGGCTGGCCGCCAGGTCTGTCCCCTGCCTCTCCCATCCGCTCAGAACTGTACTTGAATGAGGAGGATCTGCAGACTTGCCCCGGGAGTTCTCTCCTGAGCAGAGTTCCGTGCCTTCCAGCCCCCGACACCCGTCCTTCAGGGCCTCCTCCCTACACGGCTCATCCCTTCGCTGACCCTCCCCCGTGACCCGCTGGGTCTCGCCCCTGCACATCTGCCTGGAGTGTCCACTCCTCCCTGTCCAGCCACGTCTAATCCCCCCACTGGGCTCAGGTTACCCGCTCCTGGCTCTGAGATCCAAGCCACCCTGGCCTCTGCCCTCCTGTCCGGGACAAGCACTCCCTGCTTCCATGGTGTCTTTGAGAATTCAATGACTCTGAAGTTTGCAAATCATGTCTTGCTCCTTGTTTAATACCTGAAAGCCTTATCTCTTGACCAAATTGCTAGCTCCCCCAGGGAAGGAAGCAAGTCTCATTCCATCCGCGTTTCGTCTCCTTTTTCAAGTGCCTGCAGTGAGCCGGGTGTCTGCTTGTAGGTCAAACAGGACTTAGGGGATGTTGGGATGGTCCCGCTTAGCCGGAGACCTCAGGAGAGCAGGGCCTCTCAGCCTCACCCTGGCACCCTGTGCAACATGTGCTCTTACAGAACGATTTCCACCCCTCCCGAAATGGGCACTCTCATCTGCTTCCCACGGAACTGGAGCTTGAGGCCTAAACCCCTCAGTCTGGGATGCAGAGCCATTCACGATCTGGACCCCACCTCCTGGTCAGCAACTCCTCCTGCTCCTAATTGGCCTGGGTCAGCCCCACCTTCTGCCTGCGTGTGTGTGTGTACATGTGTGTGTGTACGTGTGTGTGTGTATGTGTATATGTGTTGTGTGTGTGTGTGTACATGTTCAGTTGCGTCTGACTCTTTGCAACCCCATGGACTGTAGCCTCCAGGCCCCTCTGTCCATGGGGCTCTCCAGGCAAGAATGCTAGGGTGGATTGCCATTTCTTCCTCCAGGGGATCTTCCCTACCTGGCAGCGGGTTCTTTACTGCAAGAGCCAGCAGGGAAACCTTTCTTTCGTGTAAAAGTTAATCCCGTCTCTCCTCACTCTCTAAAGCATGCTGCTTCTTGCTTCAACAGTAGATCGTGCGCTTGCCCTAACTTCCGGCCCAGTGCTCCCCCGGGCTCCAAATGGGACACGTGTATTGCTCTCCCACCTCCTGCCACCTTTGGCCATTCCTTATACCCAGAGCGATCGGCCCCAACCTCAGGCCCGTACCAGCTATCCTACCAAAATCCTACTGTGTGTTTCCTAGACCTGCTTCAGCTTTCAAGTTCCAGGAAACTGTCCCTCATCACCTGTCACCTCCCCACCCCCAGATTTCTAGCATTGTTCTGATTTTTAACAGCACTTAGCACATCCTGTCTTGTCTTGGGGCTGCTTATATGAACACCTTGTTTCCCTCATTGGACGGGGATCTCCCGAGGGAAGACCTCAAACTTTAACACTGGTATTTTCTACACAGCAGCTAACATGGTGCCTTACACGTGGGAGATGTTCCTTATTATTTTGTTTGACTGTGTAACTTAAGACAGTCACATCTTTCTTGGACCTCAGTTCTAAGATCTGTAAAATAAATCATCTCTGTATCAGTCAGGGTCTCACCAGGAAGATGACTGATGCTTCCCTGGTGGCTCAGACAGTAAAGAATCTGCCTGCAATGTGGGAGACCTTGGTTCGATCCCTGGGTCGGGAAGATCTCCTGGAGAAGGAAAAGGTTATCCACTCCAGTATTCTATCAGTCAGGGTCTAACCAGGAAGACAAAAACCAAGCTGTATACAAGTGACTGAACCAGACAGGGGCCATGGGGTCCCTGGAGATAAGCATCCGCAGGAAGCATCATCTCCTACCTGCAGGGACGAAGCGGGGTGGGGTGAGGGCGGGAGGCAGGCTGTTCATTCTGAGTGGGCTGTCCTGTGGGAACTGAAACTGCAGGAAGGGTGGAGCCCGCTGGAAATGCCACCTGAGGCTGGCTTCTCCCCTCTGCCCACCCTCCCATCTCCTGCCTAGGTGTGTGCGCTTAGGTGTGTCTGACTCTTTGTGACCCCATGGACTGTAGCCCGTCAGGCTCCTCTGACCACTGGAGTGGGTTGCCATGTCCTATTCCAGATGATCTTTCCAGCCCCCGCGTCTCCTGTGTCTCCCACGTGGGCAGGGGGATTGTTTCCCGCTGTGCCACCTGGGAAGCCCCACCCCCTGCCTTCTTTGAGTCAAGTGCTTCAGAGAGCCAGTGGCCCTGGGAGCAGGGGAGACGCAGATTCCAGGCGTCAGCTCTGTAATAGTGAGCACAAGAGGGGACAGGGGCAGACGGTCCCTGGAGCAGCACAAACCAAAGCCCCCTTCATCTCTCCAGATGTCTGTTCAGTACATCTGTTGGATAAGTAACTAGATAAATTGGTGCACGTACGAGGAATCTCTTCATCAATTTAAAAATACATCTATCAAGAAATTCCATGTGTTTGTAGTGTTAGAATTCTTCTATTTTCACAATGAACGTAGCTTTGGGGCATGGAAAGGAAACGCAAGCCTTACTTATTCCTTTAGTTATTCTGAGTAAGTCAGTTTATAAAATGGACAACAGCAGTTAGGCACGTCATAAAATACAGACACTTAGTGTCAGAAAATATTATGACCTTCACCCTGTGCTCCGACTGCGGGAAGGACGAGGATGTCATCACGTAAGTATGCATGAGCCCAGCCTTCCCCCACTGCTGCACAGGCAGGCTCAGGGGGTGGGCAGGGAGACAGCTCGTTCCCAGGTCTTGTTTTCTTCCACTGGAATGTGGACTGAGTAATAGAGTCATATCTGAAATTCAGAGAGGGTTCCAAATCGCACCTCTAGCCAACAATTTCAGCTTCTTCTCCTACCAACTCTGCCTTCAGGGCACCTGGCCAGATCTCACAGTTTGAGTTTCAGCATTTTTAACAATGATGAGAGCGTTTTGGGGGGAGCGGGCAAAAGAACTCCAGGAGACAGAAGGAAAGGAGCAGCAACAGGAGCAGGGTCATCCGCTTCACACTTATTTTATTTGTGCCACTGCAGTCATGAATAAGGGCTTCCCAGGTGGCTGAGTGGTAAAGAATCTGCTGGCAATACAGGAGACCTAAGAGACCCGGGTTCGATCCCTGGGTGGGAGAGATCCCCTGGAGAGGCAAGCGGCAATCCACTCCAGTGTTCTTGCCTGGAGAATCCCGTGGATGGTGGGCTACAATCCGTGGGATAGCAAAAGAGTTGGGTATGACTTAGTGACTAAACAACAATAATGACAACCAGGAAGAGATAAATGCATGAAATAATGCATTTGAAAATACGGCGCCCTCCGGGGATGATGAGAGTGATGGTGATGGGAGTGCAGGGATTCAAAAGTGCGTCCGTTTGGATAGGTCTATGGCACCAACAGCTAAAGAAAGAAATGACTCCATGCCTTTTATTGCACTTGATACATTCTGTTCCCCAACTCCTTGTCTTCATATTCTTATTTTATAGCATCACCAGTCCCGTGGATCCTTTTCCTGGGTTCTTAGTTCTTACTCACATTTATGACACTTGTTCATAGGACACAAAACCATCCCAAGTAGGTGGAATCCCAAGGAACTTCTAGAATTAGCACTACCCCCAGCCTCCTGCTTCCCCTCATCCATCCCCCGGCATCAGTGGAAACCAACCTCCTCCTTCCCAGTTCAACATATCGGTTTGCCTGTTGTTTGCCAGAGTTGTTATCCGCTGCTGCAGGCAGCCTAGATGTGAAACTATCGGCTCTGAATTTTTTGGACAAACATGCTCTCAGGGAAAATATTGTTCGCATTGGTTGAGCTCTGTCATGTAAAGACAATCTTGTGGGTGAGATCGTCCAGGTCAGCACCAAATGGGTCACAATACTGATTCCCGGGGAAGGTGGCTCCTGGAACAAGGGCTTCCCACCCTGTTCTTTCTCCTTTNACCTTCACCCTGTGCTCCGACTGCGGGAAGGACGAGGATGTCATCACGTAAGTATGCATGAGCCCAGCCTTCCCCCACTGCTGCACAGGCAGGCTCAGGGGGTGGGCAGGGAGACAGCTCGTTCCCAGGTCTTGTTTTCTTCCACTGGAATGTGGACTGAGTAATAGAGTCATATCTGAAATTCAGAGAGGGTTCCAAATCGCACCTCTAGCCAACACTTTCAGCTTCTTCTCCTACCAACTCTGCCTTCAGGGCACCTGGCCAGATCTCACAGTTTGAGTTTCAGCATTTTTAACAATGATGAGAGCGTTTTGGGGGGAGCGGGCAAAAGACCTCCAGGAGACAGAAGGAAAGGAGCAGCAACAGGAGCAGGGTCATCCGCTTCACACTTATTTTATTTGTGCCACTGCAGTCATGAATAAGGGCTTCCCAGGTGGCCGAGTGGTAAAGAATCCGCTGGCAATACAGGAGACCTAAGAGACCCGGGTTCGATCCCTGGGTGGGAGAGATCCCCTGGAGAGGCAAGCGGCAATCCACTCCAGTGTTCTTGCCTGGAGAATCCCGTGGATGGTGGGCTACAATCCGTGGGATAGCAAAAGAGTTGGGTATGACTTAGTGACTAAACAACAATAATGACAACCAGGAAGAGATAAATGCATGAAATAATGCATTTGAAAATACGGCGCCCTCCGGGGATGATGAGAGTGATGGTGATGGGAGTGCAGGGATTCAAAAGTGCGTCCGTTTGGATAGGTCTATGGCACCAACAGCTAAAGAAAGAAATGACTCCATGCCTTTTATTGCACTTGATACATTCTGTTCCCCAACTCCTTGTCTTCATATTCTTATTTTATAGCATCACCAGTCCCGTGGATCCTTTTCCTGGGTTCTTAGTTCTTACTCACATTTATGACACTTGTTCATAGGACACAAAACCATCCCAAGTACGTGGAATCCCAAGGAACTTCTAGAATTAGCACTACCCCCAGCCTCCTGCTTCCCCTCATCCATCCCCCGGCATCAGTGGAAACCAACCTCCTCCTTCCCAGTTCAACATATTGGTTTGCCTGTTGTTTGCCAGAGTTGTTATCCGCTGCTGCAGGCAGCCTAGATGTGAAACTATCGGCTCTGAATTTTTTGGACAAACATGCTCTCAGGGAAAATATTGTTCGCATTGGTTGAGCTCTGTCATGTAAAGACAATCTTGTGGGTGAGATCGTCCAGGTCAGCACCAAATGGGTCACAATACTGATTCCCGGGGAAGGTGGCTCCTGGAACAAGGGCTTCCCACCCTGTTCTTTCTCCTTTTGTGGTAACTGGGCTCTAGATTCTCACTGACTGTGGGCTCTTGGTTCTTGAGACTACCATGCAACTGGGGATAGGGGAGAGGGCCAGGGCAAATTAAATTGCAAAAAACTCACTCTTCTTGCTGGGAGTCAGCTGTTTTTCTTGAACAAATGCTACCCACTTTGCCCTTGACTGGTGTTGAGAGTTCTGAAAAAGTTGATTCATACAAATGCTGCCAGTGTTCTTGTTGTAAGGGAGGAAACTTCCAGGGGTCCTTTATTTCAGTTTTTGCTGATGCTTTTCATCTTCTACTTCTATGCCATTTAGCACAGAATTGACTCACATCATTATAAGTGAATATTCATATTATTTCCTTAATTTAGAAGTCTGGAAAACTTGTATTGCTGTGCTCCGAGTCCAAGTCCCCAAATAGACTGAGAGAACAAGTCCACCAAAGTAATGCAAAACCAAGAATTGAGTTTATTTATTGCTAACTCGAGTTAGGGCACCCCTGCCACATCCAATACAGTGGAGTAAGGCAAGAGGGCCCCGAGCCCTGAATTACAGCAGTATTTATAGACTTAGAACAAAGACAGGGAGTTGGTAAGGGCGGATTGGTTGCAAGGGTCTCTTGGCACCTACTAATTGGTTAGATTCCCACACGCACGGGCTTTCTTAGGGGATTTTTTCCTATTGGTCAAGCTACACTGTCTGTGGGAGTTCCCAGGGCCTCAGCTTTCCTAGAGACTAAACCTCAGACCTAGCTTGCCCCTTAGAGCCTATCCTGGCTCCAGTTAGGCTCTAACAGTATCTTTTTATAAGTTTGATAGTTTCCCAATACCTCAAAGCTGTTCTGACAAGGGTAAGAGTAATATTAATGAATGTAATTCTTAAAAATATAGTATATTGAACCATATTAATATTAGGAAGATCTCATGAACCAAGTTTTTCCACATGACCAATATATGATACAAAATCACGCGTGGGTTAAAGATCCATGTAAAATACAGTGCAGATCAACAGATTCTGTGTAACATGTATGAAAAATTCATTGATCATGTTTTGGATTCCACATTTCAGCTAATCTTTGTGTGGTATCAAAGAGGTTATCTGAAACCATATAAAAAAGAACATTAAAATACTGGTTCCTTTTCCAACAACGTATCTGTGTGAGGCCAGATTTTCTTCATATACTTCAACCCGAACACTGTAGTACATCACATTGAAAACAGAAGCAGATACAAAAATCCAGCTGTCTTCTATTAAGCCACAAGCTACATGAAAAAAATGTGAAGCAATACCACTCTTCCAGTGTTCAAGAGTTGGACATGACTGAAGCAACTTAGCATGCACAATGTTACTTTGTTTTGCAAAAAAAAAAAAAAAGTTATTTTCCTCTCTGGTGCTGTCCTGGTATTTTTCATAAAAATATGTCATTTATGCAAACTTGTAATAAGGCAATTTTTGTTCTTTTTGAAGGAATAAACAAATGTTTTCAATTTTTCCGTAACTTTAATATGGTCAACATTGGTAGATATTACCCCTATAAACAAACATGTGTTGAATCCTCAATTATTTTTGAGAGTTTAAAGGGGCCTGCTGCCAAAATGTTTGAGAACCTTTGGTTTAACCTGAATAGTTCAACCTCAGAAGAAGCCCGATTTACTTAAGGTCTCATGCATCCCTTTGTCTCTAATATGGAAGTGATTTATTCAGAAAGAACCTAAGAGTCTTCAGGCAAGATTTCACAGCAAGGTGGAGGAGGGCTGCCTCTTCTTCAGCCAGAAGGAGAGGTATGCAGGTATGCAAGGAGAGTGAAACTAATTGTTCCGGGAATTTCTTCCCGAATGGTTTCGCATTCCTGTCAAATCACCGCGGGGCCCACAGGCAGGCCACTCTGCCAGTTCATGCAGTTTCAGCGGCTACCCCCGAGGTCCCTGCTTTGAATTCCCTTTGCCCTTCTGGAATGCACCATGCAGCTTGGCACAGAACTGACGGTAAGCGACTCTGAGAAGCTTACAACACCTCTCCTGGAGACTTTTAGTCATTTCAGGCCTGGACATGATGTCTCCCCCATCTCCCTGACTCTTTTTTATTTTTTTTGGAAAAATTTATTTATTTATTTGGCCACACTGAGGCCGCATGTGGGATCTTAGTTCCCCAACCAGGGACTGCACCTGAGTCCCCTGCGTTGGGTCTTAACCACTGGACCCAGTGAGGAAGTCCCTCCTTGACTCCCCGTCAGCTCTTACCGTTACATCGGTTCACACGCTCGTCAGTTTACCCATGAAGATGCAGACTCAGAAAAGAAACCCTTTACTTGCAGATGTGATTTTTCTCTGCACCCTGTCATTTCCCTCCTCTGAATGTGCATTTTCTAACAGGACATGCAGAGCCAGGCACAAGAGTCAGAGACTCTGGTTTCCTCTCTAAGCTCCGCCACTTACCAACTTTGTCACTTTGGGGGAAATGACTCCTTTGAGCCTTAGTTTTGCAGACAGGAAGCAGCCAAGGATACTGTTTAATAGAGGAGGCATTCAACAAGGCTGGGTTTCTTGCCGGATTTTCTCCACCTCCTCGTTAGGATGCTCAGAGATAATTATCTAGAACATGCCAACCGCAAACCATAACTCTCTCAAAGGCACTCATTAGACAGTGAGGAGTTAATTAGACTTAATCCAGTTCCTCTTCCTCTTTAATGTACTCAGGATGACTTGTAAAATCTTATATCAGCTAAAACACATGTTCCATAAAATCTGACATTACTAAATCATAACATTCGCATATCTGTTAATTTCATCATTCAGAAATTAAATACATGGAATCCATTGGTTTTCTCCCTATTTTTCTAACATTTGTTGTGTTTTCCCTTCTTGAGTTTTGCGAATCGCCTCTGTTCTCTCCTTTATTCCTTTCTTACCTGTCCTTTGTGCCTCTCAGGCTCATTTTTTTCTCTTCCTTTCTCTTCTTCCTACATGAATCATGATACCTTCAGGGTAGCTGGTTCGTTCAGCAGATGGATCATGGTCTGGATAGAAGAGGAAATCAGAATTACTTGGGATTTGCTAGAAGCCCCTGGGGGCTGCTTTATTCTCTGTTTACGCTCTCTTGTGTGCACACTCAGTAGCTTCAGTCCTGACTCTCTTCGACCTTATGGACTGAAGCCCGCCAGGCTCCTCTGTCCGTGGGATTCTACAGGCAAGAATACCTAGAGTGGGTTGCCATGCCCTCCTGCAGGGGATCTTCCCGACCCAGGGATTGAACCTGAGTCTCTTGCATCTCTTGCATTGCAGGTGGATTCTTTACCACTGAGCCACTGGGGAAGCCCCATTTAAGCTCTCAACTGAGGCCAAATCTCCAAGAACACATAAAAAAGAAGCATGAAGGGAATGGGGCGGGCCGTGTGAAAGTCACGCAAAAGTCTGTTTCTCTCCGTGCTCCCCTCAGCTTCAACTGAAGAGACCTCAGCCTAATTAAGGATGCGGATGAGGATGTCTTTGAGGGTAGGCCAAGGACAATTTGTAGCAGAATGTGTTTGGGAACTTGAAAAGTAACTCCTTAGGCCCTCTACGCACAGATTCTTTTTTTCCCGCTATTTGTTCGTTTATTTACTGTGCTGGGTCTCCGCTGTGGTGTGCAGGAGCTCGACTTGGGGCATGTGGAATCTAGTTCCCCGACAAGGGATCAAACCCTACCCCCTGCATGGGGGAGTGTAGAGTTTTAGCCGTTGTTCCACCAGGGAAGTCCCTAGCCACAGATTCTGATTCAATAATTTGAATCTGATGTAAGATTTTACAAATCATCCTGATAGTTTCTGCAGACTTCCTAAGACCCAGAGAAAACCTGGTCTTAGTGCTGCCCCATCCTTTAAAAAAAAAAAATTTATTTTTTTGTTTGTTTGTGCCGGATCTTAGTTGGGACATATAGAATCTTTGATCTTTGTTGCAGCGTATGACCCTGACCAGGGATCGAATCCAGGCCCCCTATATTGAGACCACAAAGTCTTAGCCACTTGACCACCAGGGAAGTCTCCCCTCCCTTTTTTAAACTGAGTTCTATTTGACACTGAACACCATGTAAATTGGAGGTGTACAATGTATTGATCAGACATATTAAACAATATGACTCCCATAGCAAAGTCAGCTAACACTCTTATCACATCATGTAATTATCATTTTATCACTTTTGCTTTCTTCTAGAGTATTTATGGCATAAAGTTTCTGCTTCACAAAGTCCTTTCACCCTGATTTTGTCATTTGAACCTCAGAATAATCTTGTGAAATAGACAGAAGCAGCTACTAATTCCCCCAGAAAGTCGCCCTAAATCTCACTCTCCCCGTGCTATTGGTCACGGCAAATCCAGAGGCTGGCTGTGGGTCAGGCCTGCCCACCTTGGCCACTGCGAGTGTCTTCTGCTTGAGAATCAAGTTGCCAACAAACCAAGGTATTAATGCAGTTGAAATTAGTCTGTGCTTTCTGAAGATGAGGCCTATGTGAGTGGGTGCCCAACAGTTGAAGGCTTGTGAGCACATATGAGGTCAGGAGACAAAGAGGGCCCTCCAGTAAGGAGGAGAGAGGATAAGGAAGACTGTGTCTCATGGCTGTAAGCGTCTAACACTGGCCCTCCTGGGAGAGACATCCATGCGTCTCTTGCGCGCACGAGTCTCTAGCAATCTGGCCGTCACCTCTGAGCCCGCGCCAGACCCTCAGCTCCTGCTTTCTGACAGTGGACAGTATAGAATGCACCAGCAGCGCCACAAGGACCAAATGAGACAGATAAAAGTGCAAATTCAAAGGCAAGTATAGCGACGTCCCTGGTGTTCCAGTGGCTAAGGCTCGGTGCTCCCGGTGCAGGGGGCCCGGGTTTGCTCCCCGGTGGGGGGCTAGATCTCGTGTGTGCACGTGTGCATGTGTGCACGCCGAGTCACTTAGTCGTGCCCGACTCTCTGCGACCCTATGGATTGCAGCCCGCCATCCCACACGCTGCAAGTAAAGATCCCGCATGTTGCAGCAAAGATCAAAGACCCGATGTGCCTTAACTAAGACCTGGCGCTGCTAAGATTAATAAACAAATAAAAATTAATATTAAAAAAATAGAGCCGCTACAACATGTGTTTATTGAGACTGCAGAGCCTGGAGAAGTGTTCTAAGGGGAAAGGTCAGCAAAGCAAGTCAGGCTCCAGGCGCCATGTGGCTGCGGTCAAGAAAGGGAGGGGCCCCCAGCACCATCCTTTCTGGAGCAGGGAGAGCAGGCTTGGCGTGAGCCAGGATTCAGTTTCTTCCCTGCTGAGCCAGAGCCAAGCACCAGGCGGGTACTGGTCAGTTTGGCATGTGGACACTGGTTTCCAGCCAGAGGGGTTCGTGGCTGCGGTTTAGACTTTATAGTCATGTTAAATTAAAGAGGAAAGGGCACCGTTCTTCATGCAGAGTCCTAGTGCGGAATTAACTTTACAGCCTCCTGGCAGGAACCGTGTTTTCTTAGCACAGTCTTTAAAAGAATCACTGCTTACAGTAGTCCACTACAAGATTTGGAGTGCTTTAGTTTTTTGTGTACTATGCCTTCCTTCAGAAAGTAATACTGCTTTAAGTTCCTATAACATAACATGACTTAAGAGAGAGAGAAGAAACTAGAAGCTGTTTCCCCATTCATCTGAGATATTTTCAGCATTTTCGATTTGGGGTAAGACTGTGGAAAGTCTTAAGGGAAAACGCTGAGCATCTCAGCCTGTTGCCTCTGACCACAAACCCCTTCTCAGTGGGACCCCAGATCTTGAGTGTGCAGGAAAACCACGGTCATTGACTGTGTGTGCGATGATGTTAAGGCATGTCAGCATGCACACTTACGTGTCTCCTCTGTTCATCCTAGCTGTACCCAAAATGACGCTGCTGTTTATCAAGTCTCTGCTCAGAACTGTTTTGGGATGATCTGCTGCTCTGCTT
Source organism: Raphicerus campestris (assembly GCA_006410735.1). NCBI lineage: Eukaryota > Metazoa > Chordata > Mammalia > Artiodactyla > Bovidae > Raphicerus > Raphicerus campestris. The sequence continues at coordinate 420,750 of SJYW01021127.1, read as the reverse complement.
CCATTGAAGTGCAGTGCCTGTCAGAGGACCGACCACTCTCTCCCAACCCAAAAGATGACGGGCACACAGGTTGGAAACACGACACGGAGACATATGAGCAGAAGAGCCCAAAGCACACTGATGAGAAAGAGCATCCTTATAAGGAAGGAGAAGGTATCGCCTCGGGGCCTCCCATGTCAGCTGATGCCCCCTCCTCCAAATCCAGCGGAGCTCCTTCACTCCAGGTATCGGCCGACCATGACCCTGGTGCGTCCGGCTCTGACAACCCCTTGGCAGTTAAAGACACGAGGCAAACTGAAGAGGCTGGTGATGCTGCTAACACAGGGGGCATTGCGGACGGGTTGCGTTTTCCTAATTCAGGTGATGCTCCTGATAAACAAGATGCGTGTGGCCACGGGACCGTGCCTTCCAAAGTACCAAGGTTAACAGATGGTGCCTTAGACCCTGAGGGCCCTAACGAGGAAGCCTTGAACTCTAGTCACCAAAATGCCAGAGTCCAGAAGTACATCAGCTTCAGCCTGCCCCTGACACGGGCAGACTCATCCACTCCTCCAGGTGCCAGGCCCGTCAGCCCCCCGGCTTCCAGCACAGACTCTGACAGTGACTACGAACTTTGCCCAGAGATAACCCTAACCTGCCCAGAGATAACCCTAACCTGCGCCGAGGAGTTTTCAGATGATGACCTGGAGTATCTGGAATGTTCCGACGTTATGACAGATTACTCTAATGCAATCTGGCAAGGGAACCTGCAGGGGACAGACCGTGTTTTTTTATTAGAAAGCGATGACGAAGAGATGGAATTCAGTGAGTGTAGCCTGGGTGGGTGTGAGCGTTTCTTCAGTGAACTGGGTCGCAGGCCCCCGGTGTCGGATGACACAGGGCCCATGGATGCCACCGCTGGTCATCACTCACCACCCCAAGAAGTCGGGGGAAGGAGCAGCTGGGCCTCCATGCACAGAGCCTCATCCTTGCGAGCGGGGATGCCCCTGTCCCCGGGACCTCAGCGGGATGGACCGGCTACGGTGACAGACCCAGGCAGGTATAAACCACCCGCTGCCTCGGAGGCTGCTGAAGACGGTTATCCAGGAATTCAAGGAGAAACCAGAGATAGCCACCAGGCCGGAAAGGAATTCTCCGGTGACAACCTGCTAAACATGGATAAAGCGGTGACGGGGAGAGAGGGGAAGCACTTGTCTGGCGAGTCAGGGATGCGCCGGTGTCTGGAGACCATGGCAGAGAGGAGAGTAGCAGGGAAAGACACATGGGGCCGGAGGGGCTCTGAGAGTTCTGCCAGGACCCGGTGGCCGGGAATTAAGGGAAAAGCCAAGAGGCTGAATTCCAGCCTGGAAGAAAGGACAGCGGAAGCCTCCCTGGATCGTCTTTGTCCCAAGGGACCTGTTAAGCACCCGTTAACCCCGAGTAACAAAAGAGACAGCTCCCATGCCGGAGCAGAGGGGACTGATCTGAAGTCCCAACTTCCTG
>SJYW01021127.1:406812-417125 GCA_006410735.1 Raphicerus campestris | reverse complement strand
CGGTCAAGAAAGGGAGGGGCCCCCAGCACCATCCTTTCTGGAGCAGGGAGAGCAGGCTTGGCGTGAGCCAGGATTCAGTTTCTTCCCTGCTGAGCCAGAGCCAAGCACCAGGCGGGTACTGGTCAGTTTGGCATGTGGACACTGGTTTCCAGCCAGAGGGGTTCGTGGCTGCGGTTTAGACTTTATAGTCATGTTAAATTAAAGAGGAAAGGGCACCGTTCTTCATGCAGAGTCCTAGTGCGGAATTAACTTTACAGCCTCCTGGCAGGAACCGTGTTTTCTTAGCACAGTCTTTAAAAGAATCACTGCTTACAGTAGTCCACTACAAGATTTAGAGTGCTTTAGTTTTTTGTGTACTATGCCTTCCTTCAGAAAGTAATACTGCTTCAAGTTCCTATAACATAACATGACTTAAGAGAGAGAGAAGAAACTAGAAGCTGTTTCCCCATTCATCTGAGATATTTTCAGCATTTTCGATTTGGGGTAAGACTGTGGAAAGTCTTAAGGGAAAACGCTGAGCATCTCAGCCTGTTGCCTCTGACCACAAACCCCTTCTCAGTGGGACCCCAGATCTTGAGTGTGCAGGAAAACCACGGTCATTGACTGTGTGTGCGATGATGTTAAGGCATGTCAGCATGCACACTTACGTGTCTCCTCTGTTCATCCTAGCTGTACCCAAAATGACGCTGCTGTTTATCAAGTCTCTGCTCAGAACTGTTTTGGGATGATCTGCTGCTCTGCTTCCATTGAAGTGCAGTGCCTGTCAGAGGACCGACCACTCTCTCCCAACCCAAAAGATGACGGGCACACAGGTTGGAAACACGACACGGAGACATATGAGCAGAAGAGCCCAAAGCACACTGATGAGAAAGAGCATCCTTATAAGGAAGGAGAAGGTATCGCCTCGGGGCCTCCCATGTCAGCTGATGCCCCCTCCTCCAAATCCAGCGGAGCTCCTTCACTCCAGGTATTGGCCGACCATGACCCTGGTGCGTCCGGCTCTGACAACCCCTTGGCAGTTAAAGACACGAGGCAAACTGAAGAGGCTGGTGATGCTGCTAACACAGGGGGCATTGCGGACGGGTTGCGTTTTCCTAATTCAGGTGATGCTCCTGATAAACAAGATGCGTGTGGCCACGGGACCGTGCCTTCCAAAGTACCAAGGTTAACAGATGGTGCCTTAGACCCTGAGGGCCCTAACGAGGAAGCCTTGAACTCTAGTCACCAAAATGCCAGAGTCCAGAAGTACATCAGCTTCAGCCTGCCCCTGACACGGGCAGACTCATCCACTCCTCCAGGTGCCAGGCCCGTCAGCCCCCCGGCTTCCAGCACAGACTCTGACAGTGACTACGAACTTTGCCCAGAGATAACCCTAACCTGCCCAGAGATAACCCTAACCTGCGCCGAGGAGTTTTCAGATGATGACCTGGAGTATCTGGAATGTTCCGACGTTATGACAGATTACTCTAATGCAATCTGGCAAGGGAACCTGCAGGGGACAGACCGTGTTTTTTTATTAGAAAGCGATGACGAAGAGATGGAATTCAGTGAGTGTAGCCTGGGTGGGTGTGAGCGTTTCTTCAGTGAACTGGGTCGCAGGCCCCCGGTGTCGGATGACACAGGGCCCATGGATGCCACCGCTGGTCATCACTCACCACCCCAAGAAGTCGGGGGAAGGAGCAGCTGGGCCTCCATGCACAGAGCCTCATCCTTGCGAGCGGGGATGCCCCTGTCCCCGGGACCTCAGCGGGATGGACTGGCTACGGTGACAGACCCAGGCAGGTATAAACCACCCGCTGCCTCGGAGGCTGCTGAAGACGGTTATCCAGGAATTCAAGGAGAAACCAGAGATAGCCACCAGGCCGGAAAGGAATTCTCCGGTGACAACCTGCTAAACATGGATAAAGCGGTGACGGGGAGAGAGGGGAAGCACTTGTCTGGCGAGTCAGGGATGCGCCGGTGTCTGGAGACCATGGCAGAGAGGAGAGTAGCAGGGAAAGACACATGGGGCCGGAGGGGCTCTGAGAGTTCTGCCAGGACCCGGTGGCCGGGAATTAAGGGAAAAGCCAAGAGGCTGAATTCCAGCCTGGAAGAAAGGACAGCGGAAGCCTCCCTGGATCGTCTTTGTCCCAAGGGACCTGTTAAGCACCCGTTAACCCCGAGTAACAAAAGAGACAGCTCCCATGCCAGAGCAGAGGGGACTGATCTGAAGTCCCAACTTCCTGTACGAGGCCGTGCAGTTCCAACCCAAGCAGAGCCAGAAGTGAAAACCCTGCAGACTCCACCCGGCTCGCTCGCCAGGGAAGAGACCTTGCAGAGAGAAGGGGTGTGGGCTACAGACACATCTGAAACACGCAGGGCTTCAGGCTGGAGTGATCATCCGCAGGTAAGACTCCTCTCTTACGATCTGGGAGCTCAAATGTATCTGTGTGTGTGTGCAGGTGTGTATCTCCTTTCCCTTCACACTCATAACTGCTTATTGCAGTGTACATCAAAATAATTCTCCCAATACCACCAGGGGACTTGTGAATGACAGGGGCTGCTGCTGGGAANCTGGGGTTTCCCTTGTGGCTCAGCTGGTAAAGAATCCGCCCACAATGCGGGAAACTGAGTTTGATCCCTGGGTTGGGAAGATCCCCTGGAGAAGGGAAAAGCTACCCACTCCAGTATTCTGGCCTGGAGAATTCCATGGACTCTATAGTCCATGGGGTCACAAAGAGTTGGATATGGCTGTGGCTTTCACACAGACCGCCCCTCTCTGCTCTGGGGACACTAGCTCCTTCTCTCTGTAACTCTATTTCCTGTTTGTTCATTTATTTCTTAGATTCCACAAATAAGTGAGAACCTTAAGTCTTTGTCTTTCTTTGTCTTGCATATTCCACTAAGAAAAATACCTTCCTAGTCCGTCTATGTTGTTGCAAATGGAAATTTCATTCCTTTTTATGGCTGACGACTATTCCACTATATACATACATATCAAACTTCTTCTCTATGCATTCCTATGTTGATGGACACTTAGGTTGTTTTCATATCTTAGCTATTGTAAATAATGCTGCTACGAACACTGAAGTGCATGTATCTTTGTGAAGTAGTGTTTTTGTTTTCTTCAGATAAACACCCAGAAATGGACTGACTGGATCCTACAGTAGTTCTATTTTTAATTTTCTGGAGGAACCTTCATATTGTTTTCCATGGTGGCTAAAGCAATTTATGTTCCCACCACCAAGTGCGCTCCACATCCCTGCCCACACTCATTCAATGCGTGCTTATTAAGCACCTGCTTAGCGTATCGAGCATCCCCGGGAGCAGGTGCGTTGGTCCCACAAGAGTGAGGGATGCAGCTCATTGTGCTGGGAACCCAGGAATCCAGGAAGACACGCTGCCCTCCTAATCTTCACTCCCTGCATCTGACCAGTCCCTGATTCCTCTTACTGTCCCTCTACAGTGGCTCCTGAGTTGGAATCTTCCTCTCCCTACCGGTTTCCAAGGGCTGCCATAACAAGTTATCACCTTGTGGGGCTAAAAACAACAGATTTTTATCCTTTCATGGATCTCTGCAGGTCAGAGGTCTGAAGTCAAGGTGTTGGCAAGGCTGGGTCTCCCTGGAGACGCTCTCTGAGGGAGAAGCCCTTCCCTGCCTCTCACCAGGCTCCCAATGGCCACCAGCCGTCCCTGCAGCTGCAGCGCTCCATCTCTGCCTATGTGGTCACGTGGTGTTTTCCCTGCATGTCTCTGGGTCCAAATGTCCCTCTTCTTATAAAGTTCCATTCTAATCCAGTATGACCTTATCTAAACTTAATCATATCTGCAAAGATTTTATAAACAAGTAAGGTCAGATGTACAGGTGCCAGGGGTTAGAACTTGAACATAGCTTTCTGGAGGACGCGATTCCACCCGCAACCCACTCCATCCTTCAGCTGCCACCCTAGCCCAGGCTTCATAATTTCCTCTGGGCCATTGCAACAGACCCCTCGGGCCACTCTTTCTCTTGTAAGACACTGTCCACATTACTGCAACAACCCTCCTGAATCCTAAATCTGGGAACATCATTCCCTTGTTTAAACCAATGACAGCATCACTTTCCTGGCTCCTGCCAACCTTGAACGGACCCTCTTGCTATAAGAGTAAATCTGTGCCATGTGCTGGGGTCTCCAGAACCACACTGTGGGCTCTTTCAGCTGATTCCCTGCTCCCGCCCTTCCCTTTGCATACGCCCCACATCCTGGTCGTTCCAGATAAATGGGCACTCGGCCACCCCAGCGCCTTTGTTTGTGCTGTTTCCTCCACCTTCTCTCCTTGTGGGACATCTGCCAACCTCCTGGATTTTGCCTCCCTGTTGTTGTCCTGTCCCTCAGTTATGTCCGATTCTTTGCAACCCCATCAGCTACAGCACACCAAGCTTCCTGTCCTTCACCATCTCCCTGAGCTTGCTCAAGCTCATGTCCATTGTGTCAGTGATGTCATCCAACCATCTCATCCTCTGTCGCCCCCTTCTCCTCTTGCCTCCTTGCCTTTCCCAGCATCAGGGTCTTTTCCAATGAGTCAGCTCTTTGTATCAGGTGGCCAAATATTGGAGCTTCAGCTTCAGCACCAGCCCTTCCAATGAATATTCAGGGTTGATTTCCTTAAGGATTGACTGGTTTGATCTCCTTGCTGTCCAAGGGACTCTCAAGAGTCTTTTCCAACACCACAGTTCGAAAGCATCAATGCTATGGCACTCAGCCTTCTTTATGGTCCCACTCTCACATCCATACATGTCTCCTTCCTCACACAGAATTCAGGTTCTAAGAATACACAATCTTTCCCAGTGATTATCTTTCCCCAGGAGCTAGGGTGAGGCCTGGTACATAGAGAGCTCGCCACAACTCTTTGTTGAACAAAGGAATGAAGGAATTCATAAATGTAAACACACAAGCTGCAAGTTCTGGCTCTTGCCCTGCTTCACTTGTCCCTTCTCTCCTTGAAGAAAAATTCCTCTCTCCAATAAAATTTCATTCCTAGTCTCTCGCCAGCCTTTACTGTAGATTTCAGCTGTTTGTTTGCCCAGCTGGGTTGCTGCTTTGTGAAGTAGGTGGAAACAGACCCCGGGTCTAATTCATCTGTAAATGCCAAGGACACACGCACAGAGTGCCTGACAGTATTACCTGTCGAACTGAATTAAATCTAGTTACAGAGACAAGACAGCAACGTGAAAACTCATATTCCCCCACCCACTTCGATGTAGTCTCCACTGTATTTACAGAGCTGAGAGTGGGGGCGGGGCAGGAGGTTAAAACTGCAAATTCTGTAAGTTCCCCTTTCTGCTGATGCTTGAAAAATTATCTTTCTGAGTCAGCACAGGTATTTTGATACTGCCTCGAGATTTCGGGCATTTTTTTAAAGTGATGGTTTAAAAACAAGTGCTTTCACATTTACCAGCAAACTGATGGCGTTGTGTGGGAAACAACAAGCAGGAGATCCGCTCAGCTTCTAAGGCTCGCGTTCGGGGTGCCAGTCGGACTACAAACATACGGGACTCCGCCGTCACTGCCGCTCCACCACCGGTGGACGAGCCTGCAGCTCAGACACTGAGCGGTGCCCCTGCAAAACCAGTCTGGAGTGGCTGACGCTGGTCACGGCGTCTGGGCCCTTCGGGAGGCTGGACAGACGCATAACTCTCAGTCAAGCCCGCTGCACCCCGCTTCACCAGCCAAGGTTGTTTTCACTGTTTCCGGAGACTTCCACGACCGCCAAGCAGCCCTGCTGCCCGGCTGTTCTCCAGGCACGTGGGGTCAGCTGGGTCTGGCTGGAGCTGGGCTGACGGAGACTGGTTAGGCGCCGCCAACAGCACCCCCCACAACTGGGCATGCGCGAGTGGCCGGCTCAGTGACCTTTTGACCTTAGACTACCGAAACTCCACCCTCAGATCGCGCTAACAGCCGCCATTTGGGGACGTGAAGGGATCCATTACCTCACCTTTTTCTTATTTCCAATCAGGTTTCCCCACCCTCGCCACGCCTCAGACTGCCCTCCAGGCTTCAATCCCATAAATACCCCTAGGCCCCCCTGGCTTCATGCCTAGGTTAGGAAGAGCCCCTGGAAAAAGAAATGGCAACTCACTCCAGTATGCTTGCTTGGCGAATCCCCATAGACAGAGGAGCCTAGTGGGCGACAGTCCATGGGGTCGCAGGGAGTCGGACACGACTGAGCGACTGCTCAGGCAACTCTGAGCAGTCTGCTCAGTTTCTGGCGTCTGCGCAGGCAACTCTGTGTCTCCTCCTGTGGCTGCCTCATTTAGCTATCTCACACAGAAACCATCTTTTCTAGACGCTTCGGGGGGTCTGGGCGTTTTGGTTGCCGGGCTTGGGGAAGAGAATTTGCCTCAGTAGCAAGAGCAGTGACAACCCAACAACTCTCTGCTTTACTTTTCCCTTCCTGACAGACTTCGCTTTTACCACAGAAATAAGCGTAGCCTCCTGAAGAAAACCAGNTCGCAGGGAGTCGGACACGACTGAGCGACTGCTCAGGCAACTCTGAGCAGTTTGCTCAGTTTCTGGCGTCTGCGCAGGCAACTCTGTGTCTCCTCCTGTGGCTGCCTCTTTTAGCTATCTCACACAGAAACCATCTTTTCTAGACGCTTCGGGGGGGTCTGGGCGTTTATGGTTGCCGGGCTTGGGGAAGAGAATTTGCCTCAGTAGCAAGAGCAGTGACAACCCAACAACTCTCTGCTTTACTTTTCCCTTCCTGACAGACTTCGCTTTTACCACAGAAATAAGCGTAGCCTCCTGAAGAAAACCAGCCTCTGTCCTGTTGCTAGAACCTCCTCCCTCTCAGCGTCTCCATTCCTCACTCTAAGCCACACGTCTAGCCAAGTGAAGCTCTCTGCTGCTGAGTGTTGAGGTCCGGCTGCGGGGAGGGAGGGCCAGTAGGGGAAGCTGGGGAAGAAGTGGGTTGAAAAGTGTCCCCCACCCAATTTCTACACCCACCTGGAATCTGAGAATGTGAGAGCAGCTAGAGTGCTTGCAGACTTAATTAGTTGAGGTCAAAAGACAAAAGTTCCTCCCTAGAGCCCTTGGAGGGAGCTTGGCCCTGGAAACACTCAGTTCCGAAGCTGGAGTCTGGAGCCAAAGAGGGTGGGGAGGAAATGTGTGTTCTGTTAAGTCATCCAGCTTGTGATAACTTGTTTCGAGGCCGAAGGGAAAATCCCTAGTTGTACAGGGAGCTTGCTAGGGGAAAAAACTTGGGTCTAGCTTTGTCTCCTCCTTCTTCCAGAGCAGTTCGGGACTCTGGGCAGGCGGGGCTTTGGCAATGATGTGGGGATGGTGATTAGGGTTGTATTGAGGAAAGCAAACAGGAGAAACAGGTGTTAACTTCCGTTTAAGCAGGGCGATAATCTTTAAAGTCAGACTTTGAGAGATTTCTAAGTTCCTTTCTTCTTAGAGTCTTATTTCTGTGCAATCAGAAATCGGGAGCGTATAAGGGTATGGATGAGGGTACTGGCCCTCGGGTGCTGGAACAAAAAGGCTGATAGGGCTCGTGGGCACGTCATCCCAATTTCACATCTCCTGACTTTCAGGATTGTTTTAGAACAAACTAAGGGAAACTGTAGACAGGGGCTGTTTTTCTGCTTCCCTTTTGGGACAAGCCTAGCCAGCCACCCCCATCACCTACCAGTATGACCCAACTTCCACTCTCCCATTTTTTTTTTTTTTTTGCTGCAAAAAACCTTGTTTCCATTTGGCCCAGGGCTGGGAGAGGGCTCCAGGGTGTTACTAAAGCCTGCCCAGTGGCTGCAGAGCGGGGCTTCAGGCAGAAGCCCTGACATTAGGGGGCCTCTTCAAAGGCCCCTGGGCTCCAGAGGCTCCTAGCCATGCTTGAGGGTGAGTCTTTCAAAGATACTTGCCCAGCCCAGCGTGGGGACCAGTCAGCCTGTAGAGATGAGCAGAACCTGAAGGGTTGAAGTGACTGAGGGCCTGCTTAGTGAGGTAACTGTTCCCTGCACATTCCCTGAGCCCCACACGTGGCCAGGGACGTGAGACCAGCGCCACAGGGGAAGATAGTGGGAACGCGTTTACTCACATGGGTGAGAAGTTCTGTGTGAGTCTTCAAACCACCGTGAGTGCAAATACCAGCTCAGCATATTTTTTTTGCCTTAGCTCCAAATCACTGCGTGGAGTCCCAGATGGTTTTTAAGTCTTTCCTCCTGTAACTTCAACTTCCAGGAGCTTCTTAGTGAATCATTCTTTTCCTTTCTATCTACAAGGAGAAAGGCGGTTTTTGACTGCTCCATCAAAAGATTCCTGAACTTCTAGTCTACAGGACACCCCTCCCTACTCCCACCCTGCCTTTGTGTCGCTTCATCTTTAAAGTACAGGTGTTTAAACTTAACCCTCTGGCTGCATATTTAAACTTCACAGCCCCGTCAGCTGGACCCACCCCCACCTTTGGTACCTGGTTCCCCCGGTACAATTATGCTAATGTCCTCTAGAGGTAGAGGTTATATGGAGAAACCTCATTTGTCACGGATAAACAAGACACCTCTTTCCACTCAGAACAGGTGGCTTCCATTTAGACCTAAAGATTGAGGCCAACACACCAAGTCACTAGCTGTGAAGAAGAGTGAGTTTAATGGAAAAGAGCATATTAACTACGGGCTTCCCAGGTGACTCAGCGGTAAAGAATCCACCTGCTAATGCAGGAGAGCTGGGTTCAGAAGATCGCTGCAGAAGGCAGTGGTGCCCCACTCCAGTATCCTTGCCTGGGAAATCCCGTGGACAGAGGAGCCTGCCGGGATTTCCATGGGGTCACAAAAAGAGTTGGATACGACTTAGCGACTAAACATTAATGAAAGCACAGGACCCTCAGGGAGGTTATTAGGTAGATCACTGTCTCATCAGAAGTAGAGGAGAACCAGACTCTGAAGGGACGAACGTTCCTGCCTCTGTCAGCAAAGGGACATGGAAATAAGAACAAACTGGATGTCTCGTCCTCTGCCCTGTCTTTTGAGTGCCTACTGTGAGCCTTGCTCCATAATAAGACTAACCCTGTCCTCCTCTCATGGATCTCACTGTCCGGGGAACTTTGCTTCTCCTGAAGAAGCATCTCTGAATCTGATAGGGTAACTTACTGCGGGCTTAGGTAATGGTTCCTGCTAGATCTGTACTCTTTCGGGGGTTGTTTAGCCAGAAGCTAAACCTAAGGACATAACAGCGGTCCTGCCGCTTACCTGAAATACAAGGCCTAATAAGGGGCTCTTCAAACCCCAGTCCTGCATTTTCTCATTTTTGGTGATGGCCATTCATGACAGGCAACCTGTCTATGTGTTGATGTTAACATTTTCCAAGTGCCAAAGGAACACCACCCGTGTACACTCTGAAGCTTCGCTGAGTAGGCAGGTAGTGTAGCAACCACGTGACAAGTATTTCCTGTTTCTAAAGTTTACAAGAACTGGCTTCACACCACGTATTGTCAGGGCAGGACGGTAACTGCTACTACGTCGGTTTCGGCTTTGCTCACAGGTGCTAGAAACTGTAAGGAGATGGACTCGCATACTCCTCGAACCTGACTAAGGTTTCATTCTTCCCTCCTCGTTATCCAGTCTGAGATCTGCACAGAAGCTTCGGCCTGTGGGAAGTAAAACACCACCACGCCAAAAACCCGCAGCCGGGATTCACTCCATGGCCTCTGCGGAGGCTGGAGGAGGGGACTCGAGGAGCTCCAGTGGGTCTGGAAGCTCTTAATTCTTTGCAAAACTTGAGTTGAGGGGAAAGACTTCCTGAGTGAAAGAAACCAAAATTTTTCTCAAGCCCAGTGAGGACCACTCAGTTTAGAGGCTGTCAGCTGCTGGTCTTGCCTTGCGTGGCTGTGATGGTTTTCATGGGCATGGACCAGCTCTGTGAGCCGCCAGAACACTGCGGGACCAACTGGGGGCCCACATCCTGACACAGTGCAGCCCTCCGAAAAGATGGGGCACTCGGTACACAGAGGCAGGAGAGGCAGCGTGAGTGAAGCCAGACGTGAGCTGGGAATGGGCTGGGGGCCGTTCTCCAGCCCACTCCTCTCCCCCGATCCTTGCTGGGCACCCTCACTGGCTCGTCCTGCCTCAGTCTATGTGTGTGTCCTTTCCCTGAATCGGCTCTCCTAGTTGAGGCAGGTCTTAGCCCTAGGAGTCAAAGGGAAAACGTGCTTTCAAGTGGAAGGTGAGGTTTAAGCCCCACTTCAACGTTTGTATTGCTTCCATGGCAGCAGGTCATGGGACACCAAGGCGAGCGGGGGCCAGGAGGTACACTCCGGCCCTCTCGTTTTACTGTGGAAGAAACCGCCTCAGAGCCAGT
>SJYW01021127.1:385447-406263 GCA_006410735.1 Raphicerus campestris | reverse complement strand
TTTTTTTTTTTTTTTTTGCTGCAAAAAACCTTGTTTCCATTTGGCCCAGGGCTGGGAGAGGGCTCCAGGGTGTTACTAAAGCCTGCCCAGTGGCTGCAGAGCGGGGCTTCAGGCAGAAGCCCTGACATTAGGGGGCCTCTTCAAAGGCCCCTGGGCTCCAGAGGCTCCTAGCCATGCTTGAGGGTGAGTCTTTCAAAGATACTTGCCCAGCCCAGCGTGGGGACCAGTCAGCCTGTAGAGATGAGCAGAACCTGAAGGGTTGAAGTGACTGAGGGCCTGCTTAGTGAGGTAACTGTTCCCTGCACATTCCCTGAGCCCCACACGTGGCCAGGGACGTGAGACCAGCGCCACAGGGGAAGATAGTGGGAACGCGTTTACTCACATGGGTGAGAAGTTCTGTGTGAGTCTTCAAACCACCGTGAGTGCAAATACCAGCTCAGCATTTTTTTTTTGCCTTAGCTCCAAATCACTGCGTGGAGTCCCAGATGGTTTTTAAAAGTCTTTCCTCCTGTAACTTCAACTTCCAGGAGCTTCTTAGTGAATCATTCTTTTCCTTTCTATCTACAAGGAGAAAGGCGGTTTTTGACTGCTCCATCAAAAGATTCCTGAACTTCTAGTCTACAGGACACCCCTCCCTACTCCCACCCTGCCTTTGTGTCGCTTCATCTTTAAAGTACAGGTGTTTAAACTTAACCCTCTGGCTGCATATTTAAACTTCACAGCCCCGTCAGCTGGACCCACCCCCACCTTTGGTACCTGGTTCCCCCGGTACAATTATGCTAATGTCCTCTAGAGGTAGAGGTTATATGGAGAAACCTCATTTGTCACGGATAAACAAGACACCTCTTTCCACTCAGAACAGGTGGCTTCCATTTAGACCTAAAGATTGAGGCCAACACACCAAGTCACTAGCTGTGAAGAAGAGTGAGTTTAATGGAAAAGAGCATATTAACTACGGGCTTCCCAGGTGACTCAGCGGTAAAGAATCCACCTGCTAATGCAGGAGAGCTGGGTTCAGAAGATCGCTGCAGAAGGCAGTGGTGCCCCACTCCAGTATCCTTGCCTGGGAAATCCCGTGGACAGAGGAGCCTGCCGGGATTTCCATGGGGTCACAAAAAGAGTTGGATACGACTTAGCGACTAAACATTAATGAAAGCACAGGACCCTCAGGGAGGTTATTAGGTAGATCACTGTCTCATCAGAAGTAGAGGAGAACCAGACTCTGAAGGGACGAACGTTCCTGCCTCTGTCAGCAAAGGGACATGGAAATAAGAACAAACTGGATGTCTCGTCCTCTGCCCTGTCTTTTGAGTGCCTACTGTGAGCCTTGCTCCATAATAAGACTAACCCTGTCCTCCTCTCATGGATCTCACTGTCCGGGGAACTTTGCTTCTCCTGAAGAAGCATCTCTGAATCTGATAGGGTAACTTACTGCGGGCTTAGGTAATGGTTCCTGCTAGATCTGTACTCTTTCGGGGGTTGTTTAGCCAGAAGCTAAACCTAAGGACATAACAGCGGTCCTGCCGCTTACCTGAAATACAAGGCCTAATAAGGGGCTCTTCAAACCCCAGTCCTGCATTTTCTCATTTTTGGTGATGGCCATTCATGACAGGCAACCTGTCTATGTGTTGATGTTAACATTTTCCAAGTGCCAAAGGAACACCACCCGTGTACACTCTGAAGCTTCGCTGAGTAGGCAGGTAGTGTAGCAACCACGTGACAAGTATTTCCTGTTTCTAAAGTTTACAAGAACTGGCTTCACACCACGTATTGTCAGGGCAGGACGGTAACTGCTACTACGTCGGTTTCGGCTTTGCTCACAGGTGCTAGAAACTGTAAGGAGATGGACTCGCATACTCCTCGAACCTGACTAAGGTTTCATTCTTCCCTCCTCGTTATCCAGTCTGAGATCTGCACAGAAGCTTCGGCCTGTGGGAAGTAAAACACCACCACGCCAAAAACCCGCAGCCGGGATTCACTCCATGGCCTCTGCGGAGGCTGGAGGAGGGGACTCGAGGAGCTCCAGTGGGTCTGGAAGCTCTTAATTCTTTGCAAAACTTGAGTTGAGGGGAAAGACTTCCTGAGTGAAAGAAACCAAAATTTTTCTCAAGCCCAGTGAGGACCACTCAGTTTAGAGGCTGTCAGCTGCTGGTCTTGCCTTGCGTGGCTGTGATGGTTTTCATGGGCATGGACCAGCTCTGTGAGCCGCCAGAACACTGCGGGACCAACTGGGGGCCCACATCCTGACACAGTGCAGCCCTCCGAAAAGATGGGGCACTCGGTACACAGAGGCAGGAGAGGCAGCGTGAGTGAAGCCAGACGTGAGCTGGGAATGGGCTGGGGGCCGTTCTCCAGCCCACTCCTCTCCCCCGATCCTTGCTGGGCACCCTCACTGGCTCGTCCTGCCTCAGTCTATGTGTGTGTCCTTTCCCTGAATCGGCTCTCCTAGTTGAGGCAGGTCTTAGCCCTAGGAGTCAAAGGGAAAACGTGCTTTCAAGTGGAAGGTGAGGTTTAAGCCCCACTTCAACGTTTGTATTGCTTCCATGGCAGCAGGTCATGGGACACCAAGGCGAGCGGGGGCCAGGAGGTACACTCCGGCCCTCTCGTTTTACTGTGGAAGAAACCGCCTCAGAGCCAGTGACCTCGCCATAACCATTGCCCATGAGAGAGTGCTTCCAGGACGACACTTGGGTTTTCTGAGGACCACTTGCTCCATCCGTCACCCTGCTCCCCTTTCCTCTCACCTCTTCAAGTGTCAGGCTGTTTGGCACGCAGCAGAACAGCCCAGTGTCCAGAGATGCTTGGTGGCATGCAAGAAAAATCATTAGCCTTCCTGACTCTGCTCATGTTTGTATGTATTCCCTAGTGGCTCAGCGGTAAAGCGTCCGCCTGCAATGCAGAAGCCGCAGGAGACACGGGTTCAATCCCTGGGTCAGGAAGATCCCTGGGAGGTGGGCATGGCAACCCACTCCAATATTCTTACCTGGAGAATCCCATGGACAGAGGAGTCTGGTGTGGGCTACAGTCCATGGGGTCACAAAGTCAGATACAACTGAAGCAACTTACACATGTGTATGTGAAAATCAAAGCTCTCTTCATCTCCCAACAAACTGTCCACAGGGAAGGAAGACAGTTGCTTTTCTGGGCTTTTATGCTTTGAGAAGGACTGATGCTGAAGCTGAAATTCCAATGCTTTGGCCACCTGATGCGAAGAACTAACTCATTTGAAAAGACCCTGATGCTGGGAAAGACTGAAGGCGAGAGAAGTGGACGACAGAGGGATGAGATGGTTGGATGGCATCACTGACTCAATGGACATGAGTTTGAGTGAACTCCAGGAGTTGGTGATGGACAGGGAGGCCTGGCGGGCTGCAGTCCATGGGGTCACAAACTGAGCTGATGCTTGGGGAGTTTATCACGAAATGGTCTCATGTGTTAGAATAACTGGTATTTCTCTTTAACATGACCCAGCCCTAAGTCCTAAAGGCACACATTTCTGTGTCATTCTGCAAACATTAAATGTTTTAATGTGAAAGTGCTTAGGGCAGCGCCTGCTGAGGGCTGTGGGCTACTCAGGGCTTGGTGATAGTCGTTGGTGGTGGTGGTGCGATTATTTCTATCACCTGAGATGCACAAAAACGCAAGCTCCTGGCTTGTGCCCTGGCTCACACCGTGTTACCAGGCCAAGACAGCTCTGTGCACAGAGCCCCATAAACTCTAGGAAAGGGTGTATGTACATCACGGAAACCCAGTCCTCTCCCAGGAAATCAAATTGGTATTTCAAAAACCTGACTTTGCCAAGAAATCGGGTAGGGTGGCAACCACAGCTGGCTGAAGATTTCCTGTCTCCAGGGAGAGTCTGAAGGAAGAAGGGGATGACAGAGGGATGTGAGATGGTTGGATGGCATCACCGACTCATGGACGTGAACTTGAGCAAACTTGGAGAACGGTGAAGGAGAGGGAAGCCTAGTGTTGTGCAGTCCACGGGGTTGCAAAGAGTCGGGTGTGACTGAGTGACTGAACCAACAGCAAGGAGGGTCTGGAATGAAAACTGGTCAAATGAAGAGGGTGTTTCAGGACTGGAGATCTTTATTTTTTGGCCACGTTGTGGGACTTGTGGGATCTTAGTTCCCCAACTGGGGAGCAAACCCTTGCCCTCAGCAGTGAAAGTGTGGAGTCCTAACCACTGAATCACCAGAGAATTCCCAGGATTGGGGATTTCAGATGTGGGACCTCACCTTGTGTTTCCACATTCACAGCCTTAAGTGAAGCTCATTTCTGGACATCCTAGCAACTCCTAAAAATAAACTCAAGTTCTTGAAATATTCTGCTTTGCCTTTAAGCTTTCTTTGGCTAGGGGACCCGGGCTATTTTCAGTTCCACGTCCCCAGGTGGTATGGATTTGATCTATCGAATGACAAATGACTCCAGGACCATAGTGAGGGCTCAGCAGATAACTTGGGAAAGGTTAGCCGTGGGCGAGGCTGCAGCCAGCCAGGAGGCTGGGGAGTGGGGAAGCTCCCATATAAAAATTCCTGGAACTGCAGGGGGAAACTGATGTGCAGACAGCTGTTGGAGGATGTGGGGCTATTTGTATCTAGTCCAGATAAAGAGGAAAGAACATTCAGAAAGCGTCTAAAAAGAAAATTGTTGCATGCCTGGGAGGACATGGCGGCCTATGGCAGGAACGCCCAGCTGAAGCAAAGATTTAAGGGGCTTAACTCTCCTGGCTCTGGGTGGCTGAATGTGGCCTTTACAACCATGGCCTCTCCTTTGATCCGTCTTCTCACATTTCCCTGTCTTCCTCCCCCAACTCCTACTTCAAGTTCACCTTGCCCCAGGCCTTATTGATCCCCTGGCACTTTGACCAGCTCCCAAGACACGCGGTCCAGGAGCCACACCCGATGCCCCTTTTGACACTGTCCTTCAAACTAATCCCTGCCTGAAGCTGCCCAGTGCCTGCTGAAGGGCTCCAGGTGAACCTAATGTGCCTTTTCTTTCATCCTTCAGACATATACTTTCCTGTAGCATCAGTTAGGAAAGCTCTCAGCTGCAGTTAATAGCAAAACCAATGACCAGTGGCCGTAAACATAAGGACTTCTCATTACACAAGAAGTCAGTGGGTAGAAGGGCTCAGTGTTGATCCAGTGGCTTAAGGATAGCTGCTACCTCCCAAGTTCATCCTTTTTGCTCCACCAGCTACAGTGTGACTTTTCATTTTTGTGCTGGTTACCTCATGACTACAAGGTGATTATTGCAGCACCAGGCGTCACATCTTCATCACAGGAAGAAGGAAGGGGTTAGGCAAATTACCCACGATGTCTGTATCTTTACCTTATATAAGAAGAGCAAAACTCCCTTGAGAATCCCCTTGGAATCCCCCTTACTACTTAGCCAGAACTGACCCCCGGGTCCCCTCTAGCTACGCAGGAGACTGGGAGGATATGTGGTTTTCCAGCTTCCTTTAGTTGTAGGTGGCAAGGGAGAAAAGGGGGTTGAGCCTGCTGTTAGTTAACCAGAAGTGTCTACCATATCTGCCCACTCTAATGAAGTAGAGAAGTCTCCTGGGATTGCACTGGAAGCGGCCAAGAATTATCATAAGAATTGAGCTGGAAGACAGCACCCTCTGGTTTTTGCACTGCAGGAATCTTCTCCAAGTGAAAGGATTCAGTGATTTTTCCATTCCTGGAACAGAACTGTTTAAATTCCATCCATTTGGCCACTAGCACAACTCATCAAGAATTGCTATTCATCTTTCCCCCTGTACATCTTGTCTCTTCAGCTGGATTATAAGCTATCTGAGAAGAGGGATCTTATCTCATACCACCTTCTATTGTTAGTTACTCAAATTAGTGTCATGCCCTTTGTGGCATCCAAGATACGTCCACTAATGAAGATAACCCCTGAACTTCATGGGGTGGGTGAAGAGACGACACACCTTCCATGGAATCAGAGACACACCTAGGAGGCAGAATTGTTTGGAAAGGCTAACAGATGGAAACAATGTGTTTATGGAACCCAGCATGTTGGCTAGAGATGGGATTGGAGGCTGTTGTGCAAGCAGGGTGTAAGTTTTCAAGCTGCTTTTAAAACCAGGTTTGGGGGTGTTACTAAGTTTGGTCTACCCTTCCCTTCCTTGTATTCATTCATGTTCGTTCATTCCACGATAGAGTCCCTACTAGGTGCTAAGGTTCCGAAAATTCAGCAAAGAATAACGCATTCCTACCCTCAGAGCCTGTGAGGAAGCTATAAGTAAGCGGTCATAAGGAGGACCACTGTACTCTCCTACTCGATGTGTCTCAGCAGTTCAGAAGTTCTGGGTTTAAGTTAGTAGAGGGCATTCCCAGCCCTTGGGTGGGGTGTGTTCTAACTTCTCTTGGCTAGAAAACCTGAGTTAGAAAGGGCTTTAGAATCAGCTGGGGCTTTCCTGGTGGTTCAGACAGTAAGGAATCTGCCTGCAATGCACACGACCCAAGTTCGATGTCTGGAGAAGAGAATGACCACCCACTCCAATNAAAATTCAGCAAAGAATAACACATTCCTACCCTCAGAGCCTGTGAGGAAGCTATAAGTAAGCGGTCATAAGAAGGACCACTGTACTCTCCTACTCGATGTGTCTCAGCAGTTCAGAAGTTTTGGGTTTAAGTTAGTAGAGGCCATTCCCAACCCTTGGGTGGGGTATGTTCTAACTTCTCTTGGCTAGAAAACCTGAGTTAGAAAGGGCTTTAGAATCAGCTGGGGCTTTCCTGGTGATTCAGACAGTAAGGAATCTGCCTGCAATGCACACGACCCAAGTTCGATGTCTGGAGAAGAGAATGACCACCCACTCCAATATTCTTGCCTGGAGAATTCCATGGATAGAAGAGTCTGGCAGACTGAAGTCTAGGAGGTTGTCAAAGAGTCAGACGCTACTGTCATTTCTCTCTAGTTTTTAGAATCAGTCAGTCTTGGCTTAAAATCCGAGTTCTGTCATTGACCGTGGGACCCCGGGGCAGACGTCTGACCTCAGTGACCTCATGTGCCAGTTCTCCATTACTGCCTCTCAGGTCTGGAAGCACCCTTCAATACATGCTTGGTGATTAGTTTCATTCTCCCACTTCGGGGAGACGGCTGGCGTGCTCATCCTGTAGAGCCAGCCGCAGCCACAGGACCCAGACCCTGGTCCGTCTGCAGCCTCGTAGCCTTGGCCTGGATGTGGCTGCCCTGCAAGCCCCTCTACTCCAAAAGCACACTCTGCACGGCCAACCCTCCTGCTTGCACCAGCATCCACTGTCTCCCGACACAGGTCTCTGTCACTCCTTCTCGCTGTAGCCCGCCCACCCTCAGAAGGCCTCTGAGCCTGCGGGTCCCTGACTCCCTCTGACCACTGGCGCCCTGCCTACCCACGGAAGGGTGTGGTGTATGGCTTGCCCAGCAATTCCAGACCAGCAAATTCTCTGCTACCTGGTGGCCTGATTACACCTTTCCTGGCTCGGTCTGTGCCCCTTGCAAACGGTCCCTTCTCAGGGTTGTCCCTCCCCTAGGGCACCGTGGGCTTTTCCAAGATCTCCCAGCTCTTCCTCTCTTGCCGTTAACAACTCTTCCTACTCAGCTTCCATTACCTGACCTACTGTGTGGTTTCTGTTTCCTGATTGGACCCAGGGTATTGAGATCAGCGAAGAAGAGATGCTAGTGTCAGTATCTCAGATTTATTTTACCCCTCGAATGAGAAAGCCAGCATAAACCCTGAAGAGTGCTGCTCCGCTCCTTAGAGGTGCTGCGTCTCCCGCTGCAGCCAAGACTTCTTTTCACAGAACAAGGGAAGCGAGTGTCAGTGGGTGCCGGGCACTTGCCAGGACAGTGCTGACGTGTGTGTGGTTAACCTTAGAGGAAGAGACGAGGGTCAGAGAGGCCAACGTGGTTACAAGGGGTCAGGGGTGCAATGTGGGATGAAGCTGAAGCAGAGGTGGCTAGCCCTCCGAGTTCACACACCATGCTGGGCCGAAACCCTCATCTTCACCTGAATGAGAACAAATTTCCTACGTTAACAATCACCCAAGTCCTCCCTGCTTACTCCATGTTGAGAATAGCTGAGCAGCAGGAGAATCGTTCGCTGGAGTTCTTTCGTAATGACTTAGCTAAGAGAGCGCCTCCTGAGAGAAAGGTCTGACTCATTCGAAAGGTGTGAGCCTGTGGTTTCCCTTTCTCTGAGCTGGCCTCCGAGGAGCCTGACCTTGAAACTGATCCTGTGAGCCTCGGCAAGTATGCATTGGGCTGTTAGAAGTGCCACTTTGAGAAAAATCCCATGGGTTACAACGTGGACTAAATGGTTCATCAGTAGTGGGACCAGTTTGTATGGCCGGTTGCTTGAACCTAGCGTCCCAAAGGCCAGCGGTCCTTATTTGCTGATGCTTCTCCAGTCTCTAGAACAGCTTGGTATATCAGTCCAGTTCAGTCACTCAGTCGTGTCTGACTTTTTGAGACCCCATGAATCGCAGCACGCCAGGCCTCCCTGTCTGTCACCAACTCCCGAAGTTCAGTCAAACTCATGTCCATCGAGTCAGTGATGCCATCCAGCCATCTCATCCTTGGTCGTCCCCTTCTCTTGCCCCCAGTCCCTCCCAGCATCAGTCTTTTCCAATGAGTCAACTCTTCGCATGAGGTGGCCAAAGTACTGGAGTTTCAGCTTTAGCATCATTCCTTCCAAAGAACACCCAGGACTGATCTCCTTCAGAATGGACTGGTTGGATCTCCTTCCAGTCCAAGGCACTCTCAAGAGTCTTCTCCAACACCACAGTTCAAAAGCATCCATTCTTCGGTGCTCAGCTTTCATCACAGTCCAATCGCACATCCATACATGACTATAGTGCTCTGTAAATATTCAAGTGGATGAATTCTACATGGTCAAGGATTTGTCATGTTTCTTTACATATGGGGCGTCACTAGGCTATTTTAAAGTAGGATTTTATTTTTAAAGGTAGAGGGAGGAACACGAGTGTATGGTAGTAAGTAGGAACATGACTTTCATAAATCAAGGCATGACACACCATGGGTGTAACATGGCAGTGACCAAACTATCCTAGTCAAAGCTTGCTTGTCCTCAGTTCATCTTTCCCAGGCGTTAGCCTCTTAGCCATTGCCCATAACTCTGATAACTAGGAAAGTATAGTAACATGCCAGGGAACAACACAGTGGCTTTTTAAACTGGAGCCCTTTGGAAAAAACTATCCAGTGCCTGGCAGGGAATTCTACACATGACATCTAGTCCATCCATAACTGGCTAGCACTGATGTTGTGATGATGGCAAGATCTTAAAATAAAGGGCTGACATAGGTGGTGGAAACTCCGGCAGGGGAGGAAGGCTCAGAGGAAGGTCTTGGTGTTTTTAATCAGATAATGTGCCTACACATCTCAAATCATGACCGGGAAGCTGCCCACACTTTCTATGCATAATCGTTCAGAATGTTTGTGCTGTAGCTCACAGAAACTGAACCAAATTAGTAAGTGAAAAGAACATTCTCTACTTGTTATAGGTATTATAGAGGGAAAACCATGAACACAAACTCCTGGACACCTCAAAAAAAACCTTGCTTGCTTACTGGAAATTTCTTTTCCCACTTCCATTTATCACAATGGAAAATATATAGACTGTTTCTCTTTAGAAACACCAGGATGTGAGCCAGCAGTGGGCCCTGCTTGTGGTTAGTCTCTTAAAACAGTTGTCCCCAGAACAGAAGCAGACGAAAGCCTGAAGTCTTTCAAACTTAGAGGTGTAACGGGGTAAAGTTGAGCAGATCTGACTCAGCTGGTGTGTGGTGTTCGATACTGATTCCTTCACGTGTTTACGGAGCCCCTGCTAGGGACAACCTGTGTCTCAGTGCAGAGTGGGAGCTCCCTGCGTGTGGACACTGTCACGTGTCCCCATCACCTGGGATTCTTTCTAACACACTAGGGTGAAAGTCGCTCAGTCCAATGCTTTGTGACCCCGTGGACTATACAGTCCGTGGAATTCTCCAGGCCAGAATACTGGAGTGGGTAGCCTTTCCCTTCTCCAGGGGATCTTCCTGACCTAGGAATCGAACCAGGGAGTCCTGCATTGCAGGCAGATTCCTTACCAACTGAGCTGTCAGGGAAGCCCAACGCTGGAGGTGTTTAAGTGTTTGTTGACTCGACGAATGGTTCTAGCACCCATGGCGTTCATAGCATAGGAAGCCATCCAGAATTTCTTGTTCAGTTAGCACTTCTACACCAATAAAATCTGAGGTAAACGAAAACTTAAGGTAGCCTTAAGGCAAGAAAAGATGAATCGCTGGTGGCAGCAAGCAGTGTTTCAAGACTTTTTAACCCACCTGGGGCGGGAATGACGGGCAGTGCCGAAGACTAATCATAACGCCACTGCCTCGTTAGAGGCGGGTTCAAGGGCACAGCTCCTCAGTAATCAGCCAGCAAGCTGGCCTCAGGGGACAAAGACCGCTCTTTGCAGCAGGGGGCATGTGCAGACCTAGAGCTGATTCATGTTGGTGTTTGGCAGAAACCAACTCAATACTGTAAAGCAATTATCCTTCAATTTAAAAATCTAAAATTTTCTCTTCGCCACTTTACAGGCACTGCATGTCTTATTTATGATCATGTGAAGGTTCATTCTGAAAAGATTCCCATGAACTCCTGTGACTTAAAAGTTTAGCAAATAATTTAACATAAATCCCATATTTTTTCCTGGGAAGGAAAAAAAAAATCGATTGTCAGGTGGCCTTTTACTTATAATGGGGGATTTGAGTTGCATTTCAAGATGTCTCACGACTAGAGAGTTCGGGAATTACTGTGTAGATCTCAATTATTCCTTCTACTCTCACTGTTAACGAGAGTCATCGAGGATTAACACTCTTGGGATGGCAGTTAGGCCCTATTGTGTATCTCCCAGGAACAATTCTATTAATTTCACTTTTCATCTTCTAGGTACAAATTCAGGAAACAGTCAGGGAGCGAATCTCTCTCAGCCACATGCCGGCTTTCTCGGAGCCTACTGGGGAGGAGCCTGCTTTTCCTGGGACGACAACAGAGTCCCTCCCCAGCTTAGGAGGGATGGACAAAGAAAGTGCATCAGTGGCCGAACACCCGGAGGCAGACGGCTGTACCCAAGGGGCACGGCATGAAGAAAACCGAGGTGGCAACACGCTCGGACCTTCTGGGGGAGACCTGGGGCGTGCGCTGAGCAGCCCAAAAGCCAGTGGTGAAGCCATGTCTCCCTGTGACCTGTCGGGGCCTCCCCCCCAGCTCCGGGCTGCCTCTGTGTCCCCTGATTTTGCACACACCGTCCCCGCCCTGGAAACCATGTGCGCTGGGCCAGGGGACAGAGTAGCTGCGTGTCACCCGGAGCGTCTCGAAGCAGGTGATCAGGGAGCATGTGATACCGTGGGCTCTCTGGTTGGAGCCCCAGTCGGTAAATATTTGCCTCAAGAAATGTGCTCCCTGGACTTAGAGCTGGGAGGTCAAAGCAAATGGCCTGATTTATGTCCTCCCGATGACAAGACTCTGGACGCTGTTTCTCAGACACGAGGTCCTGAGCCTCCCCAGACTACGTGCGGGAGCAGTGACGAGAGAACCTCTCCCGACTCCCCTCTTTTCCTCAGCACTTTCACCTGGAACATCTCGCAGAAAGCCAGTAACGGTGCCACCGGGGAGGNGCAAGCAGGGTGTAAGTTTTCAAGCTGCTTTTAAAACCAGGTTTGGGGGTGTTACTAAGTTTGGTCTACCCTTCCCTTCCTTGTATTCATTCATGTTCGTTCATTCCACGATAGAGTCCCTACTAGGTGCTAAGGTTCCGAAAATTCAGCAAAGAATAACGCATTCCTACCCTCAGAGCCTGTGAGGAAGCTATAAGTAAGCGGTCATAAGAAGGACCACTGTACTCTCCTACTCGATGTGTCTCAGCAGTTCAGAAGTTTTGGGTTTAAGTTAGTAGAGGCCATTCCCAACCCTTGGGTGGGGTATGTTCTAACTTCTCTTGGCTAGAAAACCTGAGTTAGAAAGGGCTTTAGAATCAGCTGGGGCTTTCCTGGTGGTTCAGACAGTAAGGAATCTGCCTGCAATGCACACGACCCAAGTTCGATGTCTGGAGAAGAGAATGACCACCCACTCCAATATTCTTGCCTGGAGAATTCCATGGATAGAAGAGTCTGGCAGACTGAAGTCTAGGAGGTTGTCAAAGAGTCAGACGCTACTGTCATTTCTCTCTAGTTTTTAGAATCAGTCAGTCTTGGCTTAAAATCCGAGTTCTGTCATTGACCGTGGGACCCCGGGGCAGACGTCTGACCTCAGTGACCTCATGTGCCAGTTCTCCATTACTGCCTCTCAGGTCTGGAAGCACCCTTCAATACATGCTTGGTGATTAGTTTCATTCTCCCACTTCGGGGAGACGGCTGGCGTGCTCATCCTGTAGAGCCAGCCGCAGCCACAGGACCCAGACCCTGGTCCGTCTGCAGCCTCGTAGCCTTGGCCTGGATGTGGCTGCCCTGCAAGCCCCTCTACTCCAAAAGCACACTCTGCACGGCCAACCCTCCTGCTTGCACCAGCATCCACTGTCTCCCGACACAGGTCTCTGTCACTCCTTCTCACTGTAGCCCGCCCACCCTCAGAAGGCCTCTGAGCCTGCGGGTCCCTGACTCCCTCTGACCACTGGCGCCCTGCCTACCCACGGAAGGGTGTGGTGTATGGCTTGCCCAGCAATTCCAGACCAGCAAATTCTCTGCTACCTGGTGGCCTGATTACACCTTTCCTGGCTCGGTCTGTGCCCCTTGCAAACGGTCCCTTCTCAGGGTTGTCCCTCCCCTAGGGCACCGTGGGCTTTTCCAAGATCTCCCAGCTCTTCCTCTCTTGCCGTTAACAACTCTTCCTACTCAGCTTCCATTACCTGACCTACTGTGTGGTTTCTGTTTCCTGATTGGACCCAGGGTATTGAGATCAGCGAAGAAGAGATGCTAGTGTCAGTATCTCAGATTTATTTTACCCCTCGAATGAGAAAGCCAGCATAAACCCTGAAGAGTGCTGCTCCGCTCCTTAGAGGTGCTGCGTCTCCCGCTGCAGCCAAGACTTCTTTTCACAGAACAAGGGAAGCGAGTGTCAGTGGGTGCCGGGCACTTGCCAGGACAGTGCTGACGTGTGTGTGGTTAACCTTAGAGGAAGAGACGAGGGTCAGAGAGGCCAACGTGGTTACAAGGGGTCAGGGGTGCAATGTGGGATGAAGCTGAAGCAGAGGTGGCTAGCCCTCCGAGTTCACACACCATGCTGGGCCGAAACCCTCATCTTCACCTGAATGAGAACAAATTTCCTACGTTAACAATCACCCAAGTCCTCCCTGCTTACTCCATGTTGAGAATAGCTGAGCAGCAGGAGAATCGTTCGCTGGAGTTCTTTCGTAATGACTTAGCTAAGAGAGCGCCTCCTGAGAGAAAGGTCTGACTCATTCGAAAGGTGTGAGCCTGTGGTTTCCCTTTCTCTGAGCTGGCCTCCGAGGAGCCTGACCTTGAAACTGATCCTGTGAGCCTCGGCAAGTATGCATTGGGCTGTTAGAAGTGCCACTTTGAGAAAAATCCCATGGGTTACAACGTGGACTAAATGGTTCATCAGTAGTGGGACCAGTTTGTATGGCCGGTTGCTTGAACCTAGCGTCCCAAAGGCCAGCGGTCCTTATTTGCTGATGCTTCTCCAGTCCCTAGAACAGCTTGGTATATCAGTCCAGTTCAGTCACTCAGTCGTGTCTGACTTTTTGAGACCCCATGAATCGCAGCACGCCAGGCCTCCCTGTCTGTCACCAACTCCCGAAGTTCAGTCAAACTCATGTCCATCGAGTCAGTGATGCCATCCAGCCATCTCATCCTTGGTCGTCCCCTTCTCTTGCCCCCAGTCCCTCCCAGCATCAGTCTTTTCCAATGAGTCAACTCTTCGCATGAGGTGGCCAAAGTACTGGAGTTTCAGCTTTAGCATCATTCCTTCCAAAGAACACCCAGGACTGATCTCCTTCAGAATGGACTGGTTGGATCTCCTTCCAGTCCAAGGCACTCTCAAGAGTCTTCTCCAACACCACAGTTCAAAAGCATCCATTCTTCGGTGCTCAGCTTTCATCACAGTCCAATCGCACATCCATACATGACTATAGTGCTCTGTAAATATTCAAGTGGATGAATTCTACATGGTCAAGGATTTGTCATGTTTCTTTACATATGGGGCGTCACTAGGCTATTTTAAAGTAGGATTTTATTTTTAAAGGTAGAGGGAGGAACACGAGTGTATGGTAGTAAGTAGGAACATGACTTTCATAAATCAAGGCATGACACACCATGGGTGTAACATGGCAGTGACCAAACTATCCTAGTCAAAGCTTGCTTGTCCTCAGTTCATCTTTCCCAGGCGTTAGCCTCTTAGCCATTGCCCATAACTCTGATAACTAGGAAAGTATAGTAACATGCCAGGGAACAACACAGTGGCTTTTTAAACTGGAGCCCTTTGGAAAAAACTATCCAGTGCCTGGCAGGGAATTCTACACATGACATCTAGTCCATCCATAACTGGCTAGCACTGATGTTGTGATGATGGCAAGATCTTAAAATAAAGGGCTGACATAGGTGGTGGAAACTCCGGCAGGGGAGGAAGGCTCAGAGGAAGGTCTTGGTGTTTTTAATCAGATAATGTGCCTACACATCTCAAATCATGACCGGGAAGCTGCCCACACTTTCTATGCATAATCGTTCAGAATGTTTGTGCTGTAGCTCACAGAAACTGAACCAAATTAGTAAGTGAAAAGAACATTCTCTACTTGTTATAGGTATTATAGAGGGAAAACCATGAACACAAACTCCTGGACACCTCAAAAAAAACCTTGCTTGCTTACTGGAAATTTCTTTTCCCACTTCCATTTATCACAATGGAAAATATATAGACTGTTTCTCTTTAGAAACACCAGGATGTGAGCCAGCAGTGGGCCCTGCTTGTGGTTAGTCTCTTAAAACAGTTGTCCCCAGAACAGAAGCAGACGAAAGCCTGAAGTCTTTCAAACTTAGAGGTGTAACGGGGTAAAGTTGAGCAGATCTGACTCAGCTGGTGTGTGGTGTTCGATACTGATTCCTTCACGTGTTTACGGAGCCCCTGCTAGGGACAACCTGTGTCTCAGTGCAGAGTGGGAGCTCCCTGCGCGTGGACACTGTCACGTGTCCCCATCACCTGGGATTCTTTCTAACACACTAGGGTGAAAGTCGCTCAGTCCAATGCTTTGTGACCCCGTGGACTATACAGTCCGTGGAATTCTCCAGGCCAGAATACTGGAGTGGGTAGCCTTTCCCTTCTCCAGGGGATCTTCCTGACCTAGGAATCGAACCAGGGAGTCCTGCATTGCAGGCAGATTCCTTACCAACTGAGCTGTCAGGGAAGCCCAACGCTGGAGGTGTTTAAGTGTTTGTTGACTCGACGAATGGTTCTAGCACCCATGGCGTTCATAGCATAGGAAGCCATCCAGAATTTCTTGTTCAGTTAGCACTTCTACACCAATAAAATCTGAGGTAAACGAAAACTTAAGGTAGCCTTAAGGCAAGAAAAGATGAATCGCTGGTGGCAGCAAGCAGTGTTTCAAGACTTTTTAACCCACCTGGGGCGGGAATGACGGGCAGTGCCGAAGACTAATCATAACGCCACTGCCTCATTAGAGGCGGGTTCAAGGGCACAGCTCCTCAGTAATCAGCCAGCAAGCTGGCCTCAGGGGACAAAGACCGCTCTTTGCAGCAGGGGGCATGTGCAGACCTAGAGCTGATTCATGTTGGTGTTTGGCAGAAACCAACTCAATACTGTAAAGCAATTATCCTTCAATTTAAAAATCTAAAATTTTCTCTTTGCCACTTTACAGGCACTGCATGTCTTATTTATGATCATGTGAAGGTTCATTCTGAAAAGATTCCCATGAACTCCTGTGACTTAAAAGTTTAGCAAATAATTTAACATAAATCCCATATTTTTTCCTGGGAAGGAAAAAAAAAATCGATTGTCAGGTGGCCTTTTACTTATAATGGGGGATTTGAGTTGCATTTCAAGATGTCTCACGACTAGAGAGTTCGGGAATTACTGTGTAGATCTCAATTATTCCTTCTACTCTCACTGTTAACGAGAGTCATCGAGGATTAACACTCTTGGGATGGCAGTTAGGCCCTATTGTGTATCTCCCAGGAACAATTCTATTAATTTCATTTTCATCTTCTAGGTACAAATTCAGGAAACAGTCAGGGAGCGAATCTCTCTCAGCCACATGCCGGCTTTCTCGGAGCCTACTGGGGAGGAGCCTGCTTTTCCTGGGACAACAACAGAGTCCCTCCCCAGCTTAGGAGGGATGGACAAAGAAAGTGCATCATTGGCCGAACACCCGGAGGCAGACGGCTGTACCCAAGGGGCACGGCATGAAGAAAACAGAGGTGGCAACACGCTCGGACCTTCTGGGGGAGACCTGGGGCGTGCGCTGAGCAGCCCAAAAGCCAGCGGTGAAGCCATGTCTCCCTGTGACCTGTCGGGGCCTCCCCCCCAGCTCCGGGCTGCCTCTGTGTCCCCTGAATTTGCACACACCGTCCCCGCCCTGGAAACCATGTGCGCTGGGCCAGGGGACAGAGTAGCTGCGTGTCGCCCGGAGCGTCTCAAAGCAGGTGATCAGGGAGCATGTGATACCGTGGGCTCTCTGGTTGGAGCCCCAGTCGGTAAATATTTGCCTCAAGAAATGTGCTCCCTGGACTTAGAGCTGGGAGGTCAAAGCAAACAGCCTGATTTATGTCCTCCCGATGACAAGACTCTGGACGCTGTTTCTCAGACACGAGGTCCTGAGCCTCCCCAGACTACGTGCGGGAGCAGTGACGAGAGAACCTCTCCCGACTCCCCTCTTTTCCTCAGCACTTTCACCTGGAACATCTCGCAGAAAGCCAGTAACGGTGCCACCGGGGAGGNACCTCCCTGGCCATCACCAACTCCCGGAGTTTACCCAAGCTCATGTCCATTGAGTCGGTGAAGCCATCCAACCATCTCATCCTCTGTCGTCCCCTTCTCCTCCTGCCCTCAATCTTTCCCAGCATCAGAGTCTTTTCAAATGTCAGTTCTTCGCATCAGGTGGCCAAAGCACTGGACTTCCAGCTTCAGCATCAGTCCTTTCCCAAGCATGGGATTAGTGCTCAGCATCCATGTTGAAGGGTTGCCCACGTGGTGTCTCAGGACAGTGTCCTGGTCTAGATCCTGCTCTGAGAGAAGTGCTCTGCCTGAAATTGGGAGGGGAGAGGGGANTCAGCATCAGTCCTTTCCCAAGCATGGGATTAGTGCTCAGCATCCATGTTGAAGGGTTGCCCACGTGGTGTCTCAGGACAGTGTCCTGGTCTAGATCCTGCTCTGAGAGAAGTGCTCTGCCTGAAATTGGGAGGGGAGAGGGGAGGTGCGCTTCTCATGTTTTGTTTAAGGAAATACTCACAAATGGCAGAAGGGGGTGACATGCACCTGCCAAAGGCTGAGTTGCCTGCAGGAGGCTTTCTTTGGAATGTTATGTTTTGTGTCTTCAAAACTCACCCTAATGTTGCATCCTTTTTCCCACTTTGCTGACGTTTTCTCTACAATCTTTGACTCGAGGTGACACCTGGGGGTAGCCTCCAGCTGGACTCCGGGAGAGGGCAGGTCGTAGGTGGAGCCCACGTGTCCTCGGTGCTCTGGGAGATCCTTCCAGCGCTCTCACCGCTGGGGAAGCAGCCCCCCGCAACCCTGTGCAAGTGCAGGCCTGCCCAGGGACCCCTTCATCGTGAGAGACAGACCTGAAGTCTCACCTCACTGCGGGAGGACCTGCCCTGGGTCTCCAGAGAGGCGGGGATGATGGTGGCACCTGTGATGGCATCTCGGGGGGAGGAGGCCCCGTCCTGCCGCCCGCATGACTCTTCCTAAGCTTGGCTTTCGTCATGGAGTCGCACAAGATTATTCTACACGCTTACCTGTAGAGATTCTGCCTGAAAACCTGGGGCACTTGNTGTATACATAGTCTTTTCTCCCCCAGACACTGAGCGTTTACTATGAGCCAGGCTTTGCTCCAAGCTAGGTGATGGGCGCTTAAAGGATAAAAAGAAAATGAAGCAGGTTCTTGCCCCTCACGGCCAGCAGTGTGAGGCATGTAGGTCAAAGCCCAGTGCGTCGAGTGCAAGGAGTTATGGGGACACGGAGGAGGGAGGTGGGGGTCTGGAAAGGCTCCCAAGGAGGAGGGTGTTGAAGAATGAGTCAGAGCCTTCCAGATGAAGGGCGAGGGCGGAGACTCGCAAGCAAAGGAGGCAGCATGTCCAAAGAGATGAAGAGTCGTGAAAGACGGTTTCCAAGGAGATGGGAAAAGTTCAGATCTAGCGTGCTGGCAGGCAGGAAAAAGGGGGGCAGGGTAAGAGGCAGGAAGCCAGGAGGCCAGAATGCAGAGGACTTTAAATGCTCAGCTGATGAGCTTGGAATGTGTTCTCTTGGCTTCGGGGGTGAGGAGGAGGCAGGGGTTAACCAGGAGCTTTAGCAGGGCAAACGAGCCACAGAGCAGACATGTCACTAATTTTATCCTCAGAACAGTTTTAGGTTCACAGCAAAACTGAATGGAGGGGACAGATTTCCACACCCCATCACCTCCCCCGCCATCCACACCCCTCACCAGGTCGGAACATCTGTCACAGTGAATCTGCATTGACATAACGTCACTGCAGGCCCTCAGCGTACATTAGGGCTGTGCGCTCTGTGGGCTTGGACAGCTATCTACTGATGCATTATATGGTACCATAGAGTAGTTTTCTTGCCCTGAAAGTCCTCTTGGTGTTGGTGCGGCTCTTACAGCTATCTGCCTGGGGGCAATGGATGTCCAGGGACAAGGCCCAGAGGCTGGATGCAGTGAGACCAGTCTGCAAGTGGTTGCTACAGCCCCAAAAGGGGGCAGTGACGGTGGAACTAAGCCTCTGGTGTGGGGAGTTTGAGAGAACAGCCTTGCCTGACTTTCCAGGGTTTCCAGGGTGTGTTTAATCAGACTTATGGAAGGAGCCGGGCTTCCGTGATGGCTCAGCCATAAAGAGTCCGCCTGCAATACAGAAGATGCGGGTTTGATCCCTGGGGCAGGACGATCCCCTGGAGAAGGGAATAGCAGCCCACTCCAGTATCCTTGCCTGGAGAATCCCATGGACAGAGGCGCCTGGGGGCCTACAGTCCATGGGGTCGCAAAAGAGTCGGACACGACCTGGTGACTAAAGAACAATAACGTGGAGGAAGCAAAAAGGGAGAGAGGAGCCTGACGTGAACTTACTGCGGCTCAGCTGGTGAAGAATCTGCCTGCAGCGCAGGAGACCTGGCTTCAGTCCCTGGGGTGGGAAGACCCCCTGGAGAGGGGAAAGGCTACCCACTCCAGTATTCTGGCCTGGAGAATTCCATGGACCGAGGGGCCTGGCAGGCTGGGATAGGCCATAGGGTCACAAAGAGTTGGACACGACTGAGCCACCTTCACTTAGACTGGGCAGACGAGGCGGCCCCTTGAAGACAGTGAAGGTGGGGGAAGGTGTAGGTGTAGGGCAGATGGACCACTCTGCACAAGCTATCCAGCTGATTTTTTGTTGAATGGAAAGAACACAAAGGTACAGTTGCCAATAGACTCTGCAGATGTTGGAGTTGGGGTAAATAGTTCAGTCTTTGCCGTGTTGAACTCGAGACGCCTTTTAGACATCAAGAATAGATGGAGAGTTAGTTGGATGGAGACGTGTCAGGATTTCAGAGGAGAGGTCTGGGCTGCTGATTATAAATGCAGAAGCTGTCAACTCGTAAACTGTATTCAAAGCGAGGGAATTTCAAACTGGAGAACTGATTGCAGAGCAGGGAGAACTGTCCCAGGATGTGCCAGGGTGTGAATGATGGGGAGAAACGAGGAACCAGCAAAGCAGGCAGACAGGAAGCAGCCAGGGAAGCAGGAAAGAAACCAAAAGGGAGTGTTTCTGGAGGGCGGGGGAAGATGTCTTCAAACACGTGAGAGCNTCAGGATTTCAGAGGAGAGGTCTGGGCTGCTGATTGTAAATGTAGAAGCTGTCAACTCGTAAACTGTATTCAAAGCGAGGGAATTTCAAACTGGAGAATTGATTGCAGAGCAGGGAGAACTGTCCCAGGATGTGCCAGGGTGTGAAGGATGGGGAGAAACGAGGAACCAGCAAAGCAGGCAGACAGGAAGCAGCCAGGGAAGCAGGAAAGAAACCAAAAGGAAGTGTTTCTGGAGGGCGGGGGAAGATGTCTTCAAACACGTGAGAGCGACTCCTCGGTGCCGCTGAGGAGTCAGACGAGGGCCGAGGAGCGGGCTGCTCCGCTGGGCACCGTGGTGCCCCAGACCGAGGTCTCTTTCAGCAGAGAGGCTGCTTTGGGTTCAGAAAAGACTTGGGAGGGGGAAGGGTTGCAGGCGGATCTGGGTTTTGATGGGAATGGCGAGGCGGGCTGGGAGTGGGTGGCGGGGCCCGCGGGCTGAGGAGTCATCACAGCGTGCCCACCGGGAAGGAGTCTGCAGGGGCACGTGGCGCAGGAGAGAGTGGGCCCCACCGCCGGAGTGTCCTCGAGCCTGGGGGAGGTCCAGGATCCAGGGCGCCGGTGGGGCGAGGGTTCGGGTCGCAGCCAGAAGGGCTGGTTCTTGGGGGTGGGAGCGCGTGGTGGTGGCAGCTTTCAGAAGCTCAGCGTTTCCGTTTTCCCGGTCCAACCAGGAAGCCGGTGCTCATCGTAGAGTGAGGCTGGGGGAGGTCGGAGGAGGGAGGGGCAGGCTTGGATGGGTGGGCCGGTAGGCGGGGCAGGGCCTGACC
>SJYW01021127.1:295730-357687 GCA_006410735.1 Raphicerus campestris | reverse complement strand
GACTGAAGCGACTCAGCAGCAGCAGCCTGGGGCCTGGCCACGTCTACCTGCTCCCTGGAGCCTCTGACACCTGCCAGGCTCCCCAGCCTTTCTCTCCCCAATTCGAGATCATGTCCCACACGGACTTTTGTCTGTTTACGCTGCCTTTGTGCTTGAAACCCTTCCCCAAATCTCTCGCGTTGACTGCCCAGGCTCCCTTCTGCAGCTCTGACTTTTCCTAGAGTTCCTTCAGCAGAATCTCGCCTCCTGGCCCTAGGGACTCCTTGCAGCCTATGATCAGGCAGCTCCCTTTCCCTGCACCTCCTGCTCTGTCCTTGGGAAGAAAGAAGACGGGACACAGATGATGGACACAGCCCCAGGGACCTCCAAAGAGACCTCCCAAACCCCACGCCTTGTACTCTGATCAGAGGAGATTCCTCTTTTGTTAGTTTTTGCAAGCTGAGCTAAGAAACATTTCTTTAGAGGAGAAAAAAAGTGACTGCAAAAGTTTAAATAGAAGGATTTTAAAGACACAGTGGACAGGATGATCCAATACCCCTAATAGCTAATATTTCTCAGACATTTCAGAATTCTCTTCTCTCCCACCCCCTCCTTCAGGGAGGAGGCAATAACTAACACTTGAGAGACAGCATGTTGCCTGGGTGCCAGCTCTCGGCTCTAATGGGTCCTGGGCAACTGTCCCGGCCAGATAAGTCGCAGTAAAGCTGAGAACAAAACCAAAGGGACTGGATTTTTAATTATGAGAAAAAAATATATATATGGCCCAGGTTCCTGGAAGCTGTTAAGATGCTTTTTAAAAGACATCTTGAATCATTCTTAAGCTTGTCTTAGTTTATGGAACTTCTTGGGCAGGTTTCTGCTTTGTTTTGGTGGAAAGTGGTTCCAAATAACGGTACGGAATTCGCCTGCTCTGGGGTCAGGCTGGGGCATGAGCCGAAGGAGGAGACCCGGTGTTTATCAAGCGCGTGCTGAGCCTCAGGGACGGGATGCAGGTGAGCTGGGGGTTCTCAGGACCAGCCTGGGTCCCCACATCTGTGCCTCAGTGGCTTTGGGAACATCGGGGCTCATGTCCGGAGAGTCGGTGAGACAAGAACCTGGCACTCCAAGCAGGTCTGCGTGGTGCCTGGATCTGCCACACAAGGGACACGATGCCTGTGAAGGCAGGCTCTAGCTTGGGAAATTCTTCTGAGGTCCAGGAAAATCTCTCCGTAAATAAATCAATAGGGGCACCATACATTTTCTGAGCGGGGAAGCTTGCTCAGGACAAATAACTAGACAGGATGCTAGGATGGCAGGCATGAAATGATACCATCCTGGGCAAACCAGGATGCAAGGTTGTCCCTTTCATCACTGGGGCTAAATGTCTATGATGCCAAGAAGCAAGGTTACCAATAGGAGAATCACAAGTAGGTGGCAGGACTAAGATCTGAACCCAAGTCTTTAAAAAAAAAATCCCTGATCTCACTACATCATAGCCACCTCCCACGACACACGCTCTTGACAAGCCCACGGCCAGGACCCACGTCCCTGACTCGTAGACAGGGCTCTGGTCAGCTGTGGGGGTGCAGCATGGAGATCGTTCTACTGTGAAATGCTATTATCCTGAGCAGGAACACAGTCAAGCTGCTGCTTTGTTCTAAAGCCAGATTAAAAGCTTCTGTGTAGTTGCTGAGAACTTCATGAATCAGACTGGTCGATCTGGAGGTTAGAAGAGTGTTCCCCTTTCTACTTTTCTCAAATCCCTTCCTCTCTCCGTCCTTCATATACTAACTGAAAATTGTACTTGTTAAAGGGCTGCTGATGCCAGTGGTCTGAAATCACCAGGAAGCTCAGGCAGATTCGCTGCTCCCAGCTGCAGGCGAGTGAGCTGTCAGTCATGCTGTTTGATCATCTGTGTTTCTGACACTTTGAGACCTGCAGCTTTGCAGGCCCCATGGGGGCTCCCCCTGCCGGGGTCAGCCAATTCCTAGAGACGACTGGCCTTCTAGAACGCCTCGCATAGGCCAGCTAACCAACCTGCAGCCCACTCCCACCATCCGCTTTACCGGGTCTCACTCTCTGGGGCCCCTGCCCCAGTCACCGCAGGGCAGGCACCAGGCAACGCCACCCAGCCCCCACCCCAGAGCCTCCCGGAAGTTTACAGACGACTCAAGTCCAGGCTCTTGCCCAGGTTTTTCCCTCCCCTCCTTCTGCCTGACTGACCCTGGGGTCTCCCTGTGCGGCCCCCCGCCGTGGTCTGGCAAGCCCCTTCCTCTCGGGAACTGAGTAACAGACTCTTCAGTGGCGACCGTCTCCTGATCTGTCGGCTTCGTCATGCCTGAACCGTAAAAGAGACTCCAGTAAACACAAGCCGCCCCTTCTAAAACTCACTTGCCCCCACCCCATGTTCCTCCTCCTTATAACAGTCCTAGTCCACGGGGACATCAGCAGTGGGAGAAAGCCGGGCAGTTTCAACCCAGAGCTCTATTTTCACAAAGGAGCACAGATAGACAGCTTTCTTCTCCCTGGTGGTCAAGCAAAGCAGAGAAAAGAGACCGTTTTTTCAAGAGATACCGCAGTAAAACGTGATCTTAGGGCCAGCTGGGCACTGCTCACCCCACAGTGAGCAAAGCGATGCCCGAAGTTAGGAAACCAGAGTCATCAATCATAGCTCTTCCATAGTCAGCTGCCCTTTAATCAATCACCACCATGGGAGCTGCCTAAAATACTCAGTATTTGGTGCAGAGTATAGGGGAAAAATATAGGTTTCCCAGGTAGCACTAGTGGTGAGGAAACATAAGAGATGCAGTTTCCATCCCCGGGTCGGGAAGATCCCCTGGAGGAGGGCATGGCAACCCACTCCAGTATTCTTGCCTGGAGAATCCCGGGGACAGAGGAGCCTGGCAGGCTGTGGTCCATAGGGTTGCAAAGAGTTGGACATGACTGAAGCAACTTGGCACACAAGCAGGGAAAAGACATTAAAAATATACAAGTTGAATTTACTGCACTCAGTTGCACAAATTTTTAGAAGAAGCTAATAGTCAAAATGTTAAGTGTAGAAAAATGGAATATTCCTAGTGAAAAAAAGTTCCCAACAATGCTGGCACTCCCCTCCACCCATGGCACTCCTGCAGATCATTAATTTTGAAATATATTCAGAGTTCTTATCTGTTTCAAAGTTAGGAAACCACGTGTGTCTCCTTGGGAGAATGAGGTCCATAAATACTTTAGGTAAGCAAGAGAAGTGAACTGAATTCGTCCCATGAGCATCTGTCATCCATGGTTGGGACACAAAATCGCCCCTGCCGGAAGGTGTTTAGAAACCCAGAGTTGAGTGACAGGCACTAGATTTTTTCCTACTCACCCTTTAGCCTCTGTTGCTATGCCAACGTCGGTCAACTTCATGCCTACACCTACAGGAAGAGAGAGCAAAGACAGCACGTATTACCCGGGGCTCCTTGGAAGAGAGGGACCACACATTCACGGGGAGGGGCAATCCCAGCCCGGTCTTGTTCCTTCCTGTAGAAATGCTTCCCTTGTTTCCCTCAGCAGCAGCGGACAACATCCCAGACGTGCCTCCAGTCTATGGGGCGACAGTAGGGAAGGCGGGCTTTGGGGGCGCCCAGGGACGCTATCCTCTGCCTGCCTGGCCCACACCTCAGGCCCCGGAGGTCTCTCCCCAGAGACGCTCTGCTGTGGGNCAGAGCCCTGTCTACGAGTCAGGGACGTGGGTCCTGGCCGTGGGCTTGTCAAGAGCGTGTGTCGTGGGAGGTGGCTATGATGTAGTGAGATCAGGGATTTTTTTTTTTAAAGACTTGGGTTCAGATCTTAGTCCTGCCACCTACTTGTGATTCTCCTATTGGTAACCTTGCTTCTTGGCGTCATAGACATTTAGCCCCAGTGATGAAAGGGACAACCTTGCATCCTGGTTTGCCCAGGACGGTATCATTTCATGCCTGCCATCCTAGCATCCTGTCTAGTTATTTGTCCTGAGCAAGCTTCCCTGCTCAGAAAATGTATGGTGCCCCTATTGATTTATTTACGGAGAGATTTTCCTGGACCTCAGAAGAATTTCCCAAGCTAGAGCCTGCCTTCACAGGCATCGTGTCCCTTGTGTGGCAGATCCAGGCACCACGCAGACCTGCTTGGAGTGCCAGGTTCTTGTCTCACCGACTCTCCGGACGTGAGCCCCGATGTTCCCAAAGCCACTGAGGCACAGATGGGGACCCAGGCTGGTCCTGAGAACCCCCAGCTCATCTGCATCCCGTCCCTGAGGCTCAGCACGCGCTTGATAAACACCGGGTCTCCTCCTTCGGCTCATGCCCCAGCCTGACCCCAGAGCAGGCGAATTCCGTACCGTTATTTGGAACCACTTTCCACCAAAACAAAGCAGAAACCTGCCCAAGAAGTTCCATAAACTAAGACAAGCTTAAGAATGATTCAAGATGTCTTTTAAAAAGCATCTTAACAGCTTCCAGGAACCTGGGCCATATATATATATATTTTCTCATAATTAAAAATCCAGTCCCTTTGGTTTTGTTCTCAGCTTTACTGTGACTTATCTGGCCGGGACAGTTGCCCAGGACCCATTAGAGCCAAGAGCTGGCACCCAGGCAACATGCTGTCTCTTAAGTGTTAGTTATTGCCTCCCCTGAAGGAGGGGGTGGGAGAGAAGAGAATTCTGAAATGTCTGAGAAATATTAGCTATTAGGGGTATTAGATCATCCTGTCCACTGTGTCTTTAAAATCCTTCTATTTAAACTTTTGCAGTCACTTTTTCTCCTCTAAAGAAATGTTTCTTAGCTCAGCTTGCAAAAACTAACAAAAGAGGAATCTCCTCTGATCAGAGTACAAGGCGTGGGGTTTGGGAGGTCTCTTTGGAGGTCCCTGGGGCTGTGTCCATCATCTGTGTCCCGTCTTCTTTCTTCCCAAGGACAGAGCAGGAGGTGCAGGGAAAGGGAGCTGCCTGATCATAGGCTGCAAGGAGTCCCTAGGGCCAGGAGGCGAGATTCTGCTGAAGGAACTCTAGGAAAAATCAGAGCTGCAGAAGGGAGCCTGGGCAGTCAACGCGAGAGATTTGGGGAAGGGTTTCAAGCACAAAGGCAGCGTAAACAGACAAAAGTCCGTGTGGGACATGATCTCGAATTGGGGAGAGAAAGGCTGGGGAGCCTGGTGGGTGTCAGAGGCTCCAGGGAGCAGGTAGACGTGGCCAGGCCCCAGGCTGCTGCTGCTGAGTCGCTTCAGTCGTGTCCGACTCTGTGCCACCCCAGAGACGGCAGCCCACCAGGCTCCCCCGTCCCTGGGATTCTCCAGGCAAGAACACTGGAGTGGGTTGCCATTTCGTTCTCCAAGGCATGAAAGTGAAAAGTGAAAGGGAAGTCACTCAGTCATGTCCAACTCTTAGCGACCCCATGGACTGCAGCCCACCAGGCTCCCCCGTCCCTGGGATTCTCCAGGCGAGAGTGCTGGAGTGGGGTGCCGTTGGCACCTTCTCTTTACTCCTAGCAAGCCCCCAGGGCTGGCTTCCTGCATCCGTGTGGCAGATGGCCAGTTGGGCTGCTCTCCTGAAGCCTGGGGACGGGCGCCCCCACCCTGAGCAGCAGTGTTCTGTGTGGGCATCGTTACATGTGTTTTAATCACGTTGAAAAGAACAACCAGACATGGGCGGGAGAAACAGTGACGAGGCAAATCTGACTTTAACAATGATCAAGAATACCTTTAAACCAGAAGCTTAAAAGGTCTCCCAAATTTAGGCTCCACGCTTTCTTGGCTGGTGGTCAGGATCTTTTGCAGAAAGAGGAACTACTAGCTCATTAAAAGAAATTCCGCGTCTCAACCAGAACCATATATTTGGCTGTAGACACCTCAGTAAATGAGACCTGGCTTATTCTCTTGTTTAGTGATGCTAGGAGGTGTGAGACTATTTTAAGATCGCTTATAATATTATAAAAGAAAATAGGGAACCATCATGACTTATTCCGATGCAACTTTACCTGGTGGTATGATCCTTGTAGCTCAGTCGATAAAGAATTTGCCTGCAGTGCAGGAGACCCGGGTTCGATCCCTGGGTTGGGAAGATCCCCTGGAGAAGGAAATGGCAACCCACTCCAGTACTCTTGCCTGGAGAATTCCAAGGACAGAGGAACCTGGTGGATTGCAGCCCATGGGGTCGCACAGAGTCGGGCACGACTGAGTGACTAACACACGTGACCCTTAACCCTGAAGCATGGAATATTCTCCTGGAATCCTTCACACCCCCACGCTCCTTCAGCAGTGTTAAGTACCAAATCTTCATGTTACAATGTGTGGCAAGTCGGATTGCGTCATCATCTAATAGTCCATCTTCTAGGCAGACCAAAGATCCTAACCCCACTGTCAAACATGTTTCTGATTTGAAAATGGCTCAGCCATTTAGAGTTCTCTGAAGGGCGAGAAGGAAAAATGCCTACTTCCGTGATATAAGACTCAGAAATTTAACCTAATCAAAGTCCGTGTAAACCAGCACCTGCTGGGAACCGAGCCACAGCTGTCTCAGGGGCACACCTGGCCGCGTCTGCCGTTTCTGGGGAGAAGGCAATGTTGCCATCCGGCCAGTAGAGGGCGGCAGAGCCAAGCTTTTGTCCTCTGCAATCTCTGCCCTAAAACCCGCTTCATGTTGGCGAAAGACAAAGAAAAGAACCCTGGACAGATTTCTTCCGAGGCAGTGAGCCTTGAACTAAACTAGGGTCGCTATAAACAGGCTCAGACGACCCCCTTTCTGGCCACCAGGCGATCAGCCAGTGTCGGGCCCACAGGATCGTAGCGTGTGTCAGAGTCCCTGACCCGGCAGCCAGGGCTGGGCAGAATCACGAGCGGCTCGTTCTTGCAGAGGGGCAGCCGTGGGGGGACAAGGACCCCGTATCAGGGCGGACGCACAGTAAGGGCAGTTCCCTTAGGGAACCAGGCCCTCCTGGTGTCAGTATGACGCCATGGAGCCCGAAAAATCAGCACAGCCTCCCACAGTCAGCTGAGTTCCAGAAAAAGCACTCTGCCCTCCAGCCAAGAGCAGCCCCCGGGGAGCTCTGCATTTGGGGGTGATGCCACCTGGGGGTGCTTAACCCAGACTCAATCCTGAGACACCCCGGTGCCCAGGGAGGAAGGGCCGAAACGAACTTGTGGGCTGAAGGGGGTGGGCTCTGGAGAAACACGCTCAGAACAAGCTTGAGGGTGTGGTCACATGGGTGTGGGGTCATGTGCTGTGTGTGCATGTGTGTGTGTGTGTGTGTGTTGACTCTGGGCAGACTCCCTACTGCAACGCATGAGTCTGCCAGGAGGGGAGGAACAAGGGGCTCGGATCAGATCCCCCTGACCTCCTCGGTGCTCGGATCAGATCCCCCTGACCTCCTCGGTGCTCGGATCAGATCCCCCTGACCTCCTCGGTGCTCTGCGCTCAGGCCGAGTTGCTGTAGATCCCTGTGTCCTTGTTCTGCTCCCCAGCTCTGCTCACTAGTTACCCCACTGCCCAGTCCCCCGGCTCAGGACCGGAGGAGCACAGCCAGGCTCCTCCTCATTTCCAGATACAAAGACAAGTCTGCACGGAAAGATCTGGAGAGATTGGACTCGAGATCACCCCCGCAGATCAGTGGGTGGATGCTGGAGGGGAGGGTGGAATGAGCCAGGAGGAGGTGATGGCTAAGAGAGCTGGGGTCACAGCGCCTGGGCCAATAGGGCTGGGTGAAGACCAGGACTATCTGGAAGGAACTCGTGGTGTCTTCTGGAGGGTCTAAGCAAACAGCAGTGATGCAGCTCTGGTTTCATGGGTGGAGGAAGGAGCTGCCGCAGGAAAGAGGCGTGGGGTGTGAGGGGAAGGCACCTTGGTGGGAGTGGGGACGCTGCAGAACGCGGGGGGCCGAGCGGAGGACATGCAGAGGAGAGGGTCCCCGTTCCGGGGCCTGCCCCAGGAAGCCCTTCCAAGCCTTTCCCCACAGGTACCTCGTGAGCGCGGCTGCTCGCCGGCCCCACCAGCAGCAGAGAACCAGATGGGGGGCGGCTGTAGCCCCCTTTCCCCTCTGAGCTTCCGCTTTTCCCCCAGCCAGGGTGGGGTGTCAGGGAAGACAGTGCCTGGGCTGGTTTCCATGGAGGCAGCGTGGCTCTTGCTCTAGCAGTGGCCTGAGAGAGGCTGTGGAGGAGCCAGAAGGGCAGCGGGCGGGAGGGGCGGCCCCCTGAGGGAAGCAGCCGGCCTGCGTTACCAGGGGTGTGGGGCCTTCCCGCCTGTGTGGCCGTGAGCTCAGGGACAGCCGGAAGGCCTCGGGCCCAGGAGAAGCAGGAATGACCGCTGGAGGCTCTGACAGCCAGGGGATGGGGTGGCTGGACGAAGTGTTTGTAGGGGGTGGGTGCTGGGCTCTGGAGGGAAGAGGGCAGCTTGGAGACCAGCGCAGAATGCAACGCCTGGGAAACGGGTTCGGCTGTTACACGTGTGTGTGTGTGCTGTGCTTAGTCGCTCGGTTGTGTCCGACTCTTTGTGACCCCATGGACTGTAGCCCACCAGGCAGGCTCCTCTGTCCATGGGATTCTCCAGGCAAGAATACCAGAGTGGGTTGCCATACCCTCCTCCAGGGGATCTTCTGGACCCAGGGATGGAACCCAGGTCTCCCGCGTTGCAGGCAGATTCTTTACCGTCTGAGCCACCAAGGAAGCCCAAGAAAACTGGAGTGGGTAGCCTTTCCCTTCTCCAGGGGATCTTCTTGACCCAGAGATCAAACCCCAGTCTCCCGCGTTGCAGGCTGCGAACCCCAGTCTCCTGCAC
The DNA here is from genome assembly GCA_006410735.1 of Raphicerus campestris. Classification (NCBI taxonomy): domain Eukaryota; kingdom Metazoa; phylum Chordata; class Mammalia; order Artiodactyla; family Bovidae; genus Raphicerus; species Raphicerus campestris. The sequence continues at coordinate 348,923 of SJYW01021127.1, read as the reverse complement.
TGCAGGCGGATTCTTTACCAGCTGAGCCACCCATCCGCACCCTCAAAGAAGCCAGGAGTTTTTCAGCAGCATTTTTCAGATTGCCATTGTCAAATAATTTGGGGAAACCCTGACTTGGATAAATAAAGGTAGTGTCTTTAGTGTGAGACTTCACGAGGTCTTTAAAGAGCTGATGTGTAGTTCGAGTGCCCAAGGAGGCAAGGGGAGAGAGTATATGGCTTTTTCATAATATTTACACCACAGATTTTTTTTTTTTTTAAACATCTTGTGAGACCCTAGGAACGTACTTTGGGAAGCGCTGACTTCTTACAGGATGAACGACGTAGTGTGGCTTGTGACCTTCTACAAGTGGCCTCTGGCCTCAGATCTCCCCAGGATGCCTGCTTTTGCTCCGAACATTCTCTGAACTTTCACCCATCCCTTCGCCAGGTAAAGCCAGAGCTGTTAGTCCTCCGTGACAGCCTTAGGACCCACCAGGCAGTGGGGGGAATCATATCCTCGCCTTACGTAGCCCTTTATCACAGCATATTTATTTATTTGTTCACACTTCTGTTTCCTATGCAAAATAGCCAGCTTTCTGGAAAAGAGCCACGAACCTTTATTTAATCCTGTTTAACGCCCTGCAGTGTCTGCCAGGCAGCTGTTGCCCAGTGAGGGAGCAAAGGAACACACAGGAAGACGCGGAGGGCGCTGATGGAGCGGCAGGCGTCGCTGGATGGTTCCCGGGGGCGCCCCCTGGTGTCCCTCCTGTTACTCGCGGGCGACAGTCTGTCCGCCTGTTTGTGCATCCAGCCCTGGTTTCATTTCACACACACTCTCCCCTGCCTCCAACTAGGGGTTTATTTCAGTTCTTTCCCTACATCCTCAGCCTGCGTGTCATGTCCTCCTGCTGCTGCTAAGTCACTTCAGTTGTGTCTGACTCTATGCGACCTCATAGACGGCAGCCCGCCAGGCTCCTCTGTCCACGGGATTCTCAGGCAAGAACACTGGAGTGAATTGCCGTTTCCTCCTCCATCCTGTCCTCCTAGCCGTTCCTTACAATTTAAACCCTTCTTCAGAAAGGCTCTCAAACTAAAGCCTCTGTTATAAATAGCTCTGGCTGGCTTCTAAAGGGGTTACCAACCTGTAGGAATTCTGTAGATTTTTCTTGTCTCGCCAAATCGTCTTTAGACGAGTCCTTTATTAAGCCCGAAAAGAACCTTAATTTCTTCCCCTCAGCCAGGGGTGGTGGTTTCTGCAGCTTGGCTCTGCCCGCTCCCGGCTCCAGGTGTCTGGAGGCAGAAAATTGCAGAGAAGTCCTGCTAAGTCGAAGGAGAAGCCCGCTCTGCTGTCAACTTTGTATGAGCCTGGAAGGCCCAACCATCCATAGTCAACATGAGAATAAAGAGGAATTGTTTTAAGCAGGAAGTCAGCCTAGCATGACTCCTACACATACAAAGTGTTGAACTAATCTGTGTAACCCTCAGCAAAATGCTAGCCAAGCAAATCCCACAAGCTGTCAGGAGGATCAGGCACCACGATCAAGCTGGGGTCATTCCAGGGTCACAAGCATGGCTTGCAAACGAGTCCATGTCAGACAGAAGACACATACATGATCATAGATGCAGAAAAAGCACTTAAAATTCGGTATCCTTCATGATTAAAAAGAAACTCTTGCCAAAGTGGGTGTGCAGGGGACACAGCTCAACATGGTAAGAGCCCTTCACGCCAGACCCACGGCCGACACATTACTAAACGGCGAAGCGCGGGATGAGGCTGTGTGGAGTACAGGCAGGACATAGAATAAACAGCTTCCTAGCTCTGGAAGTGGATCACGGCAGAGTGATGTTTATGAGGAAATGTCAGGAATGAAATGTCAGGAGTGAAAGAGATCTGTGTTCCAATGTAAAGATGTTTCTGAAGTTGAGGATGATATGAGATCACTCACACTTTAGTTTATCTCCTTGCTCCTCCAAAGGGGACCCTGGACCAATGGCATCAGTGGGAGTTCAGAGCTAGTTATTAATAGAAACACAGGATTTCAGACCCCACCCCAGACCCACTGAATCCAAACCAGCATGTGAGTGATCTGTATGCCCCACTTCCATCCAAGGGGCAAGATGTTTAAGAAAAGACTCTCTCGGATGATGTTCAGCAGAATAAATTAATTGTTCCATGCCTGGAGATCATGAGAGAGACGATGGATGAGCTAAAGTGATGGACTAGAAAATTATACTGATTTGAGGATAAGGATAAAAATTCAGTTAATAAAATTCAATAGGACTAAGGTGTCTAAAAGTAGAAATGTGTGAGAGTTCTCAGATGCAAGGTTATTATTTTTTCCTTTGTGTTAGATTCCTTGGGCTTCTATAATGAGTTAACCACAAACCAGGGAGCTTAAAACAATAGAAATGCGTCCTTTCCCGGCTCTGAAGGCTTAAGTTCAGAGTTGGGGCGCCGGCAGCGCTGGCTTCTCCCGGAGCCCTGGGGGAGAAGGTCCCCTCCTCTCTCCTTCGTGCCGAGTCTTGCCGTCCTCGGCATTCCTTGGCTTGTAGGCATGCAGCCCCCATCTCTGCCTGCCTTGCCGCTTGCTGCTCTCCCAGCATGGCTCTATCTTCTCAATAGACACCTGGAATATTGAATCAAGGCCCCGCTCTTCCCTGGAATGACCTCATCTTAATGGCATCTGCGATGCTACTGTTTAGGAATAAAGCTCTATCCTGAGGTTCTAGGAAGGACATTACCTTAGAGAGGGGTACTGTTTACCCCACTTCATCCATCCCACAAGAACAACAGTGGCGAGTGTCTGCCCCGGGGACCTGACAAGGGAGGTGTGGTGATGAGAGAGGTGTGGCCCCCCCAGTGCCGAGGGGGCCGTTTGGCACACATGGCCTGCCAGTGGACCACAAGCAGGAGAGCCTGTACTTCCTGCCTCTTGGGTGTACACCTGCTTGCAGTGATTGAACACATGTCCTTTGAAAAACTCTGGGTTCAGCAGTCTAAAAACATAAAGAATGTGGCCCTATTTTTCCCTTNCACAAGCATGGCTTGCAAACGAGTCCATGTCAGACAGAAGACACATACATGATCATAGATGCAGAAAAAGCACTTAAAATTCGGTATCCTTCATGATTAAAAAGAAACTCTTGCCAAAGTGAGTGTGCAGGGGACACAGCTCAACATGGTAAGAGCCCTTCACGCCAGACCCACGGCCGACACATTACTAAACGGCGAAGCGCGGGATGAGGCTGTGTGGAGTACAGGCAGGACATAGAATAAACAGCTTCCTAGCTCTGGAAGTGGATCACGGCAGAGTGATGTTTATGAGGAAATGTCAGGAATGAAATGTCAGGAGTGAAAGAGATCTGTGTTCCAATGTAAAGATGTTTCTGAAGTTGAGGATGATATGAGATCACTCACACTTTAGTTTATCTCCTTGCTCCTCCAAAGGGGACCCTGGACCAATGGCATCAGTGGGAGTTCAGAGCTAGTTATTAATAGAAACACGGGATTTCAGACCCCACCCCAGACCCACTGAATCCAAACCAGCATGTGAGTGATCTGTATGCCCCACTTCCATCCAAGGGGCAAGATGTTTAAGAAAAGACTCTCTCGGATGATGTTCAGCAGAATAAATTAATTGTTCCATGCCTGGAGATCATGAGAGAGACGATGGATGAGCTAAAGTGATGGACTAGAAAATTATACTGATTTGAGGATAAGGATAAAAATTCAGTTAATAAAATTCAATAGGACTAAGGTGTCTAAAAGTAGAAATGTGTGAGAGTTCTCAGATGCAAGGTTATTATTTTTTCCTTTGTGTTAGATTCCTTGGGCTTCTATAATGAGTTAACCACAAACCAGGGAGCTTAAAACAATAGAAATGCGTCCTTTCCCGGCTCTGAAGGCTTAAGTTCAGAGTTGGGGCGCCGGCAGCGCTGGCTTCTCCCGGAGCCCTGGGGGAGAAGGTCCCCTCCTCTCTCCTTCGTGCCGAGTCTTGCCGTCCTCGGCATTCCTTGGCTTGTAGGCATGCAGCCCCCATCTCTGCCTGCCTTGCCGCTTGCTGCTCTCCCAGCATGGCTCTATCTTCTCAATAGACACCTGGAATATTGAATCAAGGCCCCGCTCTTCCCTGGAATGACCTCATCTTAATGGCATCTGCGATGCTACTGTTTAGGAATAAAGCTCTATCCTGAGGTTCTAGGAAGGACATTACCTTAGAGAGGGGTACTGTTTACCCCACTTCATCCATCCCACAAGAACAACAGTGGCGAGTGTCTGCCCCGGGGACCTGACAAGGGAGGTGTGGTGATGAGAGAGGTGTGGCCCCCCCAGTGCCGAGGGGGCCGTTTGGCACACATGGCCTGCCAGTGGACCACAAGCAGGAGAGCCTGTACTTCCTGCCTCTTGGGTGTACACCTGCTTGCAGTGATTGAACACATGTCCTTTGAAAAACTCTGGGTTCAGCAGTCTAAAAACATAAAGAATGTGGCCCTATTTTTCCCTTTAAGCAGCTAAGTCTTATTTTTATTATTATTTTTTGCTTATTTTTCTCCTAAGAACCTACGTCTGAGAGAATAAGAGGTCAAATAGAAGCCCAGCATCCCTGGCTGAGATAGAGACCAAATTGTAAAAGGAGACAGGCTTTTAATCCTGCAGATGCTGCTGCTGCTAAATCNGATCACCTCTGTCCCTCCCTCCTGGGGCCCAGGCACCACCCATCTGACTTTCGGCAGAAGCTTCCTCCCTCGTCTCCTGAATTCTGGCCTTGTTCCCACTTCACCCTACTTCAGCAGAGCAGCAGAGTGATCTGTCAAAACCAAAAATGGGAGTAAGATGCTGCTTGTCTTAGAAATGCCCAACACTGTCACAGCACCCCTACTCCTGCAGAGTAAAGGCCAAATCCACTAAAAAGGCCAGCAAGACCCCACCCTGTCCCCCAGATGCCTCCTACCTCACCTCATACTAGTTCACTCAGGTCATTCTCTGAACACTCCTGCCCCAGGGCCTTTGCACTTCCTGTTTCCCCGTCTGAACCGTTGTTCTCCAGAAACCTGCCACCTCTTTCAAGTTTTTGCTGAAAGTCATCTTCTCAGAGAGTCCTTCCTGACCAAAGAGTCTAACTTGCAAGCCCCCTTCCTGCTCCCCTTACTCCCCTCTGACCTTTATATCTCTAACTTTTACCACCAAGTGACATAATATAGATTTTACTTGTTTGCATCAGACTGTAAGTTCCCTGAGGGAAGAATTTTTCTTTTCTGGTTTATTCACAGCTGCATCCCAAGACCTATGCCAGATTCCTAGCACAGAGAAGACCCCGTGATACAAAGATCTGTTCACAGAACGAACACCTCTGACCCACCATCTGATGCTCTCCTCTGATGGAGAAATAAACGCTTTTTTTTTTTAATGCCTTATTTATCTGGCTGCGTTGGGCTTAGTAGTCGTGGTGTGGGCTTAATTGCTCTGAGGCACGTGGGATCAAACCTGCGTCCCCTTCCCTGCAAGGTGGGTTCCTAAGCACTGGACCACCAGGGAAGTCCCCGTAAGGCATTTTTACGTATGTCAATGTGATAAGACGAATCTAACTTCCCTTGACACCTTGGCATGAGACTGTGAGGTCTGAAAACCTTCTGAAGCAGGAAGGCAGTGTGGTGAGCAACGTGGCATACAGTCTCTGCCCCTCCAGAGACGGGTTTGCAGTTTGGCTTCTAACACTTACCAGCTGTGTGAGGTTTAAAGAATGACTTAAACCTCCCTGAACCAGACTCCCTCACGGATAAGTGGTCACTGAAGCAAACTTGGGTCCCCTCGCCCTCCTGCATAAAGCCAGTCTCCTGACCCCGGGATGTGGTGGGGGAAAGTGCAGCTTGTCTTGCAAGCCCAAGCAACGGGCACAGGCAGCTCGAAAGGCCTGAGCTCTTGACGGATTCCGGGGTGAGGGAGGGACAAGCAGCCCGGGAATTGTTTACGGATTGGTGAGGGGATCGAGCGCCAACGTCGGCTTTCTGGCTCCAGCCCCTCCAGGGTCTGCGTGCTTGGGGTCAGCACGCAGCTGATTTCTTCTACTTGGTGGGGATTTCTGACTCTGCTAAACAACCCAAGGATACGGTTCAGAATATCATCTATCGCCCTTGACTTTGCTTTATGGCTAAGCTCTTGGTTTGTCCTGCTTCACCCTCTTCTTTCGTTCCTGTGTTTCCTCACTTTTAAATTTGCCCTTTGGAACTTGGGGAAGGCCTCAGAGGCTAAGGTCTTTCCACAGACAAGAGGCGGAGGGCACAGCAGGGCCCTCTTGGTGACAAAATGAGAATGACACCTAACGTGCAAGGATGGGAGGATTAATTTACATAGAAAGGTAACTGACATGGGGTGGCAGTCACTAAATAAAAAACCGTCACTACAACTTCCAAGCTTCGAAGTTAGTTATAAATATCTGTATCTTAGTCGTAATAGAAGAATGAGTTTCATGAATCATTGTACTCTTTACTAGGGGAAAACAGTACAATCAAACAGCGCCTAAAATGACCTACACTGTAATAAAAATTATATTAATTCTTATTGAGAAAAGAAAAATGAGAAGAAATCATGTCATATGTATTTTCTTCCAAGTCATTTTCACCATGTTTTTTTATTGATTGTGGGCTACACAGTCCTACTACTAAGGGGACTGAGCAATCAAAGTCTTAATAATTTTCTGCATGTCTCAAAAATCCTCAATTTCAAGCATCATGGAGCCTTCGCTGCCGAAAAAAACTGGTCCAGAAACTGCTGACAAGCCCAGCTGCATTACCTTCCTGCTGTTTTTTGTTAGATAAGCCAGCTTTGATCAAAGCCCTTCCAACCACCAGTTCCCCTTTCATCTTTCTTTTTTCCTGGAAGAGGTGAATTTTGAACAGAGCATAAAAGGAAGTGACAGGTGGACAGAGAAAGGCAGGCAGTCCCGAGGGGAGAATCTCGAGAGCCAGGGTTCGGAAGCAAGCAGAAGAGCGTCCTTGGATGACAGCAAGCAAATCTGCCTGGAAACACAGGGGGCTTCCCCTGAATAGCGAGAGAAAACCCGCGGTCTCGGGGGCCATGATGGAGCGGGGGGCCTTTGCTGACCGGTTAGAGATCGACTTGTTTTTGTGGCTCTACGTGTTGCTGGAGGCTTAGCACAGATACAGCTTGAGCGGCTAGAATATGGAGAAGGTCGTGCTTGCCCAGAAAGGAGGCAGGGTGGAGAAGCAGAGGGGTGGGCTCCCTGCCACACGAAGCATCTCTGGGCCAACAAGCAGCTGGGAGGGGACCCAGAAACCGTAAAGACACGGCATCCTAAGGGGCTCAGAAGCAAGCCATGGGCAGCCTGGAGGGGCCCAGAGATGGAGAGGAGACCTGGGGCAAGGCAGAAGCACAACGGGCCGTCCCATTTCCACACTGGAAACTTCCCTCTCAATGCAGCTCTTCCCAGGGCTCTACAGAGCAGGGGCCAGACCAGCACACGGGCCTGCTCCCTCTGGAAGGACAGCGACCGGCTGAGGTGGGGAGATCATGGCAACTGCAGTTCATTAGAGGCAGCTGCTGTCTGCGGGGAGCTCAGCATGTTTCTCAGGATCGACAGACTGTGGAAAAGCTCCGCCTCGATAACTGGTTCCTTCGGCTCTGGTGCAGCTTCCGGGAGGCCGCGCTGTCCTGCCACTGTGTCTGTCCACGTCTTCCGCAGAGAGTATCGGGATGCAGTCGTGAAGATCAGCACGGTCTCTGCTGCTGTTACCAGATCTGCATTACCAGGAGCCAACAAATCAAGCCCCTCACTGCTTCTATCCCCTCACTTTCCAAAAAAGTCATAAACAGGGAAAGAAAAGCGCCCACGCTGCAGCAACCCGAGGGTGTGAGTTAGATGTGATCCTGTGCCCATGAGTCATCTTCCTCCACGCTCCTTCCCAGGGACGCGCTTGCGATAAACAAGAAAACCCACCTCTGCCCCCAAGGATGCACTGAGCTGAGCCAAGGGCTCCTGCTTCCCTGTCCTCTGCACTCACCATGTCCCCTCGAGTTCCAATCCACCGGATAGCCCCTTATGCAGCACATGGGGTCTCCAAAACCCCCATCGAGCAAAATTCTCTTCCATCAAGTCTGATTTTAAGTATCCTGCTGCTGCTATTCCTAAGTCACTTCAGTCGTGTCCGACTCCGCGCGATCCCATAGACAGCAGCCCACCAGGCTCCCCCATCCCCTGGATTCTCCAGGCAAGAACACTGGAGTGGGTTGCCATTTCCTTCTCTAACGCATGAAAGTGGAAAATGAAGTTGCTCAGTTGTGTCCGATCTTCATGACCCCATGGACTGCAGCCTACCAGGCTGCTCTGTCCACGGGATTTTCCAGGCAAGAGTACTGGAGTGGGATGCCATAGCCAAAGTAGAAAGCTCTTTCTTAAAAAAAAAAAAAAAAAAAAGAATCCTTGTAGTTGATTGGAATTTTGAAGTTCCGGATGCTTCTGTGTCTGAGGACATGGGCATTAACTTAGATGCTGAAGGCCAGTGTTTCCTAAAGAACAATGATTGTTAGGCATTCACGGTTACTGGAGTTAAGTCCCTCGGTCTTCACCTTTCACTGGCGGTTTCCCCTCACACCACTTCTGTTGGCGCTCTCCTTCATACCTTTCCTGAGATCTCTACTCAGAATTCACCCTCTCAGGGTATCTCCCCAGGTCTCCAGCCCACTAAGCCAGGCCTTTTCATTCTTGACTGTGCCTTAGAACACCAGAAAGCTTCAGAAAACATTGATGCTTTCTAGGTCCTGGGCTTCCTTTGTGGCTCAGGTGGTAAAGAATCTGCCTGCAATGCGGGAGACCTGGGTTCGAGCCCTGGGTTGGGAAGATCCCCTGGAGAAGGGAAAGGCTACCCACTCCAGTATTCTGGCCTGGAGAATTGCATGGACTGTATAGTCCATGAGGTTGCAAAGAGTCGGACACAACTGAGTGACTTTCACTTTCTAGGTCCCATCCCAGAGCTGCTGACTGAACTGGTCTGGGGTATACTGTGGGCAGTGGGACTTTTGGACTGAGTTTTAATTACTTTGATAGATTTGATGCTTCCCTTTGAAGGGACTTTTATGAAGGCTTTATCACATAGGCATGACTGGTTAAGTCAAAGACCACTGGTGATTAAACTTTATCTCCAACCCCCTACCTCTCTCCCCACCCCAGAGATGGGTGGAGGGGTGCTGAGCATTCTCACCTAATCACAGGGTTGAACCCCTGGCAACCCAACCCCATCCTTAGGTTACCTAAGAACTTTCCAAAGTGACTTCGATAACATAACAAAAGACACCTTTATAGCTCTCAGTGCTTCAGTCAGGTCAGTTCAGTTGCTCAGTCGTGTCCGACTCTTTGCGACCCCATGAATCGCAGCACACCAGGCCTCCCTGTCCATCACCAACTCCTGGAGTTCACTCAGACTCGCATCCATCAAGTCAGTGATGCCATCCAGCCATCTCATCCTCTGTCGTCCCCTTCTCCTCCTGCCCCCAATCCCTCCCAGCATCAGAGTCTTTTCCAATGAGTCAACTCTTTGCATGAGGTGGCCAAAGTACTGGAGTTTCAACTTTAGCATCATTCCTTCCAAAGAAATTAAGAAAATGCTAAAAAGCGTTTTAGAAGCTCTGTGCCAGGAATGGGGACAAAGATGAAATATATACTTTGTATAAGCCACAGTATCGCAAAGTTGCACAGAGCTATGGACAGAGCTTCGCAGCAGCTTGTCCCCTGTCCCTGAGACATAGTGGCACAGGAGACCTGTACAGCTCACTCCAGGGCATCTCGGAGTGCCTACCCTTAGGCACTTGGCCAAATCACCAAGGGGGCACTCCAGGTGGAGAGCTCTGGAAAAGGAAGGCAGCTGCTTCTGCAACTTCCAGTTCTACCGAATTAAAAGTGGTGCTGAGAAACGTAAGCACCAGCTTCTAAAAGTGAGGAGCTGTGCTCCTTATGGGTCCAGCCCTGATCGCGGGCATGCTAAGCCTCTGCCCACATGATCTGAGGTCAGGAGACCCACAGGTTCTTTTGTCACAAAACCCTTTCTTCATTTTTCGTCTCGCACCCAGGAAGTCAATTTTCCGGTGAGAATGTTGCCTGTCAAGGTACAATGCAGACAGGTTGTCAGGGAGGATCACTGTGTCGTCTCTTCGCGTAGGAAGCCGGAAGGGAGTCTGGCAATGGGGTGGAACGATGCCACCCTCTGCATAGCGCTGTTGATGTCTTCGAAGGGTAGGTGACATCATTAGTGCCTGATGACAATCTAGGAGGAGAGTCATCTGGCGTCTGGATCCCCCTTTACTCAAGAAGGAAGCTGAATGTGGAGGAGATATTCGGTGAGTTTATGACACAGCTGGGGCTGCTTATGACACACCACCTGAGCCGGCAATCTTCTTAAAATTGTGGTGACATTGATCTGTAACGTGACATAAGTTTCATGCGTTGGCCAGTCAGCCGTGTCTGACTCATGTGACCCTGTGGACTGCAGCCGCCAGGCTCCAGGGGCTCCTCTGTCCACGGGATCTCCTGGGCGAGAGTCCTGGGGTGGACTGCCATCCCCGTCTCCAGGCCCCCGTGTCCACCGGGAGAGTCTGCCTGCTGTATACCCTGCAGTGTGCTCACCGTCGTGCAGTTTCCAACCATGTGCTCGAGCCTCTGTGCCCATTTCACCCTCCCACACCTTCTTCCCCTCTAGTAACTACCACCCTGCTCTCTGTATGCCCCTGAATACCCCAAGAAAAGCCTAAAGCCCTCGCTGAGCTGAGCCTTGGCAACCTTCAGGAGGAATACCGAAGCAAAGGGAAAGCAGAAGGGGCCCCTGGCCCAGCTGGGTTGCCCTTCCCTCCGCTCTGCCGGGCCCCCGCTATCACCGCCCCAAGCTGGCCTCGGGGTCTCAGGGCGCAGTGCTTTCAGCACGTTTCCTGAGACAGAAACACCTCCTGGCTGGGCCACTATGCTTGTCAGCATTAACTTCTCAGGGTGCTTACAAGATGGTTCAGCAAATAACTTTAGTCTGTTCTATTTTTATTTTTCTATCTGTATCCTGTAACAGTGGAAAAGAATGGCCACAGTTTGTGCAAATACATGCATATGTTAACGCCATTTATAGATACACAATAAATACACAGCCTGTGAGAGGGCGGTTCGCAGGTCACTCTGCTTCCTCCCAAAGTTGTGAGTCATCCCTTCCCCGGTTTCGTGAAGACCAGGATGCTGGTTCGGACCACCAGACTCCCCTCATACTTAGTCTAGGCTGGGATTTGGGTGGGGGGCTTCCGCCACTCTCCAGAGCCCAGGCTTCACCTTCTATGCACCCGCTGCAGCTCCGGGGGCCACCCTTCTGTCTGAGAAGGTTACGGTCCCAGTAGCCACTGAAAGGGCTGGGGTGTGTCCACACGCGGCACTTGGGGAGGGGCCCAGCCGGTCTCAGGCATAGATGGGCGTCTGGACATCCTCTCCCGGACACTCCAGGGCTCTGAGCAGGTGGCTGTCATGGCGCTGCCACTCCACGTGGCCGGTAAACAGCTACTGTGACTCTTGAAACGGGCGCAAGTGTGGCGCTGCAGGCTCAGCCTCCAGGGGTGCCCCATGGAATGCCCGTTCCCAGGTCTAGTCTGCCCAGCAACCCCAGCCCACCCTCCCCTCCCCATTCCCCGTGCTGCTCCCAGCCCAATGACCACCCTCTCCCTCCTCCCTGGGTGGGAAAAGAAAGCTGGCCTGCCTTTCTCCTTTTAGAATCAAAGGCCTGTTTGGGGGAAAAGCATTAAAAATTGTACTTTCATCTTGCCTTTGTTTCCTGTTCCTAGTATAGGGATCCGTTTCTCCTCGAGGCTGCATCTCATCTGCCTCCCCACTCCCAGGACAGTCCATTCGGGGAAGAGAGAGGAAAGAAAGCACCCTCTATTTGTTCCCTCTTCTCCTTTAGAAAGGTGTGTTGGTCATTCGGTTGTGTCCAGCTCTGCGACCACATGGACGTTAGCCCGCCAGGCTCCTCTGTCCATGGGATTCTCCAGGCAAGAATACTGGGGTGGGTTGCCATGCCCTCCTCCAGGGGATCTTCACAACCCGGGAATCGAACCCAGGTTTCCCCCATTGCAGGCAGATTCTTTACCTCTTCTCTAGAATCAGGACCCAGTTTTGTTCAGAGAGGAAAAGTGCTTAGTTAAAATACTGTTTCCCAGACTCCCTTGCAGTGGAGCACCGTCTGGCTCACAGTTCTGACCAGTGAGGCCTAAGTACTCACTGAGGTGGGGCTTCCAGGAACTTTCTTTAGGATTCAGTTAGAGTGTAACTGCACTTTGGGCCCTTCATCCTTTAAGACTTTCCCTCCTGGAACATGAGCTTGATAGCTGGAGCTCTAGTAGTGATGTTGCGACCATGAGGACAGAATAGGCTGGACACCCAGAACGACATCAATTGCTGAAGACACTACAGTCCTGCTGCGCCAGTCCCAGGCGCTTTACCTCCTGATTTTTAACTAAAGGAGAGAGGGAAAAGTCTTCATTTTTGTCTAAATGACTTCTTACTTGACACATCCTTTTATATAAGATGTTCCTCTTAAAAAATAAAGCTCCCAAAGTCATTCAAAACAGAACATCTCGTCGACAGCAGGGGCGCTCCGTTCCGGCTGTGCATTAGTGCCACCTGGTGCGCCTTAGAAATGTCGGTGCCTGCGTCCCCTCAGAGATCCTGAGTTAACCGGTCTGGGGCAGAGCCTCAGCAACAGGATTTTTAAAGCTCTCAGGGTGATTATGACGTGCAGCCAGCCGTGGGTCCCCAAACTCTGCTGCTCTAGTTTCCAAGGCAAGAATAATTGGTTAATTGATCCCTTCTGCTCTCATTAAACACTAATGGGCACCGTGGTGGACCATGTCGTAGCTCAGAGGTTTATCAGCGTCACCTGCAGAGCTGATTAAAGCACAGGTTGCTGGCCCCGCGCCCAGAGCTTTGGGTCTGGGGTGGGCTGGAGAATCTGCATTTCTAACAAGCTCCCAGGATGTCCATGTGGTAGTGAGGGGCCAGAGCAATAAAGCCAGGTGTCTGTCTGTCTTTCGTCCGCAGGCCCTTCCTGCTCTGCCATCCCTCTGGGCCCCGAACGCGCTGCTTTGCTCTACTCTTGTGCCCTCCTTGGAAAGCAGAACATTAGCTTGCTCCCTCGGAAAGGACTTTTAGGCAGTACCACCCTAGAAGCTTAGGCCAAGACCCTTCCCTCCTTGGTCTGAAAAAACCTTCACTGTCTTCCAAGTTTCCACTCAGACATCACCTCCTCCAGGGAGTCCTCCTTTCAGCCCCCACATCTGTGCTCCCAGAGGCCTTGGTCCCTCTGTCTCTCTGCACTTGAGTGCAGTTGCCTTGTTGAATCCTAAGACAGAAATAAAGCTTTCTCTCTCTCTGCCTGGGATTCAGCTGAAGCTCCAATACTTCGGCCACCTGATGCAAAGAGCTGACTCATTGGAAAAGACTCTGATGTTGGGAAAGATTGAGGACAGGAGGAGAAGGGGACGACAGAGGATGAGATGGTTGGATGGCATCACCGACTCCATGGACATGAGTTTCAGCAAGCTCCAGGAGTTGGTGATGGACAGCTAGGCCTGGCGTGCTGCCGTCCATGGGGTTGCAAAGAGATGGATGTGACTGAGTGACTTAACTGCCCTGGTCTGTCTTCTCACTTTCCAAACACACTTTGCTTTGGGGACTGTCGGCATTATTTCGCTCGGCAGAAGTTATCTTGCTGGCACCCCATGCCTCCTGCCCTTTCTGCCTCTTGTTCTGAGTTCCCAGTCCCGGAGTCATTGCTTAGAACAGTGGTGCTCCCCTGGGGGTGATTTTTGCCCCCCATCGGGGGCTCTGTGCACCTCTGGAGATATTTCTGGTTGTCACACCTGGAAGGCTCTACCAGCCTCTACTGGGTCCAAACCAGGGACGCGGCTCAATGTCCTCCGTCCTTCGGACAGTTACCAGTGACAGGAAATCCTCTGGCCCAAACTGTCAGTATTGCCGAGGCCGAGAGGCCCTTCCCCTGTAAAGCCTCCCCGGGAGTGGCGAGGCTCCTCTGCCCAGGCCCAGCAGTGCTGGGTGGGTGGGTTAGTGCGGTCGACCAGTCTGTAACAACAGTTCTTGGGGGTGGGCTGAAGGGGTCTCCACCAGCACAGCTGAGAATCCTCAGGCTGGTGATGGTGGGGATGACGGCAGTCATTCCGAGATGAGGCCGGAGGTGCACGAGGCAGGCCCTCCCGGGCTCAGGGCAGCTAAGCGGAGCTGGCACCTCAGAGAAGGAGGGACAGCGCCGTCTTTGTAGGAGAGCTGCTGGGAAGGAGAAGCCTCACAGAGCCGAGGAACTGGCAGAGACGGTCTCAGGAAGGACCGTGCCTGGGCGCCCTCGGGAGCCGAAGCCTCTGCCCCATCGCTGCGAGGCCTTAGCTCAGTGACTCTGGGAAATGGGCCGGAACCCTGGCAGGAAATGGATCCCAGGTGGGGCGAGCTCACGAAGAAGCACCCTGAAGCCGTTCTGCCGGATCCTGGCTGGCAGCTCTTTTCAGACGAGCTTCTCTGACCCACGTCGCGGTGTGTGGGGTCCAGAGCAGCGCTCCTTGACACTTGGAAGAAATCAGCCTCTGTGGGGCAGCCCCAGGGGCCTTAGAGGAGGCTGTGGTTTGTCTCCAAGATTTCAGAATGTAATGTAGAGGGTAGGATCCCTCCAGAGATGCAAAGAGAATGTGCCAGTGGAACCAGCTGGGCACTGAGCACAGTGTCTATCACAAGATGCTGGAGAGCAGAAGGCCGCCACAGGGGGGCCTGAAGCGCAGACTAGAGGCCTTGGTGTATGCTTTAGGTGAATGACTTGCTTCCAGTCAGAGCTCCTTAGCCCTCGGGGGGTCAAGGACCCTCGTGACGGTTGGATGACAGCTCTGGACCGTCACCCTGGGAAAGTGCATCTACGCATAAAAGGCCATTGTCAGCTTCGAGGGGTTGGAGGATCATTCTAGTTGCATCCCTGGACTCGGGATTTAATGCATCCATCCTCAGGACCAGAGAAATGCCAGCATCTCAGGCTGGCATCTGGCATGAGATAGCCACAGAGCAGATGTTCAGATGATTGAAGACAAGGTGTTTGGCAGGAAAAGAGGCCAGTGGATGAGAGAGACAGGCAGCCGCATAATTGTAACATGGATATTGGCCAAAATGAAATATTGATTAGCAATTATATGGTCCAGTGAGTGGGGACAGGTCCCTGGAGCCAGGCATGCAATTCTTGGCTTTACCGATCATTTATGTAGGCAACAAATATTTATCACAAACCCACTGTGTGTGAGCTGAGGATACAGCAAGGTTCCTCTCCTTATGTGCCTGACCTTCCAGGCTGGACTCGGAAAATAAACAAGTCAAGTCAGGTGGTAAAGAGTGTTACAACGAGGGGGGAAGGCTTCACTGAAATGACAGCTTTGAGCAGATACAAGAATAGGGTGAAGGAGTGAAGTGTGCCCGTGTCTGGGGGAGAAGCTCTGGACAGGAAGCAGCAGGAGCACGTGTCCTGGGACAGACGCACACCTGGCACGTCTGAGGATCAGCAGGCTGGTGGGTGTGCGTGGAGTGAGCAAGGGGAAGAGCAGGAGGCGGTGAGGTCTGTCTGCGAGGGAGGCATGGGATCCTTGGGTTTTGTTCCTAGTGGGATGAGAAGCCGTTAAGGGATCGTGAGCAGGGAAGTAACATGATCTCATTTAGGTCTTTAAAATTAATTGAGAGCAGTGGAGAAAGTGAATGGGCATGGTAAACATTCTCATGATAATATTAATAACAGTCATACTCTCTTGCTTTGTCAGATAAGTTACTCACTCTTCCTCGATCTTGATGTGGGGTCAGCAAACTTTCTCTGTAAATGGTCAGATAGTGAATATCTTGGGCTTTGTGGGCCATATGACCTCTGCCATCTCCACTCTGCTCTGCCTTTGGAGCTTGAAAACAGCCATCGACAGCAGGTAAATGAATGACCCTGGCCATGTTCTAGGGGACGAGCCATCCCAACCTGCCTGGGACAGAGGGGTTTTCCAGAATCTAAGAGTCACCTCTTTCTTAGCTCAGCTGAGATAATGTGGGCAAGTGGAGATGGCTGGCGAATTCCAAGAAACCTTTGTGAACGCTGAAATTTGCATTCTGTGTATATTTTACATATCATGAAACAATATTCTTTTAATCTTTTCCCCAATACTTAAACATAAAAGCCATGCTTTGCTCACACAAAAACAGTCTGCGTTTGACCCACAGGCTGTAGGCTGCAACCCCTGGCCTTGAGGACCCATCAGTGACAGGCGCGACCAGGCGCACCTGCCCTTCTGTGTTTCCCCTCCATCAGGCCGCCAGGGATCCCAGCCCCCGCCCACCTCTAGCCCCACCCCCTGCAGGTCCCCATGTTCCTGCCGCACCAGCCGGCTTCAGGGTCTTTGTCTGTTCCAGACTCCATTCCGCTTGAAGACTTGACACGTGCCGCCCCCTTTTCCTGAGAATTCTTCCCCTACCTTTTCATCTGGAGAAGGAATAGCTCCTGCTCAGAGTGAAAGTTACATATTACTCTCTGNGACTCCATTCCGCTTGAAGACTTGACACGTGCCGCCCCCTTTTCCTGAGAATTCTTCCCCTACCTTTTCATCTGGAGAAGGAATAGCTCCTGCTCAGAGTGAAAGTTACATATTACTCTATGCTTTAGGCTTTCTCATTCACACGCCGTTTGTTTTTTCTGCCCCAAGGCTGACCGGCAGCCTATGTCCCGGCCTGGAGTGAAAGACGCTCCAGTGGGAATACAACCAGTTCTCTGGCTCAGGAATCCAAACTGAGATACGGGGAAGAAGTCAGTTGGTAGCATAAGAAGAAATCGAAAAGACACCCCATGGAGGCAGGCAAGCNATAAAGCTGCCCTGCAGGCCCTCCGAAAAGTCCCAGCTACTCTCGGGGATGGTTTAGCTGAAGGTGCTGGCACACAGAAGACCAAGGGTCACGGGGGAAATCCTCTTCCCCAAGAGCTTCAGGAAAAGCATTCAAATAGATTCTTGTGTTTTAAGGACAGGACTTTAATTAGGCCAGATTTTATGGGATGGCTTATTCAATCAGGACTGTATAAAGGACATTTGAAAATAATCAATAACCCAGACAACAGTTTGGAACCAGGGAAAATAACCTCAAGCATATTGGTTATTTTGGCTGAATTTGTGAATTGGGTAAGGTCTCAGCAGCTGCTGCTGTTGCTAAGTCACTTCAGTCATGTCTGACTCTGTGCAACCCCACAGATGGCAGCCCACCAGGCTTCCCCATCACTGGGATTCTCCAGGCGTGAACACTGGAGTGGGTTGCCATTTCCTTCTCCAGTGCATGAAAGTGAAAAGTGAAGTTGCTCAGTCGTGTCCGACTCTTCACGATCCCATGGACTGCAGCCTACCAGGCTCCTCCACCCATGGGATTTTCCAGGCAAGAGTACTGGAGTAGGGTGCAAGGTCTCAGCTAGGACCATCAAAAGGAAGGTCAGCCTTCAGCGTTTTGTTAAACTGATGTCTCAAGGGGGCTGAGGAACAACAGGCACCAGATGAATCTTTAGGGCAGATGGAAGCAACTGTCTAGCTCTTCCCTGGTGGCTCAGTCCTGGTAACATTACCAGGTGGCTTCCCTGGTAACGAATCTGCCTGCAATGCGAGAGACCCAGCTTCGATCCCTCGGTCAGGAAGATCCCTTGGAGGAGGAGATGGCAATCCACTCCAGTATTCTTGCCTAGAAAATCCCATGGACAGAGGAGCCTGGTGGGCTATAGTCCATGGGGTCCCAAAGAGTCAGATAGGACTGAGGGACTACACTTAAAACTGATCAAAATATGTGTAATTTTGGGCCAGAGAAGGCATTCTTAAGCAGCCCACAGAGCCTCAAATCCAGATTTTCTAACATTAGGTAATTAATAAAGTCAAAAGAAGAAAAGATCCAGGGAAAAATATTAGCAATCCAGACCACAGTCACATTTCTTCAGTTTAGAAAACATTCATATAAATAAAAACCAAATAATTCAAGATGGAAATGAAAGGGAAGACTATGAACATGGCATTTACAGAAAAATAAACACAGGAAAACATGGTTAGCTTCATTCATCATTATAGAAATGCGGATGAGAGATCAATTCTCAGTGAGTTCACAGGTCAAAATTAAAAAGCTGGTCAATATCCAGTATTGGTCAGTCTGTGGGCAAGATGCCGTTCTCAAATGCTGTCACGGGAAGTGTTACTGGTCTACTTTTTAAAGGGTAGTTTGACAGTGAATTAAAGTTGGAAATACACCCTTCTTGGTGCAGTAATCCTATTACTGGGAATTTATAAATATGGTGACAAAAGGGCAGTAAGACACGCACGTAAAAATACTCAGGGCAGCGTCATTTGTAAGATCAAAAAACCGGGAAATCCATATGGCAGCTGTGCCCTGCTTGGTTGCTTCAGTCATAGCCAGCTCTTCGCCACCCCAGGAAGCACAGCCCGCCAGGCTCCTCTGTCCATGGGCTCCTCCAGGCAAGAGCCCTGGAGTGGCTTGCCATTCCCTTCTCCAGGGGATCCTCCTGACCCAGGGATCAGGCCCGTGTCTCCTGCATTTCAGGTGGATTCTTTACCAGTGAGCCACAGGGAAACCCCGGTGAGCGTGCAGGTCGCTCCAGATCACAAGGCAGTTTGGAAATATCTATCAGAATCACAAAGGCGCATAGTTTTGGACACACAATTCCACTTTCAGGAATTCATCCTACAGTGTGCAAAACGGCAGTGTTGCTTATATAGCAAGGTGCTGCTGCTGCTAAGTCACTTCAGTCGTGTCCGACCATGTGTGACCCCATAGATGGCAGCCCACCAGGCTCCCCCGTCCCAGGGATTCTCCAGGCAAGAACACTGGAGTGGGTTCCCATAGCCTTCTCCAATGCATGAAGGTGAAACGGGAAAGTGAAGTTGCTCAGTCGTGTCCGACTCTTCGAGACCCCATGGACTGCAGCCCACCAGGCTCCTCCGTCCATGGGATTTTCCAGGCAAGNGGTGTTTATATAGCAAGGTGCTGCTGCTGCTAAGTCACTTCAGTCGTGTCCAACCCTGTGCGACCCCATAGATGGCAGCCCACCAGGCTCCCCCATCTCAGGGATTCTCCAGGCAAGAACAGTGGAGTGGGTTGCCATATCCTTCTCCAATGCATGAAGGTGAAAAGTGAAAATGAATTCGCTCAGTCGTGTCCGACTCTTCGAGACCCCATGGACTGCAGCCCACCAGGCTCCTCCGTCCATGGGATTTTCCAGGCAAGAGTACTGGAGTGGGGTGCCATTGCCTTCTCCGAGCAAGGTATTAGAACATATCAAATATCTATTAGAAATATCAAATTAACATAGGATATATTTACAGAGCAAAATATTCTAGAGCCATCAAAATCATGAGAAGTGTGTGGGGTTTGTTTTTTTTTTTAAAAAAACAAAGCTGATAAAACAATTTCAAAAATCTATTCTTAAACTCTTAGAACAGTCTTAAAGTTCTATGAAGTAAAGGTAGCAGTATACCCAGCAGTGTGGGTAACCCATATCCATTTCAGTACACACAGGGACGGGGTGACCTGTGTCCTTGTTGGCCTAGAAGGATGTCTGAGAAACTGCTCATGATGGTTTCCAGGGGAAGGAGAATGGTGCCTTGGGGTCTGAGCGGTAGAGACCTCTCAGCTAAGACGCCGTCTCCAAAGGCCCCGATAAAGTTCAGCATCTTGGCTGAGGGGGCAGCCGGTTCACCCGTTAGCACTTCAGTGTAGCCTAGTTGATTGTAGTCTCAGCCAGAAACAGAGAGGAAAGGGTCAGACAGTGGCAGGATCTCACCCTTCCTGGCGCTGCTGTTCCATCCACAAGGTTCGACACTGAAATAATAAGCAGGCGCGGGCAGCAGCTGGTGGAGCACAGACCTAGTGCGCGCCTGGGAGGGGCCTCACAGCGCGTGGCAGCGGCAGCGGCAGGTTTGCTAGTGCTCTTACAGTTCCCCTCAGGGTCTCGGGTTTCTGGAAATGTGTGTAGAAGAAAGAATCACTCAGAATATGAGAAAAATTGGGTCTGGGCCCCTCTGCCACTGATGGGTTGTATTACCTGACAAGGCAGCTTTCTGATGCAGGTGTCCGCATCTGCAAAGCGGGGCTGGAGTCATAATAGCACCCCCCACCCCAAGTAGCTGTGATGTTTAAATAAGACGTCATACAGCCAACTAACCTGTACATGAGTATCCGAGCAAAGCCTGAGCCCTACTCAACAGTGAAAACTACCAGATTAAAAAACTGGGGAGAGGGGCTGAATAGACATTTTTCCTAAGAAGGTGGGCAGGTGGCCAACAGGCACACGAAAACATGCTCAGCGTCACTAATTACTGTCGTTGTTCAGTCGCTCAGTCACGTCCGACTCTTTGTGACCCCATGGGCTACAGCACGCCAGGCTTCCCTGTCCTTTGCCATCTCCTGGAACTTGCTCAAATTCATGTTCATTGAGTCAGTGAGGCCATCCAACCATCTCATCCTCTGCCACTGCCTTCTCCTGCCTTCAATCTTTCTCAGCATTAGGGTCTTTTCAAATGGGTTGGCTCTTCACGTCAGGTGGCCAAAGGATTGGAGCTTCAGCTTCAGCATCGGTCCTTCCAATGAGTATTCAGGATTGATTTCCTTTCAATGGACTGGTTGGATCTCCTTGCAGGCCAAGGGACTCTCAAGAGTCTCAAAGCTACAGTGAGATCACTTCAACTTGTTAGAATGGCTATTGTAAAAGAGGAAATAACAAGTGCTGGAGAGGATGCGGAGAGAAGGGAGGCCTCATACTGTTGCTGGGAATGCACACTGGTGCAGCCACTGGGGAAAACAGTATGGAGATTCCTCAGAATATGAAGAATGGAACTGCCGTGTGACCCAGCTATGCCACTCCTGAGTATTTATCCAAAGGATGTGAAAGCACTCATTCTAAAAGACAATATGCACCCTTATTTACATTAGCCAAGACATGGGAACAACCTAAGTGTCCACCAACAGATGAATGGAGAAAAAAAGTGTGGTATATCTGTGTACAATGAAATACTACTCAGCCATGGAAAGATGAAATCTTGTCATTTGCAAAAACCCGGCTGGACCTTGAGGGTATTGTGCTGAGAGATAAGACAGATGTTGTTGTTTATACTTGCTGAGTCATGTCTCACTCTCTTGTGACCCCATGGATGGTAGCCCACTAGGCTCCTCTGCCCATGGGATTTCCCAGGCAAGCATACTGGAGTGGATTGCTGTTTCCTTCTCCAGGGGATCTTCCCAATCCAGAGATGGAACCTGAATCTTCTATATCGGTAGGCAGAGTCTTTACTACTGAGCCACCAGGGAACACAGTAAGTCAGATGGAGAAAAACACTCTGACTTCAATCATATATGGAGTATAAAAAGCAAGATACAAAATGAATGAACAAGCCAAACAGAACCCAACGAGCAGACACAGAGACCAGAGCAGTGGTTACGAGAGGGGGTGGAGCAGGGTGGGAAAGGGGGAAATGGGCAGGGGGCCGCTCTGCAGCGACGGCTGGGAGCACAGGCTTTCCATCCGCTGGAGAGCACACCCCAGGGTATCAGAGGTAGAAATACAATGTGCACACCTGAAACCCAATGTTTTAAACCGGTGTTGCCTCTATTTAAAAAAAAGGCCTGCGCCCAAAGTTCTGGATACAGTCATTTCTCCATGTCTCCACTACGTTGCCTCTTGTTCTTTTTTCCCTCTTCCTCTTGAGGATGTTTAATCACCAGCATCTTTTATTGGAAGCTGCCTCTCCTCCTCTTTAGAAACTGGAGGTGCATGACCAGCAGATTTATTTCTGTGAAAGTAACATGTGGCTTTCCCTTTGCTGTTTCTACGCCGCTTTCTCTTTGGCGTGCACCACCCACTGGCGATACCCACCGCTGCTCTGTTTGGCTCATTTCTTACTTTTGCTAAATGGGTGTGATGTCACGTTTAACTGAGTCTTCTCTCTCCCTTCTCAGCCTAGGTCAGGGGGTCACCTCTATTGAATGTCTGCTTCATTCATGGGGCCTTCAGTGAAAAGTGAGACCCTAGCCCCCAACCCCAAGGCAACCATTGTTGTTTCTTGTACGGACTGTGAACACAGACACACGTGTGTGTATCATAACCATCTTTAAAATACAAGTTGGGGCCAAATTACTCTGAACCTTGCTCTTTCATCTCACAGCATGTCTTTAAGATCACTCAGCATCAGTGCACGCAGAGCCTCTTTCGTCTCTTTCCTCGGCTAATAGGGTGCTATGTGCAACTTTTCCTATCGCTCTGTAATTGCAGCCAAGGCCCAGAGCTGGCGATGACCAATACCAGGGGCCCAGGTGTTCGCAGGGGAGGTCCCATCGGCTTCCTAGCACCTCCTCAGAGGAACCACTCCTCATCCCCTGTGTGGGGTGAGGCTTGTGTGGTGCGAGCCCTGGGGCTGGAAGGAGGCAAGGGGCCAGCTCGGGGCTGCACACGGTACTTGGGGAGAAGTCATACTTGCTAACCAACCCGGTGAGTCCCACCCACCGCCCACCCCAGGCCAAGTAGGTGGATGGCGAGAGCTATCCCCAGGAAGCACTGAGAGGGCTCGCTGAGGGGAGGGGGCCTGTGGCTGACCAGCCTGGTGCTCCTTGAGCCACGGGAGAGAGCCGGACCGCTTGACAAGCCCTCTGGCAGCTTGTGGAAAGGCGGGCTGGGTGTCAGGGCCCCGCAGGGTGGAGGGGCTGTGTCTAGGCAGGAAGGGAGGACAGCCTCCCCTTCCCACTTCCCCGGGCCTCAGTGGGCTCCAAGAGGAGCCGCCTGAGCTTTCCCTGAATCTCGCCCTGAGGCTCAGACCAGGAGATGTGGGGCGGGGCCCCGCCGTGCCCAGGGAGGGGCTGGGGGGTGTGCACCCTCCAGGCCAGGCCAGCAGGAGAGAAGTCACCCCCTCACCACCGGCACAGCCCCAGCACCAGGGGCCTAGCGCAAGGCCGGACCCCCACCTGGCACAGCCCCAGTGCCAGGGGCCCAGGGTGAGGCTGAACCCCGCTGCTCTGAAAGCCACACTCACCAGCGCCCAGAGACCACCAGGATNCGGCACAGCCCCAGCACCAGGGGCCTAGCGCAAGGCCGGACCCCCACCTGGCACAGCCCCAGTGCCAGGGGCCCAGGGTGAGGCTGAACCCCGCTGCTCTGAAAGCCACACTCACCAGCGCCCAGAGACCACCAGGATCTCCAGAGACCCCTCCCCTAGTGGAGCAGACCAGGGACCCCCGGCCAGGACCCTGCCAGCTGCTCCTCCTCCAGCCCCCAAGCCAGAACACGGAGGGGAGGGGGGATGCCAGGAGAGGCCTCACACAGCTCCTGGGGGTGGAGGGAGGGAACCTGAGTCGTTAAAGAGGCTGGAGTTTCAGGGAACAGCGCACAGGCAAAAACAAAGAGTTGCAAAGCCTGCCCGGGTGTAAAGGGNCACCACGGTCACAGAAAGCAGCGGGATGGGCTCCGTCTGGCTCAGCAGACCTCGTCCCTCTCCAGCAGCCCACAGAGCCCCAGACCCAGCGGCGGACCTTGAAAGGCAGCACAGGCCCTGGGCCCCGGACTTACCTTCCAGAACCACTGGATCACGGGGTGGTTCGGGCAGTAGCCGTTTTTGTAAATAGAATGTTGTCGCCAGTCATTCACATCCACGTCGCCGAGGCCGCACATCAGCAACTGGAGGAGACAGACCAGAGGTGAGCAGGGTGCATCGCGAGAGCTGAAGACATATACACGGAGAAAAGGCCTTCTCTCAACGCCAGCATCATGCCACACACAAAGCCAGACGATCCAGTGAATGTAAGAACTACTGAAGGGGAACACGCGTGCCACACTNTTGAAAGGCAGCACAGGCCCTGGGCCCCGGACTTACCTTCCAGAACCACTGGATCACGGGGTGGTTCGGGCAGTAGCCGTTCTTGTAAATAGAATGTTGTCGCCAGTCATTCACATCCACGTCACCGAGGCCGCACATCAGCAACTGGAGGAGACAGACCAGAGGTGAGCAGGGTGCATCGCCAGAGCTGAAGACATACACGGAGAAAAGGCCTTCTCTCAACGCCAGCATCACGCCACACACAAAGCCAGACGATCCAGTGAATGTAAGAACTACTGAAGGGGAACACGCGTGCCATACCCTGCCTGCCGCCTCGGGTTAGAGACAGGTAATGAGGGGCCCAATTCCAAGGCCTGTACGGATCACTGCATCTCATGCTGGAGATGAAAAGTCCAGACTGACTGCACGCCTGGCCCCTCTGATCTCAGCTCAGTGCTCACGGATTTGCTTATGCTGTTTACATCTGCTCGAGACGCTGGCTGTCTGCTCTACTGAGAGGTTATCTGTCTCACTATGTGAAAATACCTCTCCACCCACAACAGAATTTGTGCTTTATGATAGCAAGAACGTGTCTTCCCCAGACGGATCCGCCAGCTCAGGGCATCACCTCACCGCCCGGCGAGCAGATCTGTCCCAAGGCTGGGACCGCTTCTCTGCCTCGCCGGGCCTGGCTCCACTTTCCTTACTGCCTAACCGTCTGCTTCCCAGGTGGCTCAGCGGTAAAGAATCCGCCTGCCAGCCTGGAGACATGGGTTCAGTACCTGGGTCGGGAAGATCCCTGAGAGAAGGAAATGACTGCCCACTCCAGTATTCTTGCCTGGACTCCATGGACAGAGGAGCCTCATAGTCTACAGTCTATGGGGTTGCAAAGAGTCGGACATGACTTAGCAACTAAACCACCGTCTCCAACCCTCTGCAGGGCAGTTTCCTGTGGAGAGACGAGTGATATTCTCACAGAGGCACCAGCAGAAAATGGGAAAACAACCTCAGGCCTGAAAGGCGGGCTCGTAGGCCTGACTGTGCTCAGAGCCTGCTGGATAAACCTGTGAGGTCATTAGCCTCTCCTGGCCTCAGTTTCCCCACCTTTCCAACGAAGGGCTTCCTCGACATGCTTTCTATGACATTATCTACCCGGACGTTTCCATTTGAAGGTAGGAAAACGGAAAGCCAGTCCCCAGGAGCCGCTTCACTGGACAAGCGGCCCCTGAGTCCCGTCAGCAGCCTCTGCAGATGCAGCCAGCCTCGTCCTGCTTCCCTCGACACAAAGGTGAAGAGGTCCCTCTGCTCTGCAGACACGGCGCTCTCTGCATCTGCCCCAGGACGCTGGCCCAGCCTGGATGAAGCCACCTCCCGCGAGCACCTTGCTGCTTTCTGGTGCGCTTCCTCACTCAACACGACCCCTTCAAGTTCACGGCCACCTCTGCTCTGGGAGCTCTCATAGACGCTCAGGCTCACTTCCGGGCCGAGCCCCCCTCGGCTCTCAGGGTGGGTGCGCAGAAAACCCGAGTCCTCAGCTGGCCCCCGCCCGGGGAGCAGGGTGGTGCCCCCCTCCGCTGGCTGCTGCCACCTCAGCTCTATCGGAAGCAGCAGTTTCCCTGCCAAGCCAGGCCCGGCGGTGAACCAGCTCAGCATGGCAGGCCTCTGTCGGCCGCATCCCGGACCTGCCCTCTCCTAGCAAGGAACGCACAGGTGCCAACCTCTGCTGTTCCCTGCTCCCCAATCGGCAAACAAGTCCCTGAGACCTGCGGTGGAGCTGACCTAAGCTTACTCACTAGGACACTGTGGATGAGAGCATATTACAATGTCAGCAGTGAAGCAACTTAAATAAAATCTCCTTTATGTAAAATGTTTACAAACCTCCAGTTCATTTTCATCAAAGATTTTAATCAAATCAATAGGGAGCAGTTCCGTGAATCCCTGAAAGAAAAAAAAAAAAAAAATCACTCTCAATACCTTTTTCTCTTTCAGAGACAAACTTTACAGGGCCAACCAGCTCTGTGTGGTTAGCTAGGAAAAAACACATTGTTCTTTGATGTTTTATAGCTATCAGTGACAGTATTCTGTGATTTCAGTTCTGATAAAAACAGCATAATCACAATATAAAAGATTTAAAGAGCGGCAGACTCCAGAGGGTTCAGGTACTTTGGTAATTCCTGAAACACTATGAAAATATAAGTTGCTGGAAGCAGGCGGCGGATTCCAAAAGCCATTTATGACACACTGCCAGGAGTCAGGGTGCCCCTAGACACACAGGCCACAGGCGTGCAAGCGAACCATTTTCAAATAAGGTGCCAAAGGCAGAGATGAAACCCCAGAGGTGGCCATGTGATCAGCAGAGAGACAGGGAGCACAGAGGACCAGCCCGGTTCCCAGCTTAGTTGGTTGGTTATCACTAACTGATGGCTCAGACAGTCAAGAATCCACCTGCAATGCAGGAGATGTGGGTTTGATCCCTGGGTCAGTAAGATCCCTTGGAGGAGCAAATGGCAACCCACTCCAGTATTCCTGCCTGGAGAATCCCATGGACAGAGGGCCTGGCGGGTTCCATCGTGTTGCAAAGAGTCAGACACGACTCAGCGACTAGCACTCTCATTAACTACTGCTCTGATCCAGGATGGAAGCTCCGTGTTGCTGGCCCTTCGTGCGGTCCATTTCTGCAAGTGAGGCCAGCTGGGTTTCTTATGTAAACGAGGTATGACGAACCCTGCGGTTCTCAAGTGCGGCCAATTCACACGTTACACGCAAGGTCCCAGGATGTTTCCAAGTGTCCTTCCTGGGCGGGTGCTTTACTCGCCACCAGCAGGTACGCGGGTGAGGGACGAGCTTGAGAGCATCATCCAACGAGAACCCGGCATCGGTTCAGTGAGAAAGGAAGCCCGGAGTGGACACTCGGGGTGCGTTCTCTTTAAGCAGCTAGAGCAACTATTAGGACTTAAAGAGAAACTGCACTTCGGGCCACAGTGAGCCCTTTAAAGAAATGATGAACCCCTATTCTCTGTGACGGGCCTCTCTCCTCAGGGGCCTGGTGGCATCACTGATGTTAACTACCCGGGTCTGAGAAGTAGCTGCTTCACACTTTAATAGGGTGAGAAACTGTTCAGCCAGCCACAAAGAAAGGGCAGGGGATTAAAAAAAAAAAAAAAATGTCCGACCAATGAAGGGGGAGGCACTGCCCCTGGGGAGGGATGGTATGAATGGAGACTGCCCAGGTCCTCCCATTTCTCAGAACCTGGGGTCACCGCAGCAAAAGGCAGAGATGCTCCCAGCCTTCCCCAGGCACCAGAGAAAACTGCACGATGATGGTTCTAGCCTCTGGGGGGGGAGCCTGCCCTTCTGGATCAAGTCTGTAAAGATTTCTCTTTAAAAGTCAGTCATGGCAAATTAAAAGCTAATAGCAACAAAGCTAGAAAAACGCTGAAGCAAAGCAAACAAAGGGAAGGCCGCAGCTCACACTCCTGTCCCGGGGCTGGGGGCGGCGGGAGTGGGGCCCCACAGCTGCGCCCGCGTGCGGGACTGTGATGGTCCTCCGCCTCGTGCCCACCGCCAGGAGGAGGGTGGTCCTCTCCCAACCTCAGGGCACAGGCCTGGCTCCCAGTGAGCCCGACTCACCTCCAGGAAGGCGTTCATCTGCTTCTGGACCCTGTTCACGAACCTCCACTGGATGACCAGGCTGTGGGAGGAAATGGACAGCAGTTAGCCACTCCCTTCACCCTGCTTCCATTCCGTCCATCCCAACTGCAGCCGCTTCTCGTCGGCCAGGGGAGGAGCAGGGCCCATAGTGGGCCAAGGAGAGGGTGGGGCCGCTGCTGCTGAGTCCTGGATGCTTTTGAGAAGAGGGGCACACGTGGAGCCTCGAATCTCACTGAGGATTTAAAAAAAGTAAGACTGGTTCTCCCCGCTCCCCTCCACCAAGCCTGTTTACCAAAGCTGTTTTATAAATGTGACCATCCAGAGAGAAGGGAAAATGGGCTTTGAATACAAACATACCTGGGCATGATGGACACACACACACAAACCCACGTATGTACGTACGACCACGTACATGCTTTTAAGGGGAACACTCAGCACAATATATGTGATCACATGTCTCGTTCTAGTATCCAGTGTGCCGGTTTTCAACGAAGACATAGTTTATCAGCATTTTACCACTGACATTAACACTTTAATACCAACATTTGGAGGACTTGAAACCACGCTGCCGGTGGCAATGCCAAGTGCACAGCAGCATCTACTGCCGGGCGAGTCCGCTTTGGGGCCCACCTGAGGCTTCTGTCGTGAAACAGCACAGGGACCTTGTCACCAAGGGCTCTCACTTATGGGCGGGGGGCGCCACGGCAACGGCACGCAAGGACCAGCCTGCCGCCCGCCCACTGCTCAGCATTTTGGGGGCTCCCTGGCTGTGCTGTGATCACCAGCCCAGCAGCCTCCTCCTGCACCGGGGGTGCAGGGGGNTCACTCTCAATACCTTTTTCTCTTTCAGAGACAAACTTTACAGGGCCAACCAGCTCTGTGTGGTTAGCTAGGAAAAAACACATTGTTCTTTGATGTTTTATAGCTATCAGTGACAGTATTCTGTGATTTCAGTTCTGATAAAAACAGCATAATCACAATATAAAAGATTTAAAGAGCGGCAGACTCCAGAGGGTTCAGGTACTTTGGTAATTCCTGAAACACTATGAAAATATAAGTTGCTGGAAGCAGGCGGCGGATTCCAAAAGCCATTTATGACACACTGCCAGGAGTCAGGGTGCCCCTAGACACACAGGCCACAGGTGTGCAAGCGAACCATTTTCAAATAAGGTGCCAAAGGCAGAGATGAAACCCCAGAGGTGGCCATGTGATCAGCAGAGAGACAGGGAGCACAGAGGACCAGCCCGGTTCCCAGCTTAGTTGGTTGGTTATCACTAACTGATGGCTCAGACAGTCAAGAATCCACCTGCAATGCAGGAGATGTGGGTTTGATCCCTGGGTCAGTAAGATCCCTTGGAGGAGCAAATGGCAACCCACTCCAGTATTCCTGCCTGGAGAATCCCATGGACAGAGGGCCTGGCGGGTTACAGTCCATCGTGTTGCAAAGAGTCAGACACGACTCAGCAACTAGCACTCTCATTAACTACTGCTCTGATCCAGGATGGAAGCTCCGTGTTGCTGGCCCTTCGTGCGGTCCATTTCTGCAAGTGAGGCCAGCTGGGTTTCTTACGTAAACGAGGTATGACGAACCCTGCGGTTCTCAAGTGCGGCCAATTCACACGTTACACGCAAGGTCCCAGGATGTTTCCAAGTGTCCTTCCTGGGCGGGTGCTTTACTCGCCACCAGCAGGTACGCGGGTGAGGGACGAGCTTGAGAGCATCATCCAACGAGAACCCGGCATCGGTTCAGTGAGAAAGGAAGCCCGGAGTGGACACCCGGGGTGCGTTCTCTTTAAGCAGCTAGAGCAACTATTAGGACTTAAAGAGAAACTGCACTTCGGGCCACAGTGAGCCCTTTAAAGAAATGATGAACCCCTATTCTCTGTGACGGGCCTCTCTCCTCAGGGGCCTGGTGGCATCACTGATGTTAACTACCCGGGTCTGAGAAGTAGCTGCTTCACACTTTAATAGGGTGAGAAACTGTTCAGCCAGCCACAAAGAAAGGGCAGGGGATTAAAAAAAAAAAAAAAATGTCCGACCAATGAAGGGGGAGGCACTGCCCCTGGGGAGGGATGGTATGAATGGAGACTGCCCAGGTCCTCCCATTTCTCAGAACCTGGGGTCACCGCAGCAAAAGGCAGAGATGCTCCCAGCCTTCCCCAGGCACCAGAGAAAACTGCACGATGATGGTTCTAGCCTCTGGGGGGGGAGCCTGCCCTTCTGGATCAAGTCTGTAAAGATTTCTCTTTAAAAGTCAGTCATGGCAAATTAAAAGCTAATAGCAACAAAGCTAGAAAAACGCTGAAGCAAAGCAAACAAAGGGAAGGCCGCAGCTCACACTCCTGTCCCGGGGCTGGGGGCGGCGGGAGTGGGGCCCCACAGCTGCGCCCGCGTGCGGGACTGTGATGGTCCTCCGCCTCGTGCCCACCGCCAGGAGGAGGGTGGTCCTCTCCCAACCTCAGGGCACAGGCCTGGCTCCCAGTGAGCCCGACTCACCTCCAGGAAGGCGTTCATCTGCTTCTGGACCCTGTTCACGAACCTCCACTGGATGACCAGGCTGCGGGAGGAAATGGACAGCAGTTAGCCACTCCCTTCACCCTGCTTCCATTCCGTCCATCCCAACTGCAGCCGCTTCTCGTCGGCCAGGGGAGGAGCAGGGCCCATAGTGGGCCAAGGAGAGGGTGGGGCCGCTGCTGCTGAGTCCTGGATGCTTTTGAGAAGAGGGGCACACGTGGAGCCTCGAATCTCACTGAGGATTTAAAAAAAGTAAGACTGGTTCTCCCCGCTCCCCTCCACCAAGCCTGTTTACCAAAGCTGTTTTATAAATGTGACCATCCAGAGAGAAGGGAAAATGGGCTTTGAATACAAACATACCTGGGCATGATGGACACACACACACAAACCCACGTATGTACGTACGACCACGTACATGCTTTTAAGGGGAACACTCAGCACAATATATGTGATCACATGTCTCGTTCTAGTATCCAGTGTGCCGGTTTTCAACGAAGACATAGTTTATCAGCATTTTACCACTGACATCAACACTTTAATACCAACATTTGGAGGACTTGAAACCACGCTGCCGGTGGCAATGCCAAGTGCACAGCAGCATCTACTGCCGGGCGAGTCCGCTTTGGGGCCCACCTGAGGCTTCTGTCGTGAAACAGCACAGGGACCTTGTCACCAAGGGCTCTCACTTATGGGCGGGGGGCGCCACGGCAACGGCACCCAGGGACCAGCCTGCCGCCCGCCCACTGCTCAGCATTTTGGGGGCTCCCTGGCTGTGCTGTGATCACCAGCCCAGCAGCCTCCTCCTGCACCGGGGGTGCAGGGGGCAGGGAGAAGCTGGGAGTTCAACCGGATTTCTGGGGGTGAAGCCAGTGGAGACGCTGCCTGAGGCCCTGCCCCCAACCCCCAACCTGAAATGCGAAAGAATTAACTGCAAGGAAAGATGCTCAACACGTATCCCAAGGTCCAAACCCTCTGACTCCTGAACCTAGTCGCCCTGGGGTGGAGGGCTGTTAAAAATCGATTCCAAGTCTGTGCTTTCTGAGTGAAGACAATGGCGTCTGCTAGGACGCCATCTATTTGCTGAGATTGTCCAAGTTCAGCGCAAGGGCCAGTGACCGTGAACAGGCGAGAACTGTAGTATCTTACTTCTAGTCTTTGACTAAGAGCAGTAAGCTTTCAAATTTGCGAGTGCATAAGTGCATCCTTCGTCAGGGTCTCGAGGGACTCGACACTCTCCCACTCTTCCTAATCAGCAAAGACAGTAGGCTTTTCTCTGCAGAGGCTAAGGAAGGATGCGAAGAGCCTTGGCCATTCTCTCAAATCCTGTGATCCATTATATGAGAGAGGAGGCAACCTGGCTTGGTGAGATGATGCTCTGAATGCAAACAGGGAGCTCAGGCCGTGGCCGTAGCTCACTAGACTAGGAACCAAGACCCCGGGAGCCAACCACTATGGCGCTGACCTGCCCGAGGCTAGCGAGGGCAGCCTGGCAATCCTTGGAGGACACCAGACCCGTGTGCTTGAAGCATACCTAACATACCAAAGAGGAAAGTGAAAGCTGCCCAACCGAGAAAGACCGCCCGCTACAGACGTCCCCGATTTCCAAGGGACTCGACATNTAATTTTTCACTCGTCTCCTACGATGTAGTGGTCATTTACCCTTCTTCCACGTCTAGGATGACTTCAAATATTCTTCCCTGTCTACTGTTCGGCCTGGTCCCCTGCCATTTTTTTAGGTTGGAAATCAAAGAGATGACAGATGAGCCTGTAACCTGTTCAGTATTAGCAATTTCAGCGGAAAACAGGGGCAATGATGAGGTTTCTAGATGACCCTTGGGTTTAGTTTGGTCCACCCGGCCCTGGGTAAGCAGAGGTAACCGAGCTGTGGGTGTTTCCTCCACGAATACCATGACTCTAGGAAACGTGGACAACGATTTGCTTATTTAAAAAGTCACAGACGTCAATTAACCTCTTGAGCAACTAGATGTTCCCTGGTGCTCACGCTGAACGAGGGTGCCCATAAAAACCGCTGTGACTACCACAAGGCCTCAGCTCCCTTCCAAGCGGCTCGCGATGTGCACTGGAGCAACCTGCGTTTTACTCACCACAGATTCCATGTCATTCAGAGTTATCTGCTTGCCCAGCATCATTTTATAAAACGGTCGGATGAAGAAACCTAAACCACGGGGAAAGCTGGGTTAGTTTCAAATCTTTGACGATGCTGTGCCTCAGGGCACAGACTAAAAACTGACCCGCTTTCATGTGAATGAGAGACCAGGGCAGAACAACCGAGGGCTCTCTGCAGACAGACACGGGCCTGGTGTGCACGGGGGTGGGGAGCGGACAGGGAAGCAGGGCAGCTACACTATCAGGGACGGCCCAGCGGAGAGTGGAGGCCAGAAAGGCTGCTGCGAGGCGACCGATGAGCTTCAAGCACAGGCAGGAACCTGCAGCGCAAGCGGGGCGTGTGCACGGGCAAGAAAGCACTCCCGGCGGGGGACAAGGCGGGGGCTCGCCGGGACAGCAGCATGGGGGGCCCGGCCGGCAGGCCAGGGAGGGACTGGGCAGTGGACATAGCGCTCCCACGAGGCGCTGCAGAGTCTGGGCTCCTGCCCAGGGGCCAGGGGTCACCGACACGCCAGGAGGGAATCCCGTCTGCATGTCAGTGTCATCACTGGGGCTGAGGTGGGGAGAGGAGGATGGGGTGAGAAGGGAGCGGGAGGCCGTGGAGGAGGCTGTGTGGCCTTCCTGGGTCGGGGGGTCTGAGCAGGGCAATGGCGGTGAGGAACACCCCCTGTGGTCCCGCAGGGGCCCCTGACACCCGTGCCAGGCCGGCCTGCGCCACACGCCTCCCAACAGGACGTGGGAACCTCGGTCCCCCTCCTGCACCTTCAACCCCCATCCTCAGCCTGCCCCAGGGATCCCCAAGCACCCACCCCCAGCAGCTCCCGCCCCCTCGGGCTCAGTGTAGCCCTAAGACGAGGCTCAAACCCCGCCGGTGTCTGGGGAGGGAGCAAGGCGAGGCCCCAGAGGGGCTGGGGGCCGATACCGACATGCTGCCTGTCTGCTCTGCCTCCAAGGGCAGTCACAGTCTTAGGAAGCACCTTCGTTATGGGCAAACCATTAAGAAAGGAATCCACTGATTTACAGAGAACCAGTGAGGCTCTTCTGCTTATAATCTATGATGTAAGTGAGACACCTCATGACAGACCACAGTGAACACTGTCTTATTACCTTCAACACTTTTTAAAATAACTTACCATCTAGAAGTTTCCCGTGAAATACTGCCAGCCCAGCAACTCTTCCAATGAAAGTGAAATAGGACAAATGGTCTTCATTACAGAGGCCTGAATTGGGATTGATCTGAAGTGTGTAGTTGTCCCTTTTGGGGAGGGAGAGAGAAAAAAGAAATGTAATCAAATCAGTAAGTCCTAAAGGAAATCAAACCTGAATAGTCACTGGAAGGACCGATGCTCCAATACTTTGGCCACCTGATGGAAAGAGCCAACTGAGTGGAAAAGATTCTGACGACGGGAAAGAGTGAAGCCAAAAGGAGAACGGAGTGACAGAGGATGAGACAGTTAAGACAGCATCACCGACTCAACGGACATGAATTTGAGCAAACTCCGGGAGACGGTGGAGGACAGGGGAGCTTGTTCATGAGGCTGCAAGGAGCTGGACACAGCTCGGCAACAGAACAACAGCAAGAGAAACGCAGTGTCTGGATTTTCTATTTCTGTCCGTCAGCAGGCTTTCACAGCGCACCTGTGACATCCTGTGCCTGACGGACAAGGAGCAGACTTTCACAGCGCACCTGTGACATCCTGTACCTGACGGACAAGGAGCAGGCTTTCACAGTGCACCTGTGACATCCTGTGCCTGACGGACAAGGCATAAAGCCAGAGAACAGGGTTTATTTAGCGGCGAGCCGCTTTCCGAGCCCAAGGACGGAGGTCTCCTGGCGCTGGTGCGCATACCCTGATAAGGCAAACCTAAGGAGCTGCGGATACCTGACTGTGCTGACAGAAATGTCAGTTTCATACAGTCCGGCCAAGTACCTTTGGAAGCTGAGAAACACCACAGACCACAGGGGCTAGACAAGGACTCCCAGCCATACCAGTGCTTATGCAAGGAAGAGGGCCGGTGGCTTTCACAGGCTCTGTGGCCAGACTCCTCTGGAGGCCACTTTAGGATGTGGGTGAGGTGTGGGTGTGGCCTCTGATCCTCTCCTTTTTCATGGCTTTTATCAATTTTACAAAATGGGAAATTCTTGTCAGAGCACTGAGAAAAATACTGAGGCCGCTCTTTCCAAACAGCCCTCAGGAGACTGGCACCAGGAGGAAGATGTGGGAGAAGTCTTGGCCCCAAAGAGCACAGGCTGCGTCTCAAGGTCGACGACTCTCCTGCTGAGGGACTGGGCCCGGCCTGAGGCTCTGGAGAAGCCACAGCCTGGAGGGCGAGATGGTGGCCTTGTACACAGCCACGCAGCCACGGCTTGATTCCCGAGAGCGCCTCCGTCCTCACGCCCTGCAGGGGTGAAAACCTAATGCAAGGGGAAGGCGGGGCCTCACCTCACAGGCCCAGGACAGTCCTCTGGATCCTAAAGGATGGATCCTCAATGTCCCTTTAAGTAGCATAATGTCAGAAACTATTTCTGTTCATGAGACAATGACCTTCTGAATTCTGACAGTGACAAATTTCCCTGAATTAACATAACAAATGCAAAGTGCTTTTCCTTACGATTAGTACCCAACACATTTTCAATTTCAATTACACGAACCCAACAGACAAGGGCAGAGTTATTTCTAGGTGCTCACAGTGTACTTTATTTCACCGTGTGGAGTCAGACTCTGCTCTAGACGTCCGGGGAGGAGGGTGGGAGGGGCTGAGGTCAGCAGTGTTAATTCACCTCAAACGAGCGAGTAGCTTACTCTCCCACTGTGCGCTTTGTTGCTCAGTTATATCTGACTCTTCACAACACCATGAACGGTAGCCCACCAGGCTCCTCTGTTCATGAGGATTCTCCAGGCAAGAATACTGGAGTGGGTTGCCATGCCCTCCTGCAAGGGATCTTCCCAACCAAGGGACTGAACCCAGGTCTCCCGCAGTACAGGCAGATTACTATCTGAGCCACCAGGGAAGCCCCAAAATACTGGGGTGGGTAGCCTATTCCATCTCCAGGGGATTTTCCTGACCCAGGAATCAAACCGGGTTCTCCCGAATTGCAGGTGGATCCTTTACCAGCTGAGCTACCAGGGAAGCCCAGTCTCTCATCATCTCCTCTCATCTCATTTATTCATGAGCAATAAACCTGTCTCAGTGGGGGACACATTCTGAATGCACTGCAGACACTTACGTTGCCGAATACTCGAAGAGGCCGTAGTAAGGGTTGAACATCTCCTTGGACAGTAGGAAGAACCACTCTCTGGCCACGCCCCCGTAGTCCAGCCCTTTCTCCGATTCAAACTCAATCCACAGCCTAGCTTTCAGGACGTCGGGTCTTTTCACAGACATGATTCTCCTATAGGACTCTTCAAATATGTTATTTCTGTGAAGTTTCATTTCAAACCTATTTGGAATATCCGCCTAAATTAAAGGAAAAACAAAAACCCCGACACACAGTCAGAGAGTAAATATACACCTGGCTTCCCAACAGAAAATCAACAGAGCAGAAATGATGGCAGCCTTCGAATAAACAATCAGGGACGAATGGCTCCAGCTGGGGCTCTGCCCTTTCTAGATTTTTCTTCACAGACAGAAAGCCTCGCTGCGTCAGGAGGAGACACAAAGCACCCACGAGCAGCTGTTGCCCACTGAGTCAGCAGCACGTGCTGCGGAAGAAGCTACGCTGAGTGAGACAAGTCATCCTGTCCTGCTTTCACGAGCAACCGAGGGCCCTCATCTACCCGCTGACAACGGAAACACGGCCAGCTCTCTATGCTGTTTCAGCCAAAGAAAAGGACTTCAGTCCAGAGGATTAAACCCACAGACAACCCCCACCTGGCCAGGCTGGGATCAGTCCAGAGGATTAAACCCACAGACAACCCCCACTGGCCAGGCTGGGATGACTCTGAGCCCTGGCTGCAGGCGTGGGTCCATGATGCTTAGAAGCTAATTCTATTGCCAGGGTGGGGGTGGGCAGACTCTGATGATTAGGCCAAAGGCCACAGCTGTTTAACGGTAAATGTGAAAATTAAAAGGCACTTGACTGAAGTTGTGAATAACTGCTTCCTGGCCAAACAGGCCCAGGGTCGGCTCTGTGATGACGATGGATTTGCAGAGTCAGTTTACAGGCAGAAGGTATCACAGAGTTAGTGCCACAGAGTGAGACAGGGTGGGACCCTCAGAGTCATCACTTATCCTCAGAAGAAGCAGGCGACTCACAGAGAAACGTGGTAATTCCACAGGTTCAAATCTCAGTCATTCTGAAATGGAGTTACCCAGGAGCTCCTTGATTCAGGGTGACGGACAAGAGAACAAAACCCTTAGTGGGAGCTCCCCGAGGCGGAGGCTGGGTTCCAGGCATCTCGGCATCCCCAGTGTCTCACCCACAACAGAGGTGGGGAGAGGGCATAACCGAGCGAGTGGAGTGGGCTGGGCGAGGCAGGCAGGGAGCACAGGCAGACGGGAGATCTGAGCTGTGGGCGACACACCCCTTTCCCCAGTGAGTGGAAGCCAGTCAACAGCAACCTGTGCGCAAACACCCCAGAAAGAGTGAAGGCACGAACTCAGGAGAAGACTGGGAGAATCCTCACCAGACAGGTGAGACCAGGGTGAGACAGAAGACGCAGTGTTAGAGGATCTGGGAGATGTGTCGGTAGAAAAGATAATATTGTAATTTAAAACACTGCCTGCAAAAAGCCTTACAAGATTCCTTGGTTTTGCCAGAATCTTAATGGGTTTCCCAGTGAGAATTTTTACTCTGAAAACGACATTTGGTCTTAATATGCCAGAATATTATAAATTATGTTTATGTTGTACATATTGGAATTTAAAGGGACAGACTTGAACATTTTTATAATTAGGACCAAGGTTTTATTAATTAGGGTAACTGTAAGCAATGGCATCGGCTTCTGTAAATTTTTTCACTTGGTCCTGAATTACTGTATATCTCATAAAATCATTTCTATCTTTTTATGTATTACATAAGAAATTACCTTCAGGTGATTTAATATGTTTTGAGTTGGCCAAAATGTTTTTCTGAAAGATGATNTTTTTTCACTTGGTCCTGAATTACTGTATATCTCATAAAATCATTTCTATCTTTTTATGTATTACATAAGAAATTACCTTCAGGTGATTTAATATGTTTTGAGTTGGCCAAAATGTTTTTCTGAAAGATGATATAGAAACACCCAAAGGAACTTTTTGGCCAACCCAATAATACTAAGTGAATATTCACTTACCATTTCTGTTAAAAAGAAAATTCAGATCGAAGACCCAGGTGGACTAAAGTGCAGTGAAAAAAGGAAAGTAGCATTTTTGGTATAGACATAAAAGTAAGAAACATGTTCTCACTGAAGTAATTCTGGTAACTTACAAATGACTCAGGCAACATTTTTGGAAGACATGTACTCACAGGTTTCTTTAATTTCTTTCTAAAGTAGTCATATTTCTGCTTAAATTCTCTGGAGTAAGGAACAGCCTGGAAGACAAATGTATAAATATAGACAATATGAACAATACAGTTGAAACTTTATGTACATGAAGCCAACATTCAGAAAATTTCATGAATCATGAACCTTAAAATTGTCACTCTTCATATAATCATTGAAATTTACATAATGTCTACACACCATATGGGAAGTTCTAGAAATGATTACGATTATTCAGTACTGAAGGAGGCTTTCATCCCTGAAAACAATACGGATGTTCAAGAAATCAGTTNCCAAATGAAGTGAATGGTGAAAACAAACTCCTTTTTAAAACACTCTAAGCTTTCAGAACCACACACGGTTCTGTATGGTTATCATAATCATCAACTTTGTACTTAGGAATTATCAACAGAAGAATATCAGTGGCCAGTTACCCATTCGGTCCTGAAACGTTTGAACCTAAACTTGCTTTTTGTCTTTGAGCCATAATATTTCAAATCAAGGAGCAAGAATGAAGTAGAAGAATGAGACTTAGTCCGTTTAGATACTATTAATGGGTTTCGTACAGCTTCCCTGGTGGTTTAGATGGTAAAGAATCTGCCTGCAATGCAGGAGACCTGGGTTCGATCCCTGGGTCAGGAAGAGACCCACCTGGGAGAAGGGAATGGCAATCTACTCCAGTATTCTTGCCTGGAGAATCATGTGGACAGAGGAGCCTGGCAGGCTACAGCCGATGGGGTCACAAGAGTCGGACATCACTTACTGACTAAATCACCACCACCACCAGCAGTGGGTGTGGTACAACTGAAATGAGATCGAGAGCACCCCTGGAGTCTTCCTTTCCAGCTCTGTGCTCATATACAAGCTGCTGGTGGCCACCTACCCAGCACCTGGGCACCTCAGGTCTTTAAGAAGAACCATACAATTTCTGAGAGACGTAGGGCTCAGTTCAAGACCTTCCCTTAACCTTTCACACCAGGCTTGAAACATACAAACTATCTGATAAAGTCAAAGTGTTAGTTCCTCAGTCGCGTCCGACTCTTTGCGACCCCACGGACTGTGCAGCCCGCCAGAGTCCCTCTGTCCATGGAGTTCTGCTGGCAAGAATACTGGCGTGGGTAGCCATTCCCTTTGCCAGAGGATCTTCCTGACCCAGGGATTGAACCCAGGTCTCCTGCATTGCAGGCAGATTCTTCACTATCAGAGCCGCCTGGGAAGCCCAATCTGATAAATGTCAGCCAAATCAATCATGGACTCTGAAGAGATTAGTAGTGAGCATTCATGCTCTTCTGAAATTAAATCTTTAAGATTTTAAATCTTAAATATGTCTCACTTCTCAAGAATTTATGAAACAGAAAATAAAAAACCTAATGAATTAGCAGACAAGGGCACTGCTGTCTCCTATAGTCAGTGCACAGTCACGAGTCCCAGTGAAGTAGAAGACGGATGACCCGGGCAGCCCACAAGGCGCCCGCTCTCACAGCCGCGTGGCGCGCTGGGGATGGCCTGCTCTCTGTCCTGGGGCAGCAGGAGAATGAAGCGAGCTGCCAAGTTTTGCTGGAACTGANGAAACAGAAAATAAAAAACCTAATGAATTAGCAGACAAGGGCACTGCCGTCTCCTATAGTCAGCGCACAGTCACGAGTCCCAGTGAAGTAGAAGACGGATGACCCGGGCAGCCCACAAGGCGCCCGCTCTCACAGCTGCGTGGCGCGGTGGGGATGGCCTGCTCTCTGTCCTGGGGCAGCAGGAGAATGAAGCGAGCTGCCAAGTTT
The DNA here is from genome assembly GCA_006410735.1 of Raphicerus campestris. NCBI lineage: Eukaryota > Metazoa > Chordata > Mammalia > Artiodactyla > Bovidae > Raphicerus > Raphicerus campestris. The sequence goes on along the minus strand of SJYW01021127.1, from coordinate 309,520 downwards.
TGCTGGAACTGAGATTCGGGAGAAGTGTTTAGGAGGAGAAGCTGATTTGGAAGGTAAGGGGATTTCAGGTAACTCAGCCCATTTTGGAGTGGTTCTTTGCACCTGATCAAGTATCTTAAAAAGAAAACAGGTGTACTGCATTTTTCAGATTAGACTCCCCCCCCTGCCCCAGAAAGGTAATGAATGGAGCTCTATCGCATTGATATGTACCTCTTTATTACTGCCCATGGACTAAACCTTGACAGATTAGGGAGAAATGGCAGAAACGTTATGTTACCAGCTAACGCGTGTGTGCGTCAAGTCGTTTCAGTTGTGTCTGACCCTGTGACCCCATGGACTGTAGCCTGCCAGGCTCCCTTGTCCATGGGATTCTCCAGGCAAGAACACTGGAGTGGGCTGCCATTTCCAACCCCAGGGGAGCTTCCCGACCCAGGGACTGAGCCCCGCCTCTCGCATCTCCAGCACTGGCAGGTAGGTTCTTTATGACGAGTGCTGCAAGTATCACACTGGCACAGCTCGGGCCAGCCAGGCTCCGTCTGTGGTCTATATCCTATCACCCGAGTCCCGGGAGGTAAGAGGGAGAGGCTCCCAAGTGCTGTGTGGTCTGGAAAGAGGAGCCGGGAATGTCGGAGTGGAGCTTGGAGGGACTGATTAAGAATTAGGAACCGCCCAGGCATTTAGAAAGGGACTACCCTCTCCAAACCAGGGGCTTCCCTGGTGGCTCAGACAGTAAAGCGTCTGCCTGCAGTGCAGGAGACCTAGATTCGATTCCTGGGTCAGGAAGATCCCCTGGAGAAGGAAATGGCAACCCACTCCATACAGTCCATGGGGTTACAAAGAGTCAGACACAACTGAGCAACCTCACTTCACGCTCTCCAAACAGGAGCCGGGCGNATTCGATTCCTGGGTCAGGAAGATCCCCTGGAGAAGGAAATGGCAACCCACTCCATACAGTCCATGGGGTTACAAAGAGTCAGACACAACTGAGCAACCTCACTTCACGCTCTCCATACAGGAGCCGGGCGCAGGCCTTAGGTGGAGGCACTGTTTGCTGCTGCCCCTCAAGCCAAGTTCTCTCCACTTTCTAACCCCAGGCATCAACTTTCCAACAACACTGGCAGCACCGGCCGGCCTAGTCACCACTTGTCAAGCGTTTACTTCCTCAGGTCTATGCACGCCTCCAGAAAACCAGGCCATGATTTTCCATATGTCTAATGTATCCTAGGATAGCACTTTGCGGTTGCGCTGTTCTTATTCCTGGGGCCTCGAAGGACATCAGGACAAGCTCTCTTCAGGTTGACCTGGCATCAGATCGCCAGCCAGAACACGGCCGCAATGCTGTGTGAGGTCCTTTCTGAGCAAAAGACCAAGGCTGTGTGATCGGTTAAGCCTTTGTTTTAATAAAATGGTCATTATTACCTCTCTTTGAAAAGTGAAATGGTAATGCGTGAAAAAACAGCAAACAAGGCTGTCTTTTGTTTTAGTGGGAAAAAGGCGTGTGGCTATTTTAAGCAACTTATGCTAAGAAACAGTAAAATTATAAATAGAACATTAAGGGGGAAAGTGGAAGGACACATATCTCACAGCACTTATGGCAGCAATTTTATGCTCACTACAACTCTGGGAGCAGGCCAAAGTCAGTGTTATTACTGGTCAAAGACAGAAATGAGGCTACGTACCTTAAACTATCTAATCTTAACCAAGGGTAACACACATCCCTAAACATATCCAGGACTTCTACTATTCTGATTGAATTTTGAATTGTTGGGCTTCTTGTTTAACTGGATTGATAAAAACCCATCAAACTCTTGTGCCTCAAAGCAAAGTTCTCTCTAAAGTGCACGGGTGGGTGGCATAGGAACCCAGTAAGAGGACCTGAGATTTGAGGCAGCGACAGGCTCCACCTGCAGGGGTACCCAGGCCAGACCTCCTGGTCAACTCAGTAAGGCACTTAGCTAACCAGTACAGTGAGGTAAGAAAATGTGAGGAACTTGATGAAAGTGAAAGAGGAGAGTGAAAAAGCTGGCTTAAAACTCAACATTCAGAAAACTAAGATCATGGCATCCAGTCCAATCACTTCATGGCAAACAGATGGGGAAGCAATGACAGACTTTCATTTTCTTGGGCTCCAAAATCACTGCAGATTCACTGCAATTTCAAGGTTGCAATTAAAAAACACTTGCTCCTTGGAAGAAAAGCTATGACCAACCTAGACAGCATATTAAAAAGCAGAGATATTACTTTGCCGACAAAAGGCCTTCTAGTCAAGGCTGTGGTTTTTCTAGTAGTCATGTATGGATGACTATATTGGCCTATAAAGAAAGCTGAGCATCTTAGAACTGGTTTTTGAGCTGTGGTGTTGGAGGACACTTGAGAGTCCCTTGGACTGCAAGGAGATCCAACCAGTCGATCCTAAAGGAAACCAACCCTGAACATTCATCAGAAGGACTGATGCTAAAGCTCAAACTCCAATACTTTGGCCACCTGATGCAAAGAGCTGCTGCTGCTAAGTCACTTCAGTCGTGTCTGACTCTGTGCGACCCCATAGACAGCAGCCCACCAGGCTCCCCTGTCCCTGGGATTCTGCAGGCAAGAACACTGGAGCGGGTTGCCATTTCCTTCTCCAGTGCATGAAAGTGTAAAGTGAAAAGTGAAAGTGAAGTCTCTCAGTCGTGTCCTACTCTTCACGACCCCATGGACTGCAGCCCACCAGGCTCCTCCGTCCATGGGATTTTGCAGGCAAGAGTACTGGAGTGGGGTGCCACTGTCTGAGCTGACTCATTGGAAAAGACCTTGATGCTGGGAAGGATTGAAGGCAGTAGGAGAAGGAGACAACAGAGGATGAGATGGTTGGATGGCATCACCGACTTGATAGACATGAATTTCAGCAAGCTCCGGGAGTTGGTGATGGACAGGGAAGCCTGGCATGCTGCAGTCCCTGGGGTCACAAAGAGTCGGACACGACTGAGTGACTGAACTGAGTGAAGAAAACGTGAGGCTAGGCAACCTGGTGTAGACTTAATGCTCACATTTATGAACCAAATGAAAACAAAGATCAAAATACTATCAGATCACACATGTACATGAACTTTAAACCTACTTGAAGACTTCTTTTTAACATACATTTTTCCGAAGGTTTAAGGGATATACTAATATGATCCCATGGAGAAACACTCCAACAGGGGGAAAAAAAAACCCCACAAAACTAATGCCTAAAAGCAAACCTTTATTAGTTTAGCTTTTAGTTGGCACAAGACACCACACGTTTATTCACAGGAGCTGGAGCAAATGTCCGCAGCAAATGTCCTACAATTTCAAGAAAAGAACTGCGCGTGTATTAGTGGGCTGGGTGCAGGGAGACATGCTGTGAATAGAAAATAAGTCAGAGCGGGCATCTTGCCACGAGACCCCTGAAGGCAGAGTTTAAAAAAATGTGACGGCTGCTTCAAGCACCCCTCATTCCATAGATTTCTGACCTGATCATCACTTCTTATCTTATTTTCTATTACCAGAGTGTATTTATTAAAAGCGCAAAAGTCAAGGGGTTGTCAATCAGAAAAAAAATTTTTGCAACTAAAAAAAAAAAAAAGTTAATAGGTCACAAGGTCAAACTGGGATGGCTGCTTCAAGCGAAGGCGGGGCAGGGACAGTACCGTACGAGGGCACTGCGTCTCTGGCATCATCCTCGCCACATAACACCTGGCTGCCTAGACGAAGAGTAAGATGACAGAGCTTTCACGGCCACCTCTGAGCGACCCTCGTCCCCACCTACGTGCCCGTAGCCGCGCCTACTTACTGTGGTCAATGTAAAACGTCCGGCCGTCCAAGTGGATCCTTTCTTCCCAGCCAGGCTGGTATCAGGGGAGAGAGACAGAGAAGACAAAAATAGCCAGCAGTTCCAGAATCAAAGGCGAATGCTAGAGACCCTGTGGCACCTTCTCCCCAGGGGTACATTTTCCCACGAAGGGTAAATGAAACGGAAACATTTCAGGTGAACTGGCGGCAACACCCAGCAACACCCTTCCGCACACGGTCTGCAGCCAGATGCGCTCACTGGGTGATGAACAGGGACCAGGGGCTCTCATTTCAGAAGCTTCACAGGGAAACTCCGGCACACTGTGAGACAGTGGAGCCTGGGGTGGAATGGCTCATCTAATTAAATGTGTATCTACTGAGTACTAAAGGGAGGAGGAAGGCTGATATAAAATGTGAGAGGCGGGGGCCGTATGCATGTCATCAGGTGGTTGAACAGTCTAATGTACTTCTCTGTTGTGAACTCTCACTACTCAGGACTCGGGAACCAACAGATCTGGATGATTTTTCCGAGGTCAGTCTGGTGTGCTTTCATTATCTGTGCCCACATGCTACTGAGGTCTTGAATCCAGCAGACCTAGAGAGCCTGCCGCCTTTCACCTTCTAAACCCTCTCTCCAGTCTCTCCTCTGGGCTCCTTCCATCTAAACTCCGGAACCCAACAGCTGGGGAGTGTGGGACATTTGTATAACCCGATGAATAAAGACTTCACCCTAATCTTTCGAGCTTCAAATTTGGCTGTATGTGTAATACCATNCATGCTACTGAGGTCTCGAATCCAGCAGACCTAGAGAGCCTGCCGCCTTTCACCTTCTAAACCCTCTCTCCAGTCTCTCCTCTGGGCTCCTTCCATCTAAACTCCGGAACCCAACAGCTGGGGCCAGCAGGCAATAGAAAGGTTCTTGGGAAACAATCAACAAAAAAATTCCCAGCACCTTTCCACTTTAGAGAAGTCTTGGAGTGGGTACCACTCCCCACCTTTCAGCCTCCATAAGGGTTTTTTAAAAAAATGGGGGTGGGGGTAGGGGGTGGGTCAAGAAGAAAGTATGGAGAAGGTTTCATTCAAAATTTAACTTGGAATGAATAGCTCGTTTCTCACTCAGGCTCCAAAAGAGAACTGATAAAAAATTAGATTTATAAACAGTCATCGACAAGGGAGAACAACTTAAAATACCTGCAGGATAAATGACTTAGAGAAACCTTCTGCGATTACTTACGCCTTTTTCTCCCACAGTTTTTAATATTTTTATTCCTATGACTAAATCAGCAGTATGGATGGAAATCAATGGTTGCTAAGTTACAAAATAAATGCGTGCTGCTGAACTCGTCACCTGCAGAGAAAGCCTCGAACATCCCAGTGGCAAGGTGTACCTTCCACTAGAGAGGGCAGCCATGCCGACGCCTCTCTCAGAAGAGCCCCGTGTGGCGTGAACTATGTAAACTGACTCTGTTAGGAACTTGCAGACCAAAGGGACCCAACCCGGAGAAGGAGAGGATCACAGGGCTTCCCTATCAGTACCGAGCCCGTGACGCAGTAAACACTTTCAGACTGGTCTGTGGGTCTCCAGCGTACTCACAGGAAGAGGGCCAAGGTCATTGGGGTTTAAGGATGCCTTTGACCGCATGTGTACTGGAAATTTCAGGCGTGGATCTTCCTGAAAGAGAAATGCAAAAGGCAGAAGATGTCAGGAGTGACTGATTGTGAGCAGTACCAGTCCTCCCCTTCGGGAGGTGTGTGCTCCACAGCCACGAGGCTGCCTGTGCGTAGGGATGCACTCCTGTTGCGTGGGGGAGGGGAGGGTTCCACCTTGGTGCGGGAAGCCTGACACCCCAGCTCTCATAAACGACTCCACTCTTCCTCCTTGTCCTCGATGAGAGGAGGAGAGTAAGAATGTTTAAGTAAAAGGTTTTCCCAAGACCTGGAGCAGATGAAGAGGGAGAGGGTTGCAGCAGTGATGTTACCATGGAAACCAGGGTGGAGGATGCTGGTGAAGACGAGGCCCTAGTCCACAGGGAGGGGGTGGGGACACTGGTTTGTACAGCTCCCTATGGACCCTGAGCCCTGGCCTAAGGGCAGCTGGCCTGTTAGCAACAGCCTCTCCAGCAGCACTCGAGTCTGCTGGTGCTTCCTTCCACCCTCTCTTCAGCTAAAGCCCAAAGTCTGAAATCTGGTCTGACTGCCCAGGCATGTTCTGCCCCAGAGTTAGTTGGCAACATCTTATCAAGTCACATCCCCGTGAGAGAACTTCACCAGGATTCTTGACCAAGTTCTATAAATTAGATCTTAAAAGTTCACAAAATACTTTTCTTAAGGGATATGCTTTATCAGATACCACACAGAACCAATGAAAGAAAAATACATGCCCTGACATCTTGGGTCAGGCTTTGTAACTTACCAAGAGCAGTCAGATGTACGATCCTGCAGCTGCCTGGCTAGGAGGTTGGGCACATAATCTCTGCTCCCTTAGACAGGGAAGCCGAGTCTCACAGAGAACAAGAACTAGGCCAGAGGGTCTGGTTTAGAGCCTAGCAGCTGCCCCTTCACTTATACAGACCCAGCTGAAAATGCAGGGCAACCTAGGGAATCCCAATTTTAAACTCAAAGATTAGAAAACAAACAAAATGATCATCTTTCAAACTCAAATGACTAGAAAACAAAACGATAACATTATTAACCAAATAAGCCTAATAGGAAAACAAAAAGTCACCCTAAAATCTTAAAAAACCCCAACCTACCCTGTATTTCAATAATGTTAAAAAGCCTTTGTTGCTCTTAAAATTACTAAAAGGTTTTCTGCCTCAGCATTTTCCCAAGTCAGCAAGAAAATGAAATAGTTGAAATAAAACTGGGAAAATAATAAACCTCACTTTTTGCTGGAGATATGAAGTTACATATGGTTATACACCAAGACTGTATTAAACATCTCCTGGATTATGGAGCGTGACTGCTAACGGGCATGGGGTTTCCTTAGGTGGGATGGAAGTGTCCTACAACTGATGATGCCGATGGCCGCACGTGTGTGATGCTCTAAACGTCATTCGGAGGCATATTTGAAATGGGTGAATTGTATGGGATGTACACGATACCTCGACAAAGCTTTAAAAATGTTTCTCCCAAATGAACAGTATAAAGCCTTAGTATCACCAGATAATAACAAAGTGACAGATTTAGGGGGCTGGCAAGAACAACGACAACAAAAAAATCACACATACACAAATCAACCTGTGCTTTCTGCCAGCTATAAGCAAACTGTTAATAGAAGCAATAAATCATATTAGCAGTTTTTGATGGAAACTGGACTTAAACTTTTTAAAGGGATAATTAGAGACCTAAAAAACCTCCAGTATTCTATGGCATACTGGAACACCTATACAGTGTAAGCAGATAGACAAGTAGCTTTAGGATTCAGAAGGTCCAAAAAGCTGATCATCTGGTAAACATCTGTGACTGCTGTCATGGAAAGAGGAAAACCTCAGAATGGTGAATTCCACCAAACACATCCAAGGCTAACTGTGAGCTGGTCCAAGTAATGTCCCCACCATGGGGAACCCTGGGCCCCCCACAGCCCTGGATGATGCTGGATTCAGAGAAAGTCTGAGGCTGGGATCACAAGGCTGGGGCTTCTGGATGCTCCATGCTTGGAATTATCCATGCAGGCTACTGTGAAAGACAACCAGCTCTTCTGGCAAAGAGCTGCTGAAAGAAGATAAACAAACAAGTCAACTGCAATTAAACGAAAATGACCAACCGGGGATGGGGGAAGAAGCATGAAAATAAAATAAGCTCTGTTTCCCAGGTCTGCTAAAATGGCCCGGCACGGAGACCTGGAACCCAGAGAATGTGAGGGTTGGAGGCACCGGTGGCAGTGGCGGGGGCAGGGGGTCACGTGATTTTATTATACTAACAAAAATCAAAACACCGGCAGCAGCTGCCATCCATCAGGCTCTGCGGGCTCAGCCCATGGGGCCCCACGGAGCCGCCCTCCCATGGACTCCCCTGACCGACAGAGGGTGCAGCCGGCAGGGCAGGAAAACAGCCAGGCCCCATGTGAGCCGGGACAACCAGAGGGACGAGAGTCAGCCGGAGTCCTAGCGAGGTCTAGGACGGCGAATACCAAGGAGTGAAACACACCACACGGGCTGGGCTCATCTCCCTTGCCTCAGCACAGGAAGAGCCCTCCTTCACAATTACATCAGTATTTCACAACTGCTTCCCTCAAATACAGTTGAAAGGGCTTTTAAATAGAAGGCAAAGATCAACATTAAAATTAAAAAAAAAAAAAAAAAAAAAAAAGGCTTTGGGGAGTTCCCTAGCAGTCCTGTGGTTAAGGCTTCGCCTTCCAAGGCAGGGGACATGGGTTTAATCCCTGGTTGGAGAACTAAGATCCCACATGTCTCCCCTACCCGCAATTCCTTAGTAGTGAGTAGTAAAGTCGCTCAGTCGTGTCCGACTCTGCGACCCCGTGGACTGTAGCCTACCAGGCTTCTCTGTCCATGGGATTCTCTCCATGGGATTCTCTAGGTAAGAATACTGGAGTGGGTTGCCATTTCCTTCTCCAGGGGATCTTCCCAACCCAGGGATCGAACCCGGGTCTCCTGCATCGGAAGCAGACGCTTTAACCTCTGAGCCACCAGGGAAGCCCTATTTCTTACTGGACTTATTAAAAACAGATAAAGTAAGGGCATGCTGGCCGGTTGAAAAGACAGGCCTGGAAGGGAGCAACCACCAGGCCTGGACTACAGTGACTTTTATTAGTTTGGACCTGGGTAGAAAAGAAAACAAGCGTGAAACTTAATTACGGTATAATCTTTCTCATTACAGAAACAGGCCAGTGCTTTGTCCTGTGAAAGACATAAATACGTTCTTACATACAATGCTTTGAGCTGCTTCTTCAGCAGAAGGAACAGACACACTGAAGCCTCGTGTAATCTCTTCTCACCTCCCTAGGGGTCTCCCCGAGATCCACAGCCACCCCACCGCGGTGGGGACCAAGAGATGCTCATTTGACATGTCTGACTTGATTGCCAACAGCAGGCTGGCACCCTGCCTCCGTGATTCGTGAGTGCAAGAGGCCGTGTTTTATAAACAGACTCAAAACGGGGGTGGTGGGGGTGGTGTGTGTGTGTGTGTCTATGTCTGTGTGTCAGACTCTGCGACCCTATGGACTGTAGCCCACCAGGCTGCTCAGTCCATGGGATTCTCCAGGCAAGAATACTGGGGCCAGTTGCCATTTCCTTCTCCAGATGATCTTCCCGAACCAGCGATCGAACCCCCATCTCCTGCGTTGGCAGGTGGGTTCTTTACCACTAGTACCAGCCTGGGGAAGCAAAGGGAAGGTTCCTCTATCAATGTATACAAAGGAGAAGCTTCTGGTTCCTGCAGGACTTGAGAGCACACGGGGTGCAGAGGGAAGACGTCCGTATTCATCCCTCTTGACCTGTCTGACCGGTTTTTTCTTTCTTTTATGGTAATGCTCAAATCTGAGAATAGCTGTTCTCTCTTAAAAAAAAAAAATCAAACAAAAACAATGCAACTCCCAAAGTAACTCAACACAGGTTTTAAGCCGAAAATTACCTTCCTGTTTCTCCCCATCCCTCCACGCTTTGTCAGAATAAACACGTGTTCAGAGCACGTGCTCCACAGTCAGCGCTGCGGATAGGCCTTTGTTTAGCAGGGATAATACAGCCGTGTCAGGACATCCGCGCTGAGTGGGGAAGGGTGGTGACGGCTGGTGGAACTCTTTGTTGCTACCTTCAGGATTTTCATGACAGCAGCCGTGACAAAACATTGTTTTAACAAATTGAAATTTGAAAATCAGTGAGTCACGAGTATCTGGTCAAAAGGGGCAATGGGAAATTCAAACTGGGTTTCATTCAGCAACAATGCAGGCAATAAATAAAGCGGGTGCTATTTAAAAGAAAACCTGCCCAGCTGCGATTACACTGCAGTTGTGGCGTGAAAGGCTGTGAAAAGGTTAGGGGATCTGATTACTAAGCTAGTTCAAATTACTAAAATCATAGCTTATGTTGGCAAGCCACAGTGGCTCCATATACTAATCCATCTACTTTTACAATATTTACCCCCTACTTCTGGAGCTCCCATTTCTGGCTGAGGAACTGAAATCCCAGCAATGCTGTAGCAAGTAGAAATGCTTCAGTAGTAGGACTGCTACAGGTTCTACATCCCTGAGGGGGGTTAAAAAGAGACTTTGAAACCAATCTCTATCGCTCTGTTTTCCAAGGAGCTTCCTATCTGTTATTCTTCTGTTGCCACAAACCTGTAATATTATCTTCAGATGAAACTGTTATTTATTATACGTCTGAGAAGTAGTGATGAGCTTACCAAATGAATGCTACCAGATCTGAATTTTAAATTCTCTCTGCAGGTTATTCCTTTACTTCAAAATTGGAGTGGTTCTAACTAAGGGGTGTTGGGAAATGCCTGGGGGCTTCCAAGGTTTTCAGTATGATGGGTGGGGAAGGGGGCAGTGGCTATTAGGATCTGGTGGCAGGGGCCAAGGATGGTGAATATCCTGCAGTGACAGGCACAGTCCTGCCCCGAGTGCTAAGAATGTNATTACTAAGCTAGTTCAAATTACTAAAATCATAGCTTATGTTGGCAAGCCACAGTGGCTCCATATACTAATCCATCTACTTTTACAATATTTACCCCCTACTTCTGGAGCTCCCATTTCTGGCTGAGGAACTGAAATCCCAGCAATGCTGTAGCAAGTAGAAATGCTTCAGTAGTAGGACTGCTACAGGTTCTACATCCCTGAGGGGGGTTAAAAAGAGACTTTGAAACCAATCTCTATTGCTCTGTTTTCCAAGGAGCTTCCTATCTGTTATTCTTCTGTTGCCACAAACCCGTAATATTATCTTCAGATGAAACTGTTATTTATTATACGTCTGAGAAGTAGTGATGAGTTTACCAAATGAATGCTACCAGATCTGAATTTTAAATTCTCTCTGCAGGTTATTCCTTTACTTCAAAATTGGAGTGGTTCTAACTAAGGGGTGTTGGGAAATGCCTGGGGGCTTCCAAGGTTTTCAGTATGATGGGTGGGGAAGGGGGCAGTGGCTATTAGGATCTGGTGGCAGGGGCCAAGGATGTTGAATATCCTGCAGTGACAGGCACAGTCCTGCCCCGAGTGCTAAGAATGTCCTCGTGAAGACACACTGTGCCATGATCCGTGAGATCTGAGAGAGCCTAATCCAGTTCCCAAGGGGCTGGATTACGTCGCGCCATGGGCAGAGTGCAAATGACAGTCCAGGCCACTTGGGTCCCGGTCTCTTCCTTCACATGATACTGCTGTTCTAGCAACTGGGTATATTTGGCGTCTTCACTAGAAGTGGGAATTTAAAGCATGTGTTGACGCTTGGTCCAAGACCAAAGAGCCAGGGCCAGTGACAACCACCAAAACTCAACCGGATTTCATGTAATCATCGGTTCTAAACAGCAGTGCAGCACATAAAAAGAATGAGCCCAGCTCCATACCTGGATAGTCAGCTGGGGGTATAAGGGGCAGGAAGGGAAACAAACCTTCGGGAGCATCAGAAATAGTCAGAAACCTGAGGACCCACTTCAGGTTAACTATTGGCCTAGAGATGAAACAGTAGAAAAACAGCACTGACTTTAAAGAACTCTGTGCTACCTTCAGTGAGCCACCACCGACTGCCCTGAACAAAGGAAGAGCACACAGGGGGATGTAAAGCTACGCAAGCGTCCTTTTCATTCATGTCATTTTTCTCAAAGTTAACACAGCATACATATTCTCTCTCGTGTGTGATTCAGGGGTACGAGGATGAGCACTGTTATTAAGGAAAAAAACCTGCGACAAGATGATCACAAAAAAGAGGTATCAAATTTACAGCCTCCTAACCCACAATTAAAAGAGTGTAATGTAGCACTGGAGTGTAATATACTTATCTGATGCCAACTGTAAACACCAAAAGGACGCATCAAATAAAAATAAAGATGGACAATGGCAACACAAATGCAAAAAAAAAAGTGACAGAGAAATTCTTTGTAAAAAGATTGGAATTCCTTATAAAGTTACAGCATTACAGGAAGCAGCAATATCAAAATTCCAGCAATATGGAGCACTACCTTTTTTCCCAAAATACGGTAAACACTAGAGCTTCCCACGAGTGCTCTGAGGAAAAGGCATCAATACCCAGGGTGGCCGTGAGTCCGTGCCCGTAGATCGCCCACTCCGACCAGCCCCTACGTGCAGAGTCGAGGCGAAGGCTCAGGAGACCCTCAGGGGATACGCTATAGTGCCAGGAAATTTCTCAGCAAGCACCATGGATACTGAGTCAGGGACAGATGCCAGACCTCGGGGTGAAAATGGAGCCAAACAAAAGCATCGGCCTTACCCACGTCGTGGTCTTTGTGTTGTGGTCAATGAAGAAGGGCCGGCCGTTGGGCGCTATCCTCATCTCCCAGCCGGGCGGCAGGAAGCTCTGTGTGACTTTGTGTTGTGGTTTGGGGGAGTTGTAAGGTGATGGCTGTGGGGACTGTGGATTGGAAAGGGTATCTTTCACAGCCCGACGTACGGGTGAGTCCTTGGCGCCCTAAGGAATAATAATGAGCATTAGAACTCTCGCCACGCGCTGATTCAGAGGGGTCAACACGTCCCCGGGGGTCAGGGAACGCTCCTCTCTCTGAAATGGGACCAGGGGGAAACGCCTAAAAAAAAACTGCTTCTGTCATCTACTTACTTTAAAAAACAATCTAACTGTGATGTTTTCCTATTGGTTCAATACACAACAATATGAAGTAAGTGTAACTACCCTCCTTTGACAGCTGCTCAGTACATAATCCCAATTGCTTTTCGGTAGTAACCATTATGGATGGGGATTTTACAGAAGGTGGAGAAAAACAGGGCCCTGCTCTTAACGAGCTCACAGTCTAATGGAGATGGACTGGCAATTTCTGGAGCAGAAAAAGAAAAAGCTCTATCAATGGAGACAAGCATCTGGGATGGCACAACTGCTAACCAGGACACCGACATCACAGCCTGGAGGCGGCATCTCCCCGTGCCACTCGTCAACCCCCAAACCCGGGCGCACAGCAGCCCGCAGCCGTCTTGAAGATGCCCGCCACGTTTACAGCGTCAAAGGTTGAGTCTCCGGCCTTTGTGATACTAAGGGATGTTGCTAAGAGCACAGAAACGGGAGGGCGCAAAGCGGATGCCCGGCGGTGACTCAGAGATGCAGACACACGTCAGAAACACGAGGCCCACACGATGGAAGATCCTACAGTGGCGGGGAGAAAGAATGATCGAAGCGACAGCCGTGTGTGGAAACTCAGCGGAAGCACCGGGGCTGGAAAGAGCGGCCCTGCGCGTCTCACGAGGTGACAGGCAGTGAGGAGGAAACACGAGAATGCGGAGCTCGGAAGAGAGGCGCCCCGTCCAGCAGGGCGCGCCGCGGCCCCGCGACAGCGGGAGTCAGCGAGTCCAGGGTGGGANAGGTGACAGGCAGTGAGGAGGAAACACGAGAAGGCGGAGCTCGGAAGAGAGGCGCCCCGTCCAGCAGGGCTCGCCGCGGCCCCGCGACAGCGGGAGTCAGCGAGTCCAGGGTGGGAGCGCGGAGTGAGGCCGCACGAGCACACCCCGGGCTCGGCGCCGCCCGCGGGGACACGGGCGGTGAGCAGGGGGCCGGGAGCCGGGCAGCCGTCTCACCTCCAGCGGGGCGGATAAAGTCACTGTGGGCGAGCTGAGGCTGCGAGGCCGGCGGATCTGAGGCTCGATTAGGTGGCTGTTACTGTTTGCGGCGGGTCCGGACGCGCCGTCCTCTGCGAGCTACGTTGGAGGCAAACACAAGTTAGCGGCGCGCTCCCTGCGCGGTGCGGCCCCAGTGGCGGCGCGGCCGGCGGCCACGAGGCCTGGCCCGGGGGAAGGGGGAAGCGTGGAGGAGCCGACCACACGCAACATGGGGGGGGGGGCGAGGGATGGGGAGCCCCGCTCCAGG